>VXBP01008988.1:27088-64588 GCA_013400115.1 Rhinopomastus cyanomelas | reverse complement strand
TTCTCTGCTTATGTTTTGCTTATTATGTTACCATCATGTCTAATAAAGAATAAATTGGTTATAGTTGCGTACTTACCAAGAGGACATCTACAAAATTTTCCAGGGGATTCCTTGACCAACATGTCTTTCACAGCATCAAGTAAAGGTCCTAGAATAAGGACAGGCCTAGGAGAGGTACAGTCCACTTTCTGTACACGCTGATATGCCAGACTTGCAGAATCTACACACAGAGAGAAATTATTTTCCTTGTGTTCCTCATGTATGAAGCAGCTCCCTATCAGCCATTATGAAAACAACTCCCTTATAAGGTATAAGAATCTTGGTAAGTACAAAAAATGCTCACTAGCCATTGCTGCGATTTTCTCCACCTGACAGCTTAGGAGAGACATTTTTTTCTGTTTTAACCTGGTGCTTTACCTCCCCCCGCACAATCCAAGCTTTAAACACAATCACTCCTATTTTTCCTTGTTTTGTTCCTAGAGTGAACAAAACAAGATATTTGGTTCCTCTGATTTAGTTTGTTCAACTCTTCCAAGGAAATAAGCATTTATTTTTGTAGAGAAGTGAAGAAAACAGGAGGGAAGATTTTTGAGTGGTGCTTAAGATCTCTGTCTAGACTAAGCAACTTGGACAGAAATTAAGTAGTTGAAAGGAAGGTCACAATCATACATCAAAAACTAATCTTTCCAAATGAAAATTAATGCTAGTAGATCTAGGAATAAACTAAAAAAGAAAATTTGAAACAGTCTGTCTTGTTATTTAACATAAAAAAATTGTTATTAAGTATATATACCCTCACAAGTATAACAAAGATACTTACCATCCAAGAAAGGAATTGAGTCTGTACTAATTGTATCAAGAGCCAGTAAATCCTTTCCATCTTTGGAACCACTTCGCTTGTGTTTGTGCTTTCTTCTGAAGAATGACCTCCGTGCTGCTGCTGACAATGTCTTAGATGAGCTGCTTTCATCCTTAACCTCAGACATGCTGTGCCTCCTGTAGAATTCCTGATCCATCCTACAATGAAGCACATTAAATTGCTGGTATTTAAACTTACAATTTTCCATTTTTTTCAATAAGTAGTATTACTTGTTGAAGCACACTGGAAATGCTCATAGAATCATAGAATCATAGAATCATAACGGATCGGAAGGGACCTCGAAAGATCATCTAGTCCAATCCGCCTGCAACAGCAGGATCACCTAAACCAAGTCACACAGGAACCCGTCCAGTCGGGTCTTGAACATCTCCAGAGAAGGAGACTCCACAAGCCCCCTGGGCAACCTGTTCCAGTGTTCCGTCACCCTCACCATGAAGAAGTTCCTTCTCAGGTTGATGTGGAACCTCCTATGTTCCAGCTTAAAACCATTGCCCCTTGTCCTATCACTACATGACACCGAGAACAGCCCAGTGCCATTGTCCTGACACCCACCCCTCAAATATTTGTAGACATTAATGAGGTCACCCCTCAGTCTCCTCTTCTCCAAACTCAAGACACCCAGCTCCCTCAACCTCTCCTCATAAGGGAGGTGTTCCACCTCTCTTATCATCTTTGTTGCCCTACGCTGAACTCTCTCCAGCAGCTCCACATCCCTCTTGTACTGAGGAGCCCAGAACTGGACACAATACTCCAGGTGTGGTCTCACCAGGGCACTCATCTCAAGCCTTAGCCTAAGTATCTTCGGCACAGAACAACAGAAACAGAAACAGCATCAAATAATAATCAGGATCAAATTATTAAACATCTGAACACCTCACACTACCATAATTTCCTCAGAATTCTATAACACAAATAGCAGCATGGCACAGATGGTGACGAGTCTGACAGGCAGCACAAAAAACTCCCAAGGCAGAAGAAGCTGTGTGCACCTACCTGCCACGAAAGCCAGCCTTGCACAGAAGGGAAGAGCCCATTCTACAAAGCTGCACATTATACCCATCCTTATAAATTACTAAAAATTCAAAGTAATGGTTATTTTATATAAGAATTTTGGCCACATAACAAACATAGACTAGAATTGGTTTTACTGTCCATCTTCAAGTAACAAGCCCATCAAAGATACTTATGGGCCTATATGTATACATTGTACTTACACAAATTCCACATACTAATCATTAAGCTATAACTAGTGTGATTTCAGTATGAATGTAAAAATTTTAGATTGTGGTCACCACTGCACATAGATGTGGGAACCCAAACAAAGGTCATCCAACAAGATGAGGCTGTGCAGGTGACAGGCTGCCAAGAATGTAGCACTATTTTTTACGTTTTCCTGACTATGTACGGTGCGAGCAAGTAGATTATCTGCTTGACCGGGGGGCACAGTTGCAAGATGAGGTTGAAAGCTGCAAGTGGAACTAGAAAGGCTCAGGACAATTAGAGAGGCTGAGGTAGAGTGATGGAGCCAGGCTCAGCAGTCTGGACAACAGCCAAATAAGAGCCAGATTCGGGGGGGGGGGCCTGTATCCTACAGTTTTCAGACGCAGGACAGAAGCCCAAGTAAAAGGCGTGAGTGGAGCCAAGTGCAGGGTCATGGCAGAAGGCGAGTACCACCCTTGCCTGCCTCAACTCCCCAGCTGCCACTGAGTAATACATATAAGTCCCTATTGGAAGCCAGCCAGTCTAATAAGGATATAGAAGACAGAGAACCCACACTGGAGGTCCTGGCAAGGTCACATTAATCCAGGAAGTCTTCCAGTAATATGACAACCTTCTCCACAAAGAAGAGAACAGTCCTAGTTATTGGAGACTCGCTCCTGAAAGGGACTGAGGGCCCAATACGCAGAGCTGACCCTCATCATAAGGAGGTCTGCAGTTTACCTGTAGCCCAAATCAAGGAGATCACTAGGTTGCTCCCTAACCTGGTGAGATCAGCTGACTATTGCCCACTGTTCATCTTCCAGACAGGTGGGGAAGAAGCTCTATTCCATAGCCTGAGGGGAATGAAGAAAGACCTTAAGGCATTAGGACATTTGTTGAAAGTGTCTGGAGCACAAATTGTATTCTCATCATTTCTTTCATTTTGGGGTGAGGACACAGGCCAGAATAGAAAGACTCAGTCCATTAATGCCTGGCAACAAGACTAGTGTTACAGGCAGGCCTTTGGGTTCCTTGTTAATAACTGGTATTATCAGGTGGCAGACCTTGCAGATACACATGGGAGGGGTTTATCTCAGAGGGGAAAAATGGCTCTGGGGCAGGAGTTAGCAGGACTCATTCAGAGGACTTTAAACTAGATTTGAGGGGGGGTGGGATAGTTGATGGGAGAGCCCCGGTGGGACAGAGCTCTGGTCTTAATGAAAACCAGACGGCCTCTCACTGGCCTAGGGTGAAATCGGAGCTTGGTCCCTGAAATGCCTCTACACCAATGCATGCAGCCTGGTGAATCAGCAGGAGGAGATAGAAATCTGTGTCCAGTCAAGCAATTATGATTTGGTGGGAATTACGAAGACCTGGTGGGACAGCTCACATGACTGGAATATGGTCATGGATGGCTATATCATTTTCAGGAGGGACAGGTCAGCAAGGCGGGGTGGAGGAGTTACTCTCTACGTGACAGAGCAACTGAAATTTATTGAGTTGTGTGCAGGGGTGGATGAAGAGAGTTGAGAATTTGTGGGTGCGGATTAAGGGGCAGGCTGGCATGGGTGATACTGTTGTGGGTGTCTATTACAGACTACCAGATCAGAATGAGGAAGTTGATGAGGTCTTCTACAGGCAGCTGACAGCAGCCTCACAGCTACAGGCCCTGGTTCTCATGAGGGACATAACTACCCTGATATTTGATGGAAAACCTACTCTGCCAGCAACCCACAGTCCAGGAGGTTCATCCAGTGCATTGGTGACAATTTCCTGATGCAAATAGTGGAGGAGCCCACTAGGAGAGGAACGCTGCTGGATCTTGTACTCACCAGCAAGGAGGGTCTGGTTAAGCAGTGAAGGTTGAGAGCAGCCTTGGTTACAGTGATCATAAGATGGTGGAGTTAAGGGTCCTCTGTGGTAGTAACAGAATACCTAGCAGAATAACAATCCTGGACATCAAGAACTTCAAGAGGGCCAACTTTGGCCTTTCCAAGCAATTGCTAGGGGAAATCCCATGGGACAGGGTAGTGGCAGGTGAAAGGCTCAGGGTAGCTGGTTAACATTCAAAGACTACTTCTTTGAAGCACAAGACAAGAGCATTCCAACAGGAAAGAAGTCAAGGAAGGGAGCCAAAAGACCTGCGTGGTTAAACAGGTAGCTGCTGAGCAAACTGAAGAAGAAGAAGAAAGCCTATAGGTCATGGAAGGAGGGAGTGGCCACTTGGGGTGATTATAATGTAGGAATAGAACTACAAAAGCCAAGGCCTCCTTGGAATTAAACCCTGAAAGAGAGGTCAAGAGCAACAAAAAGGGCTTCTTCAAATACATGGCAGGTAAAACTAAATCTAGAGGCAATGCAGGCCCCCTGCTGAATGAGGTGAGTGCCCTGGAGACACAGGTTATAGAGAAAGCAGAGATACTGAAAACCTTCTTTGCCTCTGTCTATACTTCTGGGGGCTGTCCTGGTATCAAGCCCCAGACTGCTTAGGATCCAGAGGAAGTTGAGACAAAAGAGGGGTTTGCCCTGGTTGGTGTGGACTGGGTTAAGGATAAGTTGAGCAAATTGGATGGACACAAATCCATGGGCCCTGATGGGATGCACCCGTGCATGCTAAGGGAGACGGCGGAAGTCATTGCTAAGCCACTCTCCATCATCTTTTCTAAATCACTGGGATTAGGAGAGGTACCTAGAGACTGGAGGATAGCAAACGTAACTCAAATCTTCAAAAAAGGTAAGAAGGAGGACCGAGGTAACTATAGACCAGTCAGTCTCACCTCCATCCCAGAAAAGGTGATGGAACAATTTGTCCTAGAGGCTGTTTCCGGGCACATCAAGGACAGGAGGGTCATTAGGGACAGTCAGCATGGCTTCACAAAGGGAAAGTCATGCTTGACCAACCTGATAGCCTTTTATGAGGGTGTAACCAGGTGGATGGATGAGGGCAGAGCCGTGGATGTCATCTATCTTGACTTAAAGGCATTTGACAGACTCTCACAGCATCCTCGCAGCCAAACTGAGGCAGTGTGGTCTAGATTATCGGGTAGTGAGGTGGATCATTAACTGGCTGCAGGATAGAAGACAAGATAGTAGTGGTCAATGGGACAGAATCTGGTTGGAGGCCTGTATCTAGTGGAGTGCCCCAGGGATCNCAAGAGGGATGTGGAGCTGCTGGAGGTTGTCCAGCATAGAGCAATGAGGATGATGAAGGAAGTGGAGCACCTCCCTTATGGGGAGAAGCTGAGGAAGCTGGGTCTCTTTAGCTTGGAGAAAAGGAGACTGAGGGGTGACCTCATTAATATCTACAAATATTTGAAGGGTGAGTGACAGGAGGATGGAGCCAGGCTTTTCTCAATGTCATCTAGTGATAGGACAAGGGGCAATGGTTTTAAGCTGGAACATAGGAGGTTCCACATCAACCTGAGAAGGAACTTCTTCCCAGTGAGGGTGGGGGAGCACTGGAACAGGGTGCCTGGGAGAGCTGTCACGTCTCTTTCACTGGAGACATTTAAATCTGGCTGGATGGTGTGACTTAGTCTAGGTGATCCTGCTGTGTCAGGGAGATTGGACTACATGGTCCCTTCCAATCTCTAATGATTCTGTGATTCTACAATAATGTTGGTGTGCACAGGTAACTTAAGACACTGATGCTTCCCAAGAAGTTATATGCTCAAATTCAAATATATTTTTCTATGGCTACAGTCACTTTTCACAGAATCACACAACGTTACGGGTTGGCTCTCGAGCCTGTCCAGGTCCTGCTAGGGTGTCAGCCACTCCTCCCAGCTTTGTGTCATGAGCACTGGCTGACAGTGCACTCCAATCCTTCATCCAAGTCATTAACGGATAGAATACATAGGATTGATCCCAGTACCGACCCTTGGGGGACTCCACTAGATACAGGCCTCCAACTAGACTCTGTCTCATTGACCACTACTCTTTTGTTATTATCTTTCGCAAGACTAGTCTATTCAATCATTTCAATTTCTAGCTCAATATTTAGTAGCACTGAAAACAATGTGATAAAGATATTTCATCGTCACTAAAATATGCTATCCTCAAAATGACATGTCTTAAGAATTCTTATTTCCCAGATAGAATAGATGCAAACAAGTCTTTTGTGATGAAATTATTGAGATGTGGTAACTTAATTTTATGAATAATAACATTGTAAGTAAGTTCACTCACATGTATTTACTAGGAATTTGTCCTCTTTTCAGCTTCTGAGCATTCTCATCCAGCTGCCAAGCCATCCAGCAACCGAAGTTTCCCTGTGGTAGAGTGTCATCAACATACAAAATGTCATCCTTCTTAAAGCTTAAATCATGTTCCACCTCTGCCACACGATCATAAAGTGCTCTGAAAAGGAAGAGATAAACAGGCTCTACCAGTGACCTACATCAACTCAAGGAAACAATACACATAATTACTTTGAAAAAGTAATTATGCCACAGATATCTTTTAAACATGCAGTCTTACTATTCTACAGGTGTGGTATTCACTTGCAGAGACTCACTGGGATAAATTAGGTGGTGAATAAATTAGGAGGTGCCCCTGCCCATGGCTGGGGTGTTGGAACTAGATGATACCTAAGGCACTTTCCAATCTAAACTGTTCTATGATTAGAAAACAGAATTTAAAAAAATGTGGTTTGTATGTTCTCTCTCATGATAGTCATCATTTTGCTAACTGCCTTATGCTATCATTAGCAGTCACACAGAAGTACCTTATATAGAATCCATCTCCAGGAAGTTCTTTTATCTTATTAAATTCTTCTATCCTGTATTGAGTCTTTATTTTGATGTTTTCTCCAGGCTTCAACATTTCAAGATAAGCTTCCTCAGCTGTTTTATGTCGCATATCAATGGACCCATACTACAAAACACAGAAGCCCTTAGGTGTGAAATCATATTTTAACAAGCAATAGAATTAGGTGAACTTGAAAAACATGCAAAATGTGTCTGTTTTTCCTACCGACAGCCTCTATATACAAGTAAATCTTGCCACTTAACTCCCCTAGAGTTTGCACCTTAAGAAGTCTAGCAGGAGACTGGGACTTCAGAGTGGAAAACACAATACCCAAGTGATAACTGCATACACAAACAATGAGAGTCTGTGCTTCTTTAAAAGCTGTCAAAGTCTAAGCTGAGAATCACAATATTCATACCAGAAAGAATTCAATGTTTGGCAGGTGGTCTGAGGCAAATCAGAAACACAATTACAAAGCAGAATCTCCATCTGGATACCAGAGGTGCAATGGAAGTGTTTCAATGCTCACACAGTCTCAATGCTCAACAGTATCTGCAAAGCTCATAAATGCCTATTTGTCACCTTAACAGTCCTGCCAAGTAAATAAATATTCTAACTTCAGATACAGAATGCAGAGTCAAAGACATATTGCATGACTTTCCTTAAATTCTCATTAGAGTTTCATAATGACAGGATCGATACTGTCCCGTTTTGCCTTATCTTTCACATCTTTGCCTTTCTCCTATGTAGAGTAATTGGATTCAAAGCTTCCTATTTAGATGAAGAGTAGACGTTCAAAATTCCAAGTGGACATACACCAACCCTCTAAATTTGTGCTCTAAATAATGGCAGTTCCCCACTGCAAGACAGAATGATACTTTGTGCAACTCCATTATTTTGTCAGTATGCTGAACACTTTTCCTAGTATCTTACCTCAAGTATCATGTCACCCAAGACTAGTCCATCAGGTCCTTTTGCTGGACTATCATCATCTACATCCGAGACAAATATTCCATACAGGTTTCCACCACATATCTGGATTCCAAGATCCACTTGGGACTTTTTAACAACAACAGTTCTAGGTTCAGGGGTCCTTTTGTTTATGTCCACAGGGCCCCTTTTGTTAGGGAGAAATAAACACACGTACTTCAATTTTAAAACTTGCACTGCCTACAACCCAAGTAGGCATTCAAAGAATATATATTTACATAATTATTGTTCAAAATAGGTCACTTACAGATACAGCCTGTAAGACAAGTATCATATATGTTCCTTGCAAATCTAAAACAATTTTATAGTAGACTTTCTTTCACTTCTTGCAGACCATATCTTTCAAAAACACTGTGGAACAAATGTACTTCACTCTGTACTTCACTAAATTATTCCAACCAGACACAACATTCACAGAATCACAGAACATTAGGGACTGGAATCACAGCATTCATTTTTTATTTCCTAACACCCTTCACATTTGTCCTGACCTTTTTTTTTTTTTTTTTTAAGGCAACATGTTTACTCTCTACCTTAATGAATTCCGTGGACTTGTAGTTGGAGTGGTTTGTTTGGATGGGGGTGTCATTGTTCCTTCATCCTGTTCACTCACAGTATCAATTATGGAATGATTGTCAGGTGTTGCAGCTCCGCTGCCTTGAGGGGTGGAATGATTACTCACGGGTTCTAGGCGAGAACTAAGTGCAGAAGAATCAATCATTGGATCAATGCTTCACCAATGCAAACGTCTTTTACACACAAAAAGACTTTGAATTTGTCTGCAAATCAAGTACACAGTAGGAAAACAAAACAGCATGCCACATAACATGTATTCACCCTAAGTCTAGGAGAAAGATAAAGCTCAGTTCTGAAGAGTGATCATGAAACAAAACAGCATGGATAATTTCACTAGGTCATATGTCTTCTCTAATCAGGTTTTCGTACATAAAATTGTCATGTATGAAAAAATCAAAACTGATTTGAGATACTAGAATTTCATAATCCTAGAAAGAAGTAATCTTATGTTGCTCAGGTTTTAGCTTAATGTATCTATGGATTTTCTTATTTTCTCAAATAAGAAAAAGAAGCATAGTAGGTGCATCAAACATTTTTCTTCTCTTGTTCACACATTACTTTGTAAGCAAGCACATTTCTTATCAGCATAACTATGCCAATCTTTGCAAACATATTACCTGTCATCTAACTAGCTAAATTGCTACACGGATAAGACAGTAGTTTTTGTTCAAAGTCTAGCCAGTCTTACCTTGATTGTGAATGATTGCCAAGCTGATACATATGTGGGTTATACTGAGCCAAAATAGTAATGGTGTCGCACTGCTGTCCAATGATTAGTCGAGCCTGTTGCTCTGTAGCATTTCTCAAATTTATTCCATTAAACTATGGGAAAAAATGCACAAACCAGGATGTCAAGTTTTCAGAATGAAACTAGCAAAATCATTCTTTGAGTTTCTTAAATAGTTAAACTTCTAAATGCTAATTTATATTCACTTATAGGTGTAAATAGGAGGACAGCAGCGTTTACCCCTTAGACAGAATCACTGTAATTTTAAAATATTAGATAAGCCGATGACAAGTTCAAATAGCTTTTTCTTATTGAAAGACATACACACATTGAGCTGTGATATGGTTTGATATCACTGATTAAATTTAAGTTGGTTCAGAATACTAATCTGAACAAATTCAGTATTTAAACTCAGATCCAAGATCCATCTAGATCCATTGTAGTATCATCCACATTGTGCAACAGAAGATGCTTTGACACAAACAAGCATGAACAGATCCAACTTTTACAAAGCAGTTCTGTACTTTACAAAATGTTCCTTATGTTTATCTAATACTGTAGGCGTAAACATAACTGTAGCTAATCTAAAGCCTGAGTATTTTTTAAAAGAAGCATCCCAGGTAAGCAACAGCAGCATGAAACTTCGTACAAGCTAGCTTCTTGAACATTTACTCATCAGGCAGCGCATGGTGTTGGGACTACTGTATTTTAAGTACAGAAACTAGTTAGCTTCAAATCTAATTACTTCTACATAATACACAATGCAGATCTATAATCAGAAGATACTATTTTATAATGCCTGACAAGAAGTCACCCACAATCACAATTACTGGAATATTACAATATAGAGCACCCTTTGCTACATGTCAGAGCACACAAGGTTTTACAAGATAGTCTTTTGAGATAGTTATGGCTGGTGTCATATGAACTGATTTGGTAAGTCACAGGAATAGTAAGCAAACAATTACCTCTAGTAACTGATCGCCATACTCAAGGCCAGCTTGATGGGCAATGCTCCCACTTGTTACTTTAGAGACAAATATTCCTCCATTTTCTCTGCTCACAATGGAGATGCCTAGGGGCTCAGAACCCTTCTGCACTTTAACATGACGGGGCTCTTCCATGTAGGGCCTTTTGGAGGAAACAGTGAAAACTGAATTGGACAAAATTGCCTTTAATGATCACAATGTCAAAGTTACATGCAATATTTTATGTCTGTCTTAATTGTAATAAATTAAGTTCAAAGTCACTTAAAAAGTACTGACAAGTGTCTTAAATGCATTCCTTTAACACCATGCAGTGTAAAGTGGATGACGGAAATGTATACATACAGGAACATGGCTGTTCTAAAACAATATGATAATATGAATTCTAAATAGTATGGTGCTGAAGTTGGTAGGAAAGAAGCTTCCAGATGCATACTACAGAAAAGTAATGAAACCACTGTATATAATACGTTGCATACAAACCCTGTGCCAAAAAGGTACATTTCAAATACAAATGCTAGGAGTCTTTATTGCCAGTGAAAATAAACGTCATAAATAAGTGGTAAACAAAGGACAACTATGCACAAATACCAGATTTTGCATTTGTATGCAGGGAAACATAAATTAGTAACGAAAATTAAGCAATTGCAAACTCAAGCCATTAACACAGCAGCTTGCATGGTAGCATTACAATTACCATGCAAATCTTCTTTAGAGCAATTATCCAAACATGTAAAACAGCACAAAGTGCACAATACTGCTCTAGAAGGACAACCTTACATCAGGCCAACCTCAAACTCCTTAGTGATGAGAACCTAGGCCTAGAAGCCACAGGGATTCTCAGAAAAGACCTATTATGGAACAGATATCTGAAAGATGCAGAAGATTCAAGAAGAAAACACTTAGAAAAAGACACACAATCGTAAGACACTAAGTATAACGAGAGAATGGCTTATACAAAAGAAAACCCTGATACATTGCCCTTCCCCCATAAAGGAATATATTCACCTGTATAAACAGAACTATTCCCCTTATGGGGAGTACAAATAGACCAGAGCCCTCTAGAAAGTGCTTATTCATATCACTGTGAACTTAATACTGTCTACACAGCAAAGGCATTGCCAGATATTAACAGTTAAACTCATTCTGAATGAAACAGCTTTGGTATCAGGAGTGGTGCATTTGAAAAGCATTAATTTGAATGTTTTCTTTCCTAAAACTTCATTTTATCACATAGACTTCTGCTGAACTCTGCCAACTGCTTCAACTCTTTTAATTATGCTGTTCAGACTCCAAATGAGTTAACTGGAATTCACTTACTCCTACCAATGTGAGCTAGGTGGAGGAAAGGTATTTCTGCAAAATAGTAAGCAGAGGGAAGATGATCTAATTTCATACATTGTGCTCATTGCTGCAGGCTTGGAAGGTAAATATTTCGTAGCCTCCTGCAGCAGAGGTCTAATAATTTGCCATTTTATTAAGGCATAAAAAAAACTCCAGAATGCACAGACTAGAACCCATTAATCTTACTAACACCAACATGAGTGTTGGAGGTAAAGTTTGTCTACTGGTATAATGAAGAAAAGGTGGGTTTACTAACACTGAGTATGAACTGCAGCCCACATTTTCTGTATGTAGCATATCTTAACTGCTAATTCATAAAAACTGCAATTCAGGAATTTTGTTTTACTCACTGTAAGCATGTAAGCCATGCATTTTCAGATTTGCCTTTTTTGATTGGAATAAGAAAGAATCCAACCCACACAAACTGCAAAGGATTGTGTCTCAGAGTTCTAACAAATGCAAAATGAAAGAACACTCATAATGCATCTAGCAGTGATTCAATAATACAGTAAATCAGAATAGTATTTAAAGTGTCTCACTTGATAAGCAACATTATTCGCATCAAATACACTGTTCTATAATATTCAGACTGCTTGTTAGACTCACTAACCACTGATAAAGCCTTAATTGATTAAATATTTTAATTTTCATTTAAATTATTATCATCTGAACAAACAGAAACCTAGATTATTTTTATCTGTGGAAAGGCCAAGCTAATTTCTTGTATTTTGCAAGGAAAACAAAATAAAATACTATCTAGACATTTTCAAACATTCAAATAGTTATTTTCCTACGTTAAGAACTGTTTATGTCTGTTTGGTTTTGGTTTTGCTTTAAAACATAAACTTTTTAGGAAGTGAATTCAGACTACAATTTGTACACATGCACAGCAGGAGCATAGGGGCTAGAACATGACCTTACTGCAGCTGTCTCATCATAGAATCATAGAATCATTATGGATTGGAAGGGACCTCGAAAGATCATCTAGTCCAATCCGCGTGCAACAGCACGATCACCTAAACCAAGTCACACAGGAACACATCCAGGCGGGTCTTGAATATCTCCAGTGAGGGAGACTCCACAACCCTCCTGGGCAACCTGTTCCAGTGCTCTGTCACTCTCACCGTGAAGGAGTTCCTTCTCAGGTTGATGTGGAACCTCCTGTGTTCCAGCTTACAACCATTGCCCCTCGTCCTATCACTACATGACACTGAGAATAGCCCAGTGCCATCCTCCTGACACCCACCCCTCACATATTTGTAGACATTAATGAGGTCACCCCTCAGTCTCCTCTTCTCCAAGCTCAAGAGACCCAGCTCCCTCAACCTCTCCTCNTCAATGAATAGATTGAACAGGACCGGTCCCAGCACCGATCCCTGGGGCACTCCACTAGATACAGGCCTCCAACTAGACTCTGTCCCATTGACCACCACTCTCTGACTTCTACCCTGTAGCCAGTTTACAATCCACCTCACTACCCGAAAATCCAGGCCACACTGCCTCAGTTTGGCTGCAAGGATGCTGTGAATCATGCATGGAATCATAACGGATTGAAGGGACCTCGAAAGATCATCTAGTCCAATCTCCCCGCAACAGCAGGATCACCTAGACCAAGTCACACAGGAACTCATCCAGAATCAGCATTAACAAAACTATTGTCCAATGATAGAAACATGTATCTTGTGCTCAGAGAGGAAAAAAAACGGGGGTGGGGTGGCGTGCAAAAACCCACACTGCAGGCAGGAGGGAAAAGTAAACATCTTCACAGCCAAGACAAGTTGACTCCTTGTATGCTGGAAGAGAGGTCGATGCAGGAATACCATAAGCAAACACGATTTCACCAAATACAGAACAAACACAAATCTGTTAATACAAAGGAGACTTGAATCTACTCCAACATACTCCCTTGAATCTACTTCATCATAGCTCCCTTACAACTGTAGAAAGGCATCTGGCTACCTTACTGTAAATAAAAGCCTGAATCATATGTCTTACTATTCAATGCAAACACTTTCATATATTCAGTCTAGCCAGACCATGATAAAATGAAACCAGATGTCCAAGATATTCAAAGTATCTTGAAAACATTCTGCAAGAAATATAGAAAATCATTAAAATAAAAAGCTGACCTTTTTGAGAAAAATATCAAGTTCAAATTCCACACACTACACATACACTTGATGGTATTTCTAGCAGCATTACAGGTATAGCCAAAGGTAGTTAAATTGCATCTGAACTGTATCTGTATGCAATACCTCAATTTTTCATGTTATCTGGCTAAACTGAATGAAGGCAGAGGTTAAACCACATTTTATAATGCTAAAACACCTGATATTTAGCTATCAGATGTTACAAATTGTTAATTTAATTCAGTTTTCCAGAGTATAGAACAAGACTATCATAAACAAGCATCTCAGGTAGTTCAGTTAAAGGGAATTATCCCAATTTAGACTGCACTGAATTGGTGTGGCCATTATCCTAACACAGAAGAAATAAAGCCCTCATGAAATGTCTTACTTCCTTAAACTCAAGAATCTTTGGTTTTGAAGAAAATATCCACACAAAGATTTCTTGCACACTTTGTAAGAAAATAAAAACAGCAACAGGACCTGCGATGCACCTCTGCTGCTACAGATCTGTCATCTAAATTAAAGGTTCACATTCCTTCAACCCAATAAACAAATATACAAAAATTCCTCAGGAATATTTGTATTAAAAGCAAATAATGTAGGATCTTACCTATCTTTTCTACGTTCTCCAATAGACACTGGACTAATGGAAATCCTAGGTAGTGTAGAAAGGGAGTTCTGAGACTGGCTGCTGGAGAAGGAAGATGTTTCCAAGTTAAGAGGTGACTGTGGAGGAGTTATCAAGCTGGGACTGCTACACTCAGAATGTGATAGGGAGCCTAAAGAAAATGAACAGCTGAGTTTTAGCATCCCGCATTTGTCATAGCTTGGAGAAGTACACATACATAAACACAGACACCATACCTATCTGAGACAAGAAAGAGAACTGACTGCTCACAAACACTCTATTAACCACATAAGAGGCTTAGGAAGATCAGGTAACTAATTTCAGGCAGTGAAAACTTACTGTCCTTAATGAATATATAACATCAAATCTGTCCTCTGTAAGTGTGCACACTTCACAGAATCATTGGAAGGGACCTTGAAAGATCATCTAGTCCAATCAGCCTGCCAGGCAGGATCACCTAGACCAAGTCACAAAGGAACATATCTAGGAAGGTTTTAAACGTCTCCAGTGAAGGAGACTCCACTTACTGCCATTCTCAGCAGTGAGAGGACAGTACAGACAAGCTGCCCCACATACATGTCTGAAAACACTTTGTAAAGTTAAAGAAAAATAATAATAGGAAGGCAGAGGTAAAAAAAATACATAGGCTTACTTTCAAATAAACTATTTATTTACAACCCTTTCCACTGGATTATGAAACACCTTAAAACACCAACAAAACCCCAGCACAAATCATATGCAGAGACAGGAAAGCTCTGCAATACTCTCCAAGTAATTTACTGGACAAGTGCCCTGACAGAAACATGGTTTCCTTACTCTGAACAAGTTATGAGAATAAATTGCTAACCACAAATGAAAACCATTTATGTACAAATTGTATTTGCCCAGTTAGAAAAATCTCTGCACACAATCCATTAGGGCAACAGACCTCTTGAGAAATTACAGCAGCACATAGTTGCAATTTTCTGTCATAAAAAATGAATTCTAGAGCTCTTCTGCACTCCAGCTGGTGTTTGTATAATTTCTTTAAATATCCTTCAACAAGCAACTTCTAATAAAGTAGTAAAATATTTTCAATGCATTCAAAATATAATTTACAATCTGTCATGCAATAGTAAATAATACAAAATAATATACTTAGAGAATAAAAAAAATTGCTGGTCATCTCACTGCTATGACATTTTATAAATCAATTTAGGAAAAAAAACTACAGCTTTTAAACATACAGCAGTGTTCAATCTTCCTTTTTGTGCACTTTTTCTTACTGCGCCAGGTCCTAGAATCAACTTACAGGGAAAAAAAATCCAATTTTCATTAGGAAGTTTTGGTTTTTTGCTTTCTGTCGCAAAATGCAAATAAAACTGCCTTATATTTAGATTTTGGAGCAACCTAATTTAACAGCTGCAAAGGTAATACTGAAAACAGCATGACAAAAAATACTCATTAAATAATTCACCTCTTTCAGAGCCCATCATGGATCTTGGATATCTTGGTGTTAAAGGGATCTTAATTCGTTCTGTTCTGTACTGCAAGTTACTTGAAGAACCTATTTTTACAAGAAAACATTACAGTGACAAAGGTAAAAACAATTACAGTGAACATAAAAGTACATTTAGATTCCACCTCTTCAAGATGCACTTTTGAATTTAAGCATGAGCCTTGATGATTACCCTCAAACTTGTTGCACATATTTCTAGTAAATTGTCTTGACTGCACAGCCAGTATAAACAGAGTACAATGCAGCTATAGAGTACATATGCACTGGTCTCCGTATGAAAAGTATTTTAAGTATTTATCAATGAAATGATATTAAGTCTGAGCCAGAATCTAACATCTGCTTGCTAAGAATCCATGAAACACTTGAATTTACACTGGTTTCCATGCACCATTCAGATGCAACTGACACTCATTAATGGAACACGGGTACCTTTAGTCATAAAACCACAAAACACAAAGCAAAGGAACACAGGAAACCTTTAGGCCTTGCTAGCTATACCATTCCATAATGTATGTACTTAAGAAATTCTCTGTTCACTGTATCAAATATACAGGAGTCTCACAGGAAATAAATCAGAAAAACCAGTTACCAAGTCTTGCACTAGACGGTAATGAATTTGAACCATGAGATGCTTGTGTACGTGGATTTTCAGAGTAGTCACTGGAGTGTTTATGACTTAGGTCCAAACTGAGGCAACCTTGATGCTGAGAACTACATCAAAAAGAAAAAGAGAATAGGGCAACAGTTAGAACAGCTCAGCAAATAGTAAAGTGGCTAACAAGCAACTTGGTTGTCCCTGAGTTACTAAAAAAAGGAATGCTTCTTTCCTTCCCACTGCCCAGTAGTTCCGTCATTTTTATGCATTAAAAGAACTCAGAGGAGAAACAGCGTAAAGTGCTATTAAAAAAAAACAAAACAAAAGGCTATGGCAAGGGCAAGAAGAAACATTAGAAATTAGTTCAATAAAATAACACATTTCTTTGTTAGTATCAGCCAGTAGAGGGAAACTTAATCCACCACTTATTGAAATACATTAGAGTAACTGGCATGTCACTTCTATGGAATAGTAGTTTAGAGACTCTTGTGTCAATGTAACACACAAGAGCAAGGTATTTCACTCTGCACTACATGAAACAACTATCAGAAACAATTTCATCCTAATAAAATAAAAAATGTAAAGATAGTTTCAAAACACCTGGGATGCAGATGCTGATGGCATATTTGGCTGGCAACTGATGAGCAATTGCTGGTGTGAACTCTATGGCTCCAGGCAGTATAGATTGGACTTCTCATGACTGCAGTTACTGCAGGGCATGGTGCTAAGTTTCTTGGTACCACACCTGCTTCAGATGATAAAAACACATTCTTACTACAATTAATAGCATATAACCTACAGATTTAAAACTTATTTAAAATATTTATGTAATCCTGTATTATAACATTTCCATGCATGAACAAATACCTATAAATAAATATGAATATACAGACAAATAGTTAAATACCACACTAACAACTTAGAAATAGTACATGCACACTTAAAATCTGGTTTGTATGAGTCAGCAATAAAGACGATTATTTTAGCGTAACTGTAATTCACAGTAAATTTAATATACACTAATAACTAAAATATTTTGTCTATTTTCTCCCATTAACCTTTCTTATAAAGCAACAAAAATTCTGCTTTTTTCTCTGAACAGTCATTTGACAGGAATGTAAGTTTCTATTTTGTACTAAAATTGACTGCAACTCAAGTTAATCTTCATCTTTTGTTGCCTCAAAGACTTCTATTCCTATTGTGATCTATGACATTAAATTACAGTAACAGGATACTATGTATAACCGTATATATTTTATATACATACACACACACTCTCAAATACATAATATAGTGATAAAACCAGGCTCACCAGAGATAAGCCTGGTGGTGGAACATGTATGTTTGTGGGAGTGTGGGCTATTGAGGTCCTTCGATCTGCCATCTCAGTGGCAGAGGGACAGAATGCTAAGTGACAGTAGAGGCACAAGGCATACTGATGAGCCAGAAATCATGGTAGTGCCTGGGAATGGTCAAGCATGAATCAGGCCTTCTCCCTGGAAAAAGGTGAGAAGGTGTAGCCCAACTACACCTGGGGAGGTGCCAGTGGATTGACGGTCAGCAGATGTGATGCCACCTACAAGAATGGACTGAATGACGATCCAGGCCTGTCAGCCTGACCTTGGTGCCAGGCATGTAAAAGACAAGCAGGTAATGATTGTCAACCCAGGCATTTCTCTGAGAATTCTCCTGAAGAAACTGTTTCCTAGCTTGATTAGAAACAGTGGGACCAGCATGAGTAGAGAGGTAAATGCCACCCTGTACTTGGCACTGGAGGCTACATCTTGAACCCTGTGTTCAGTTTTGGGCTCCTTGCAAAAGAAAGAGAGAGGTCCTGGAGCTTGTCCAAAAAAAGGCAACAAAGCTGGTGCAGGGTCTAGAGCACATGTGTTTTGAGGAGTGGTTGGAAAAACTTGGGTTGTTCAGCTGGAGGAAAGGAGGTTCAGGAGATACCTTATTGCTATCTACAATTACCCAGAAAGAGGTTGTAGTGAGGTGGATGCTGGTCTAGTCTCCTAAATAGCAAGTGAAAGTACAGTCCAAAAGCTGAGCAGACCATGTTCACGTTACAATATACCATGGAAATATGTTCTGCAAGTCAAGTTTGTTCCACTTTTATCACAATTGATCTTCAACACGAACAAATTCCTTGACGTATTCCCGGAAAGCAACTACAGGTTCCATCACTCACCTGCTGACCCACCACCAGCATATATGGGAGCAGGCCCAAAGCCATCACTCTGCCTAGCAGATCGTTTTGGTGAATATGGTGCCCATTCCTGTAGTTCTGGAGACAGATGTTCCTCACTAGCAGGAGCATACTTCTGCACCTACAAAAGCAAAAATCTGATTACTGAAGTTGGAGATTCAGAAGGAAATGAAACCCCTATTTGTAGGCAGTAAGTAACTTCAAACTCTCTAGTATCTATTCCAGAACATGCTCACCATCACAGTGATTGTTATACCTTTATCTTTCAATGATGCTATTTACTTTTACCCATCCCTTCTTCCTTGATCCTGCTCCATTGTTCTTTTTTAATTTTTTGCAACCTTTTTAGGCCAATGTCTACAACTTAACTGATATACTTTACTTCACAATAAAACAGCCAGCATTTACTTACTTTTCTCTTTTAAAATACTGACATTTCAACTGTTACTTTAGCTACTACTGAAAGGGTTTACTTAAGAACACTTAGCTACCAAGCCAGAAAGTGTTTTCCTCTAAGCCTGCATTTTCAAGTACATGTGGAGCAACCTCTCCTCAGCAGAGCAATTCAAGTTTTGGAACCATCACAAGTCTTGCTCTGTACCTAACAAGTAGACACTGATGAGATAAACATGAGAAAGTTTAGATAGTGACAGTGATGCTAGAGAGCAGACTGAGTTTACATATCAGAAAAGTTCAACAAAAACCATGATATTAAAGTATGTAATAGGCAAAAAAAAATTCCAGAATAAGTAGTACAGATTTTTCTGATTTAATTAAATTCATTTAATTAAATTAAATGAAAACTTACAGACCCTAAAATGCAGAGGTACCTTCTTACAACCAACACTGGATTACTACCAATAGGATATTAGTGCTTTTTACCACCTACTACCCAGGAATGAAAATTCTCTTAAATTTATCAAACCTACAAGTAGGCAAACTTGTTTATGTGTATATACACAACTAAGGAAATTGATAACACCAATATGTTTAAATATCCAACTGTGCTGCATGTTATGTACCCCTATTTTTTGACAATGTAAACATTGCTTCAGGAATAAATACACGCAGACACTACTGTAACACTGATGTACTTATAACACACAAAGACCATTCCACCACAAAGTTTCAGAGTGAACGGTGTCTGCATTTTGAGACTCAGTATCACAGTATCACAGTATCACAGTATTATCAAGGTTGGAAGAGACCTCATAGATCATCAAGTCCAACCTGTCACCACAGATCTCAAGGCTAGACCATGGCACCAAGTGCCATGTCCAATCCTGCCTTGAACTTCTCAATGGCCAACAACTTAAGAGTTACAAAGCTATGCATGTTCCCTAGAAGGATGAGGAAGACATTTCAGAACCCAGCCCTAATTTAACCCTGCAAACATAATTTAATACATCAAGTAACCTTAGAATACCAAATTATTATTTAATAATTCTATTATATATACTTTTCTTCTTCATTTCAAACCAAAATCTGTAAGATATCTGCAACATCATTTCAAACTAATAAGTTCCTGTTTTTTTCTTTTTGACCTCTAAAATATTGTCAAAACCACCTCTCTGTTCCAGCTACCAAATTTCTTACTCTCAAATTCCCACTTACATGTGTCCTTGTCACATGTCACTCACTACAGAAGTATTATTACAATTACAACCAGACAGTGTATGCTCAAGACAAGGCACTATGAAGAAGCATGGGGCTATCAGAGCTATGGGATCAACTTGATATTCTGTGTAAAGCAAACACTTCACATTCAAATCTGACCAATAGCTTGATCTTCTTTAGTTCTTACATACATGCCAAAAGCTGCTACTATAATAAATCTACCATTGCTTGTGATGCAGTTCTTGATGAAAATCCTAGACCCTTCTCTTAGCCATACTTGCTCTTCAGACCTGTGCTTTTCTGTAACGGTTTCAGCTTTCTGTTTTCTTTACAGTAATTAGTATGGGGTTACTTTTTTAGATTTGTGCCGCAAACAGCATTGGTAATACATGGATGTTTCATTACTGCCTGTTTCAGCATTTGATAAACCTTCCAGTGAAGAAATTCTTCACAGTATCCAATGCGAACCTCCTACAGCACAACTTAAGGCCATTTCCTCTCACATTCTATCACTTGCTACATAGGAGATTAGACCAATACCCACCTCGCAACAACCTCCTTCTGGGTAGTTGTAGATAGCAACCTCTTGAGCCTCCTTTTCTCCACAGTGAACAGCCCCAGTTCCCCCAGCCACTCCTCAAAAGACTTGTGCTCTAGACCCTTCATCAGTTTTGGTGCCCTTCTCTGAACATGCTCCAGCACCTCAGTGTCTTTCTTCTGCGAGGAGCCCAAACTGAACCCAGGATTCATGATGTAGTCTCACCATGTGCCAAGCACAGGGTGACAGTTGCCTCTCTATTCCTGGACCCACTATTTCTAATACAAGCTAGGAAGCTGTTGGCTTTCTTGCCCTCCTGGGCACAGTTCTGGTTCACATTCACCCAGCTGTTGACCAGTACACCCATGTCCTTTTCCAACATCAATTTTCCAATAATTCTTCTATAATTTGCAGCCTTCCATAGGGCTGTTACCACCCACGTGAAGGACCCAGCACTCGGTCTTGTTGAATGAGCAAGCAGAGTGAGGGATGCAGAAGAATTTTGGAGGCATACACCTGAGGCAGCTGATTCCAACTAATCAGTGATATTCAGTACCGTGTGTCATCATGCTCAGCACCCAAACTAGGAAGAAAGCAGGAGAAGAACGGCTGCTCAGGGACTGGCTGGGCATCAGTCAGTTGATGGTGAGCAATTGTTTGTATTTGTATCACCTATCTTTCTTGGGCTTTATTTTCCTGATTGTTATATTGCCTTTTTTTACAAGTATTATAATATTATTTTTACTGTTATTATATTATTATGTTATGAAACTCTTTTTATCTCAACCGACAAGTTTTATAATGTTTATCTTAATTCTCTTCCACCATCCCACTGCAGGAGAGTGAGCAAGTGGCTGTGTGGGGCTTAGTTGCCAGCTGGATTTAAATCACAATACTAATGCATAATTTGCTGGGCACTTTTATAAATAATGCTGGAAGTTCTCCATAAATTTTTTTACCAAAGCTAGGGAATGCAGAAGGAACACAACAGAAGCAGACAAAAAAGAAACAAAATTGCCAGTTTTCCTTCTACTAGTATTTTTGCAAAACATCGCTCCAAACCCTGCACTACTTCAAATTCATCTATGCTCTCTGTTTTGCTTTTCAAACTCCACGAAGGGGGTGGAATTAACCAAGTATAAACTGTGATACTCTATGTTAAAAGATTTTTTTTTTTGAAGTTCAGATTTTAGTTGGGGTAAAAAAACAACCCAAACCTGTGTCTGTCAGCCATGCAAATCTTGAGGCAGTGGACCTGAGACTACTTTATTGATTATGCCACTTTACATAATGCAGTTACCTAAATAGGTTCTTATTCCTAGACTGCATAACATTTTCCTTTCACCTACTCTGCTAAGACATGACACACAACTTCCACAGCAGGGCTGTTTAACAAATTATAGTCTCCCTTTGAACTGTATTATTAAACCATATTGGCATAAACAGTCCATCTGTACAGTTTGATGTGGCTATCACCCTATGAATTTCTAATTAGATTTACAAAATTACTTAAATATTCAGAAACATTTACAGAAAACGACACTCTGAATGGTACATCTTTTTCTATTAATTTGTACTGTAAGATGGGCAACCAACTTGACTTTTGTAACATTTAGGAGAGCCTATTGTCACATTTTCTAAAGCTGCTTCTTTGCACTTTTATTTACATTTTTGTCAGGTTGTCAAAAACACAGAAGAATGAGCCCAGGACTTCCAACAAGTATTAAAACCCAATTTGTGACTGATATGCAGAACCTTATCATTCTATTTGGTGACCACCAATGCCTGTTAAATTTCAACTCCATTAAATATTTTTGTATTTTGTGATATTGTGAAGTGCCAGCTGAGTCTGGGGTAGCTTCTTAGGGGACCTATATATTGAGAACAGGCTACGTGTCCCCTTTTAATGGCATGAAACTAGGCACCCAAAAACACACTGAAAATATATTTTAAGGTTTCTAGTTTTGTGCTTCAATATATCAAGCTTCTACCTGAAGTGCAGGGTTTGGAATAGGCATAGAGGTTATTTTATGCCTTAGAGCAGGAGCTGATTTTGGCCTTGGTCTTTTAATCTCTGGCTCTTCAACTCTTTGAAAGCCCATGTCATCCTCATAGGACTTCCTTGAAGTGAGATGAGTGCAGTCAACTCCTTCCTCCTGATAAAAATGCATAGTGTTCCTGCTGCGTCCCTTGAGTGTAGCAGAATCCTGTATAAGACCCAAGGAAACTGGAGCTTGGGCAGCTGGGCTTGTGGGCGGTGATCCAGTTGTTACTGTAGACTCTGATGCAGAGCTTGACTGCTGTTTATGTTTAAATTTTATAGAATCACTTCTCTTAGGAGGAGTTGGAGGAGTTGAAGCCACTTCAGGTTTTGATGGCTGAGGTGAATGGCTTGTCACCTGATTAGGGGAAAGGTACTCCACTTTAGGAGGAGACTGTGGTCTTTTGAAAGCATCAGGGTCAAAGATAGATTTTCTTTGTTTTGGCTTTTTGTACACAGAGAACTTTTCTGTTTCTGTTGCTGAGACATTAACTATAACTTTTGGCCAGGTACCACCATTATGTTTTGTTCCACGTCCTTTGTCAAATGCAGTCCCAACAATCACACAGTCAGCTCCCGCAGGTTCGTAAGGCAGCCTCCTGTTTTCCAAGTCAATAGCTCCATAGCCTTGGTCCCCATATGTCTCTGGGCTTAGGGAGCTGAGACTGTGTTCTGAATTGCTGTGGCAACTATGCACTGTGTTCTTATGAGAGTCTACTCGTAATGTGCCATTTGGGAAAGGCTTGTGATCACAAAATGAACCACTACCCTGATCACTCTGGACCTTCTTGCCATCCATGATGTCAGGATTGAAAATGTCTGTCTGGGTTGAACTGTTAAGTTTCAGATTTCTTTTATTTTGGGCTTGTACCTCTAACGCATGAACCCTATAGTTTGATATTTTTTCTGAATCTTTCATATTTTCAAATATATTTTGACCACTCCAAGATGAACTCTGAGGAAAAACCTAAAACAAAAGAACACATATTATAAGACCACTTTATTATTAAGGCTGATTTCTGTTTAGTATGTGGCATATTCTAGCCTATTTGTTTTACCTGAATATACATAGAAACATACACACATTAAACCTTTCCCAACTGTTATATCCAATGTTATGGATATAAAATAAAGCTAGAATTTGCTTGTAACATTGTCAGAACAATTCCATAAGGGCAACTCTACTTGGTGGCAGAAGCATAGTGAAGGGGCCTGCATTCTAATTCTGCCTTTTAAGAGATGCTAATAAGCTGTCTTTCATTACCCATTTCCACTCAAACATTTCATCTGATTTCTTAAAACCTCAGGCTCTCTGGAGCTGAAATTATCACTGCAAACCCCTATGACAGGTCCAGCATAATAGGATTCTAAACTCAAAAAGCAAAACAGAACAGTATTTTTATACGAATAAGCCTCAAAAAGAAAGCCTTGTACTTAATATTCACAATAGATAGAGTTCAGTTTTCTACATAAATCCATCCTGATTAAAAGCAAACCTTTCTATAGTCAGGAGACAGTTTATCTTTCACGCACAAAACTGTTGCAGCTCTGGAGCAGAAACCAACCAAGAAGAAAGATCAAACTGTGCTAGGATTCATTTAATGTGGCCAGTAAGAAAAGGGGAATGATGAGCAATAAGTAAGAGAATGTGCACATTCAGCTTCCCCTACTCACCTTCATCAGTGACAGAGTAAGGGAATCTCTACAGTTTCTCAGTAAAGCTTCACATTCTGTAAGCGACTTATTATCTACTGCAATGCCATTGATCTACACACAAAAAAACCCACAACAGATATCTGTAAATCCAAGGCAGTAGGCACAAAGAATGTTATGGCAGCATCTCAGGCAGGAGAAACATTAGTTTTGTACATACACATGGCTGAAATTCGGCTGACCTTGTCCTGTGTTTCCACATTCTCCAATAAATAAAACAAGCTTCTTATTGGCAATTTTACTATTCCTTTTGGAGACAGACTGTAACAACACTTGTTCAACTACATTAGCCTCTATTTGTATATCGGCAGTAACACCCTTGGTTTCACATAACATAGCAGTTCATAAACCAAACTCACTGAAAAACTTCGTCCCTAGAAGAATGATACCTACAATACCACAATTTAAAAAAAAAGATTCTTGTCATCCAACCAAATGGTGGCTTTCAGAAACTCACCTTTCAGTATGCAAATCACAAGTATCATTACATGTAAGTCAAAACTATGTGTCTCGACAAAAATTCTCAGAAGAACTAATGGTAGCAAATACTGTACACATTATTCACTCACCCTACATACAAACTAGTTATAATAAATATTTAGTGTCTATACCAACAAAGTATAATACAGTGAAAGAAAAAAAAACTGGAAAGTTAGGGATTTTAAAGAGTAGCCTCAATGATAATACTTTAAAATAAGTCAATTTTAAAATAAGAATGTATTCCTGAAGACTTACAGCAATTATTCTGTCTCCCACAGTAAGAGAACCCTCTTTGGCAGCTGGGCTTCCAGGCACAACAGCAGCAACAAATACTCCATTTTCTAGACTGACCCCACTATCTGAAATATACACACAAAAAATAATTTACTCCTGCATTTCAAATACCTGACCTACCTGCACATGAAAGAAACAGAACTACCAAACTAACCAAATTTCAATTTCTGAATTTTTTAAAGAAGTAAGAACATGGGGGGGGGGGAAAGCTGATGTGACTGACAAGTTTAACAGTCTAGACACCCAGGCAGCTAAATACAACTAAGTATTAAAAAATAAAACAAATAAACCAAACCCAAATAAAACACACAGAACCTATATAAGAACAAATAAGAAATCCTGCACTTACAGGATACAGTCATGCAAGAATATTTTTGCAAACTGAAGAATGCTGTCAATGAATATCCCTGACTAGAAGAATCTAACAGTTTAAATGGGGTTTAAACAGGGGTTCAGATGCATATCTTTACGTCAAGCCATTTTTGGCCAAATAAACACGTACCTTTTGCATACATTCTTTATGGACATTACCTTTTTGTCCGGAAACATTGATGTGAAGAGGTGTTATCACTCGCCCTCCTAAGGACTTCCTTCTTCGAACCACCATGTTAATAACACCTCCTCCACTTAGAACAGCTTTTATAACCTGCTTTTTATCCTTATTAGTAAGATCCACATCATTTATCTTCAGCAACCAATCATTCACTCTGGTAGATAAACAGAAATAAGCAGCTGTTATAAGCACACCTGCTGGATGTAGCACATGATAAAATTCACAAAAAGGGATGTGTCAGAGCTAATCTCAATATGCTAATCCTAAATTATTTTGAGTTCTCAGTACCTGAAAAAGCAGTAAGCAACAGAATAAAACTTTCATCCAGCTGTTCTAGATGAAAAACAGGAATCAAAGCACTAATGACTACTCCTTATTTAAAAGTTACTTTTTGGACAGAGAAGAATTACTAAAAAAAACTGTTGCCACTAAGAACACGAACAATTACCCTCTTATGTTCCCCAATAACTCACCCTCATGTCTCACCCAAAATTTAAATAAATGGGAGAGAGAGAAACAAATGAAGGTTGCAAAATCCCAGTGCATATTAAGGGGAAAGATCAAGCTGTTTAATTTCTGTAATGCTTTTTGGCCTAGTCTTCTCAGTGTGAGTTTCCAACAACCATTAATAATACACATATGACCAATGATCAAAAAAGTTTGAAAGATACATCAATATTTAGTTTATTATGATCAACAAAAGACAAAAATCTTGCACAGTTAAACCCTACCTTAATCGACCATCAGCAATACTTCCTTTGTCTACTTTGGTAACGAAGATTCCACAGTCTCCAGGGAGGTATTGTTCATTCACACCTTCTGCCACATCAAAACCAAGTGCTTTCAAGTCCATATCATCCTAATAAATATTATTAACAAGTGACTCAGCTGCACTGGCAACAGTTGTGCCACTGTCTGTTAAGAAAAGGGATTACTGCATGTTTGTGCTATGCACTTTCATTTACAGGGAACCTGCTCTAGGCAAGCTTTTTTATTTTGTATTTCAATACACAAGCTCCCAATTCCATTTGTTACTACACATCCTGTGCCATTAGAATGTGTAATGAGAGAACACCAACATGTTCCCCAAGAATCGGTATTACTTGGGAAAAATAACTGTAAAGTGTGCCTTAGTAATGAACTCTGAAAACCATCTGGTTTTGTATGTGTACAGATAAAAACAAACAGGAAAGAAAGCTCTAACACTACCAGCCCTGGCTCAAAACAGATTACGAAAACTGATAAACATCTTTAATAGAACTATCACTGAATCAGAGATATTTTATTTTAATGTTTGCTTTGGTAAATGGCAAGGTCACTGTATACAAATAAAATAAATAACATAAACAAACTGGGACCAACTGACCACAAACAGATCATTGCTATTTTTAGTGTTAAAAAGTACACTGATAAAAATTAGATAACTCTACTTTCTATCAACTACATCAACCTTCCTAGCATACTGAAGAGACACGACACTTTAAAATCTAATAGGCAAGCACGAAACGGAGCTTAAATCAGACACGTAAGGAATGGCTCTAGTAATGGTTCAATGACTAACTCCTATTAAAAAAAAACCCCACATCATAAAGTTTTCATGGAGGGCAAAACAGACCTGATAAAAACTGAGGAAAAAACAAGCAAAAATATTACTATTTATTAGAAATAAAATTGAGCTAAACTTATCAAAAATATACTAAAAACATTATGATTATTTCCAATGTGCCATGTAAAAAAATAGTAGGGAAAAGCATGGGGATGGCTATAATGAAGACCAAGTAAAAATAAGAGTATAATTGTACAACCTCAGAGCTGAAAAGAGAATGTTATTTCTCTACATTTTGAGGTGGGTGATTATGCAGAGCACAATCTTAAGCAAGCAGGTAAAGTTGAAGCAAAAATAAAAGGATTTCAATATAATCAAGTCTATAACCTCCATCCTAGAATTCAAATACTGCAGGTTAGTGTGGATTTCCCATATATCTAAATCAAGGTTAGCACTACATTATTACTATAGTTTGATAGCAACAAATGCAATCTCTGTGTTTAGAAAGGTAAACATATGTTCAAATGAGAAAGTCTAGCATCTGATCTCAGTAACGTAAACATTTACAACAGTCTTTCAAGTAAGGAATAACAGTATCTACACAAGAATGGAAAATTCATCAGGCTACCATGTTGTTTACCACAGACACAGCATATCACAGAATCATTCAGATTGAAAAAGGCCCTTGGGATCATCAAGTCCAACCATCAAAATAAACCTTACATGTAACAGCTTGGTTGTGCCAATTCCACACACAATAATAAAGAATTCAAAAAATTCAGATTAGAGGTCTTTTAATCATATCAGAAACATGGTATATAAAACAATGTAGTTTTTGACTTACTCTGTCTTTTTCAAATTCTACCACTTCTGTTTCCCATTCCAGAGAATCTGTGTCTATTGCTGAGTCATGGGAACTGTGGGCCATCAACTGACGGTATCTGGCTTCCTTTTCCAACTGATTCTCCATCTTCTCCCTGTGCAAATAAAAAAAATTATTTATAGACTCAGACAACACTGACACATAACATCATCATCATGAGATACATTATATTTTGTTTTTTAAATGGAAAATGTGCCAAACATTTGCCCCATGCTTCCATCTTTCCAATATTCTTGATTTGCTATCAAATTTACATGCCTTTTCTATATATTATCCTAACTCTCACATTTTTAGCATTACTTTTACATGATTGCAGTGCATAACTTAATACATCTCCCAAACTGAATTTAATTTGCCCTCAGATGAGTTGCGTTGGTATGCACAGGACAAGTGGGGCATGATGAATACAACAGCAAAACCTCTTCCACAACGTATTGAAATGACATATGATGCACATCTTTGCATTCATAAATGATTAACAATACAGTTAGGAAGAATTAAACTGAACTTTAACAAATTTTCTTGAAAGTATTCCATATTGCCTAAGTTTATAACCACAGTATAAAGCTTAAAAAACACATCTCATCAGTGAAGTAAAAAGGTTATGATAATAAAACTCAGGATCCTGCCCACCACAATAATTTCCACAATAACGAAACACATAAACAATATTTCCACATACAATATCATGAATACCTGCAATCCACAGCTGTAACAATAAATGGTTCACTTGCAAATACAGCTAACAAACCCAAGTTTTTAATCACAAATGTCCATGCAGATTAATCATTTCACCAACGTACTTCAGTTCCTTTAGTTCACGACCAGCATCGTTTTTCTGCTTTCTCGTGTCATCCAGATTGCGAAGAGCTTCAGCCAAATCACTCACAGCCCTGTCTCTCTCTCTCCTTAAGTTGTCACACAAAGTCCTTCAAAAGCAAAGAAGTCTCAGTTTAGTTATTTAAAACCCTAAGAACACAAAATATTTTTACCATAGTTAATGCAAAATTTAAAACAACACTTTCAAAAGATTTCTAACAAAAAAAAATAAGGAAGAAAAGAATTAGATATGCTAGTTCTTAAAGAAAAGCTTAAACAGAAATATTTTTCATCTCTTTCAATAATTCACTTCTATTTATCTTGTTGAAGGTAGCTGCTGGGTTCTGTGGTATTTACTAGAGACATGTTAATAGGTACGAAAGTTCAGACAAAGCAAAGCATCTTGTAAGGTGCCCTCAACTTCAAAAGAAAAACCCAACAAATCAACATGCTGTGACAAATAATGCAAAGTTGAAGAAAGTTCTAGCAAAATTCAGCAAGTCCTGTAACTGCATGAAGTGCACACAAGCCACTACAAATATCACTCGTGTACCGTCTAAGCATTCATTTACCGTATACTTTCCCTTTCTGAAACAATCTTATCCCGCTCTTGAAAGGCCCAATCTCTCCTACACTTGGCTACTTCTGCTTCCTGGACAGCTTCCTTTAGCTCTTGTGACATTGCCTCATATTGTTTCCGAAGCATTTCAATTTCTTTGTTTGCTCTTTCTACGTCTAGAGTAGCTGAATCTTGAATCTATGAATAAAGAAACAGAGAATTATTTCAACCACAATTTTTGCATGAGTAAAAACAAATAAATTTACTGTAGGAGTATTCCTGATGCATTCATTTATCTTGAAAGCACCTTTGGGGGGAAAAAAACCCATGGCAGTATGTTTTATTCAGTGGCACACAAACTGGTATGTATGCAACTCATCTTAATAAGAATTCTCGCTTCCAAATAACCTCAGTGAACATTTTGCATTTCAGAGATGAAATCCCATGCCTCCGCCTTGTTTTGCCTAGCAAACAGAAAAAATCCTTGAAGCATATTTACAAATCATATACACAATTATATGCAGTTACACAGGCCCCTAAAGTCCAAAGCAGAGCAACAGAATTCCAATAATTTTTGTTTGAATGCTTCTTGTTTTAGGTAAGAATTACTTTCTTCTTAAATTGATACCGTAACATTCTCTATTTTGAACAAGAGAGATGTTGACAGTAGTTAAGACAAAGACAGATGACTCCAAACTCACTGCAGAGTAAATACAAGCCAGCTACATAAGCACTGAAGGCCATGAACCTGCAAACAACTGTGTGCGGTTTATTTCAAGAATATAGACAAATCTAGTGAATCTGATTACACTTGTCATTTACTAAAAAAACAAAATTTGGAGGAATATTTTTACGACCTGAATGTACGTATCTCACAGACTACTAAATCATGATTAGCACACTGTAAAGGCTTTTTACCCTCTAAACGTTATCGTTGTAGTCAAGATTAAGAGAGTACTGAATCTTGAACTCCAGGTGCACATCATTCTCACCTCTGTATTAAAAAATAAAAACTACAGCAAATAAGACCAACTAGAGATGATAGTAATTTCTGGCCCATCATTATCCTTTCACTTCCAAGGACCATTTTCTTATCTTCCAGTCCACCAGCAGGAAAAAGACCTATGCATATGAGCGGACAGCTGTTTATACTTAAAATACCAGTTATGGTTGGGACTCTGCCACAGCAGACCATGTGAGCGTGAGCACTGCTAAGTCACAGCACAGTTCACCCAAATTTAATTGGGTTTTCTTGAGAAAAGCCCATGTTTCAAACGTTCCACTATTTAGCCATGAAGAGCCAAATACAATCCAAGACTTATTTCCAGTACAACTGAAAGCCCAGTTTAATTGCTTCCCAATACACTCATTCTGGACTGTCAAACCAAGCAAAACTAAAAATTTTTTCTGTACTGGTAAAGGGTTGAAAATGTGTGCAAATTTAAAACTTTACAGTCACTTAATTAACTTCCTTTATGATGAATTAGAATTAGCTAACTGTTTGTGCAGGCCACAGGCACAAACACATGTTATAGACGGCAGCAGCCTACCAGCAAGTAATAAACTGCCTACCACCTATCAATCATGCATTTTGTTTGCTATTTATTTTTATGAACAGAAACTTAATATGAAGAATGACTAAATTTCTTTCAAACAAGTTCTGTCACTACATATTGAAGAACATATGTATGTTTATATGTATGCTTATATGCAGGTATTTTAGGGCTACTCAGGGAAAAGAAGTAAGACTGCCAATGTGCCCATATCTTTAACTAATTTCTTGAAATTTACTGACCCTTTAAAGCTAAGAAATAAAAGACAACTGTGAAGACTTGCAATACCTGACGGGCTTGATAATATTCCCTTAGTAGATGGTCTCTCTGGATGATAGCTTCTGTTCTCTCTTTCCTGGCAACGTCTCTTTCTTCTTTCACTGTCTCAATATCCTTGCAAGCTTGGTCAAGTTCCTTCTGGGCCTCTGCTTTGTCCTTCACTTCATGACAGTATTTTTCCAGTAACTCATTCCTCTCACAAATTGCTCTATCTCTTTCCACTAGAGCTGAGTTTAGCTCCTAAAAGAAGATTGGTTGTTTCAGTAGGTTAAAAACTGAAGGAAACAGTTTCTCTCTCCAGCTGGATACACGCTGACACCTTAAAAGCCCAGACTGTTTACCACTAATGCTCTGAAAAATAGCAGCAGAACAGGACTATGCTCACATTACACACAAGTAAGTACTAGTAAAGAATATTTAAATGTGATATGAAAGTTATCACACCATCACATTAGCATAAGTCAATTCCTAATTATTCTATGATTCTATAAGGGCCATGTCGAAAGTAAGCAAGAATCTGTGAACACTTGTGGTTTTAAGCAACCTAAATAAGAAAAGGTTATTAACCAGTCAAAGTTGGCTTTTTTTAGAAGGCTTTAAATATGGTAAAGGTTAAGAGTACTTTAAGCCTCGGTTTTATATGATTGAAATAATGTAGACAACCAAGTTACACAAGTATCTTATAGCTTCCTGGTAAGTTTTAGAGGAACATTAGAGTACCATGCCAGTAAGATATTAAGATACAAACTACAGAATGTTCAAACCATAGTATGTCATAAAACAGACTGCAACAATTCAACTGCATCATAATAAAGAGGATTAGGCAAATGTTGCTCAAAATTACAATCTGTCCTTTTAAAATAGTTTAAACCAGATACTTTATTCTAAGAATGAGGCAATGAAACAGTTGAATTTCATGACACTAAATTATTAGATGGTCCAGCTCTCTAGAAGCATTGAGCCAAGGGCTACGTGTAGGCAGTCATAGCTGGAAACTGTTCATGTTTTGATCTTAAAATGATTACCAAAGGCAAATAACATATCAAAAGCAAAAGGAAAGGGTCCAAATAGTAAAGGATAGAAAGACACCACATCATAAACTGAGACTTCCATTCTGTTTTCCTCTACAGTTTGCAAGGAGTAAGACTGAATATTTAAAGCACGAGTGACAAATGCATTTTGCTGTAGTTACATATTTAGTTTTGAGATACGGTGTCTAATTAGGGATAGTCAGGCTGTTAGAACAGTTCTGTGACAATATTAAAAGATGTTCTTTGCTGAAGACTAACAGAAAAACATGAGAGTTAACAACTCACTCTATGGACTTTAAACATATCAGTGATTGTCAATTCCAGAGCACTCAAGTTTTTTCAACATCAAGAGCTTCTGTTACTCAACACCTCTGAGAAATCCCTGATGCATCTGGTGAGCAGAAAAGTTTTAGTACTGAAAACAATGGTTGGCACAGCTTAACTACAGTCTGTAGGAAATGTGCACTCAAATACGCACATAAAACTTACACAAAAATGTTAAAGTCTTTTCCTGTATGCAGCTGAGATGAAAGTCATCAAGTATCAAGGCAGAGGGAAAGCAGGCCCTTCATTAAAAAATAGTTTACAGTGTGTTTTAAGGCAAATGGAAAAGATACATATTGCCACAGTTTATTCCAACATGCTTGATATATAAAAAAAGAGCAGCGATTGCTCCAGTGGTCAGTAGTGAAATTTCACCTCTGTCTTCTTTCTGCATTTGCACAAAATTACATGACAGCACAGGACAAATGTTCCATCTGTTGCTGACTAGAACAGCTTCTGGCTTGGAAACACAGAGTGGTCTGGATTGAAGAATGATTCTGAAATTGTTGAAGAATTCTTATATCTGAAGGAAGTTCTCTCATCTGAATTTAGTGCAAAACGGACAGCATACAGGATAAAATGCAACACATTTACTAAACAGAGGAGAAAGCTGACTACTGGTGAGATGAAAAAACATTCTATGTATTTGCTAGAGTAGATTATTCCAAATGAAAACAGCACTGAGGAAAAAAGAGGGGGAAATCTTTAACATCTAATTCCTAGCTTTGAAAGGTGAAACTCATGAACTTAAGCCAAACGTAGACAGCCCACAGTGCAAAATCCTGAGACTTCTTCTATCATCTGTAAATGCCAGACAGTCAGTAAATTCTGGATATTAATTAACCCATTATGTTTGGAGATATCTGAATCTGGAATATATAACTAGAAAATTAACCTCATTATTAACTACTCACAAAACAATGCTTAAAAATCAACCTTTTTGCCATTTCAGGTGCTTTTACATTTCTTTGGGACACAAAAGGTACACTAGGAAAAACATGCTTCAGCTAAGAAATTATATTTACAATAACCTAAATGGATTCAGTGTTCTTTCAGTCAGTGGATGCTACATAATAGGGCACTTAAAGCTGTGATAAATCACAAGAAAAGCTAAGACCATTAAGTTAATTTTTGGCAAGAACCAGACCAACCGCGCACTTACAGGATTAATCCCACTTACATAGCCGCATCTTTCAGATAACTATTTCAAGTGAATGTATCACTTGCTCACTGAATTTTTTCAACCTTCGAAACATCTGATTTGCCAGAACTAGAAAGCTCCTTACACACTAAATGCAGCTGCAGCGAGCCCACACTGTGTGACACAGAAAAATACCCACTCAAAAGCAGAATTGTTATAGCTACAGGAAAGGAAAACAAGAACAAACAAGAAAACTCACACTGCTGTTTTATAACTTTTAGTAAATTAAAAAAGCAGTTATTTCTGCTGTGTCCAGTTCTGGGCTCCTCAGTACAAGAGGGATGTGGAGCTGCTGGAGAGAGTTCAGCGTAGGGCAACAAAGATGATAAGAGAGGTGGAACACCTCCCTTATGAGGAGAGGTTGAGGGAGCTGGGTGTCTTGAGTTTGGAGAAGAGGAGACTGAGGGGTGACCTCATTAATGTCTACAAATATTTGAGGGGTGGGTGTCAGGACAATGGCACTGGGCTGTTCTCAGTGTCATGTAGTGATAGGACAAGGGGCAATGGTTGTAAGCTGGAACATAGGAGGTTCCACATCAACCTGAGAAGGAACTTCTTCACGGTGAGGGTGACAGAGCACTGGAACAGGCTGCCCAGGGGGGTTGTGGAGTCTCCTTCTCTGGAGATGTTCAAGACCCGACTGGACGGGTTCCTGTGTGACTTGGTTTAGGTGATCCTGCTGTTGGAGGGGGATTGGACTAGATGATCTTTCGAGGTCCCTTCCGATCCGTAATGATTCTATGATTCTATGATTCTGTGATTTCTGGGAGTGAAGAAAAATGCATGTCTGTGCCCTATCAGCATCTCACTCACCAGTCCACAGCACTTTCTGGTTCTTATTCAAAGACCCCTTCAAGTCACCTATGTAGGACGGAACACCCATGTATTTAAAATTTTATTTCCCTGCCCCCATAAGTAATATGCCCTTAATTCAAAGCACCACAATGACACATCAAACAAATTGGAGAAGAATTACAAATTGTGGCTATTTCCATTAGTATTAGCTACCTTGACTCTCCTAAAACCAACAGACATTTCTGTTTGGCTTAATGTCTTCGAAGAAATAGAAGAGGTATGAAACAGTCATTAAGTCCTGACTCACAGTATAAGTCAAATTACTCAACTGACAAATACACAGGGTTATAAACTCAACTCTTAAAACCAAAAGTTAGTTGCTTTTAAAGGACTCTGGTGCCATGTAAGTCACAATTCACATTATGTCCCTCAGTAGTTATTTCCAAAACTTATGTTTTCGTATCAAGATGTAAAGCTAAGAAGAAAGTACAATGAGATTTATAGTCAATGGAATTAATTTTCTTGTATTTATTTAATACTAAATTATTTGCAAACCAAACAGTCAAGTGAATGCACATCAAATGAAATGAAACCAAGCAGTAAATTGTGTTGGAGAAGTCTTAACAACATCATTATAACAAGGTTGTGAGAAAAGCATTTCAAGAACATATTGCCACAAAATACAAAGTTTTGGTTTCACACACTTTAAAGCATGCCTGAGTCCTATTGAAAAATCTAGATATCTTCTTTAACTTAAAGGGCAGAAGAAGGGCAAATGAGTAAGAACATGCTTGTTAGCACAGGTTTCACCTAAATATTTGAAGCTACTTTATCATGTACCATCTTAAGCCATAGTAGATATAATCTTGTAACTTCTGTGGAGGTTAGAAACTAAAACTAATGAATATTTAAAGCATTGTTACAGAAAGAAATTTCTCGAGAAGGCATGGAAGACAGTGAAGAAAGGATTTATCAGCAGAATGGAATTCATGTGAATAGAAAATTTCAACTGACATGTACTTTATTCAAATATGGAAGCGTAATAAATTGATACGAAAAGGACTGCTATAGGAAAACATCAGCACAGAATTCCCTCTTTGGGGAACTATTTTCCATTAATCAGTCATTAATTCTGATTCTAGCATCCACAATGACAACAATACTCTTTCTCCTTCCCCATCAAATCAAAAGATTAGTACCTGTCTTAAAGCTTCCATCTCTTCACTAGCCACTCGCTTCTCAGAAGAAGTGTTCTTCAGTTTGGATTCTGCAAGTTCCAGCTCTGTTTGAAGCTTATCTACCTCTTTGATTACTTGATCTCTCTCACTCATTATAAGCCGATACTCATTAAAAACAGAATCCCTTTCTTCCTTGTATTTTTCTGCATCCTTTACTGCTTTCAGCTGCATTGTTTTGAACCTTGTCACCTCTGACTGTAATCGCTCCATCTCTCTCTGCAGCTCTTTGTTTTGTGCTGTGGCGTTGCTTAGTTCCTGCTGTACTGATTCAAACCTAGAAACAAGCAGAAATGCCAGTGAGCCACTTGTTCTTCATTTTCTTTTTTTGTACATGTATCCATTGGTACAATATAATCACAGAAGACGACTTATACTAGTTATCGCTTTAGGAATATTAGGGAACCTTCAGAAATATTAGAGAACCTCTTCAAAGAACTCAAGGATAAAAATTGTTTTTAAAAGTTTAGAATTAGTTTAATTATTAACATTTCTAAAATAATCTAGATTTCAAGTACATTTCAAGAAAATTATTCTAAAAGGAATGAAAAATATTGGCATTGTTAATAGCACAAAATTAAATTTTTTATTGCTCTGTGCTCTCATCAACTTACAAATTAATTCCTTCTCTCAGCGCACACTGTAAATAAGGTGTGCTTAAAGAAGGAAAACAAATACAGAAACTGGTAAAATAAAGAACAGCTCTCACATGTCCAAATATACCAAAAGGATAGGTTAGAGGAAAAGACTGTCACAGTTAAGGTAAAAATTCAGACAATGTAACTAAAAACAAGTATCGAAAATATTCCTGTTTGTTTTCATCAGTATGTTGTCCAGCAAAACTGAAATGAAAAATATCTTAAAATTTTGGTAACTTTTAACAGTTGACACAGAGGAAAACATGTATTTTATCACCGTAACCTGACAGTGACATAAAAAGTATCAATCCATTTAGAAGGCCTAAGTTTTGTGTTTATACTGACAAAGCATTGTTGAAAAGTTTGAAAAGCAACTTATCCTGAGAACAGTGCTTTACCACAACTGTATACTAAGATTTCCTTGCAACTTTTTTCCAAATATTGATGGAAACCGCTGTATAAAACATGATGGACTTTAGGGTTATCCAAATGTCAGGGGCCCACAGACTTTGTTCTTTGTCTCTCTTTCTCCCTTACGCTGTTCAAAAGCACAGTGCCTCATCTAATCTAGCATATTACATGAGTGTCGTAAATTCAATTTCGAACATTTCCTTGGAAGCCTTGGTATATTCAAAGCATCATCATAGCTTTACTGAGGCATGCGTCAGTAATTTCAAAACCATCACCTTGTTCCATCAGTTTAAGTGATCATCTCACTGGCAGTACAGAAGAACTAACAGTAAAAGCTGTATTAGTTTTTCCTTTTCAGAACTGTGAAGCATGAAGGTAGGAAAGACTACAAGTATGTACAAAAATCTAAGAGACAATGCCAAACAATCACATCACCATGTGAGAATCCACAGTACTCTTGCAAAACATTGGGGGGGGGG
>VXBP01008988.1:7910-27065 GCA_013400115.1 Rhinopomastus cyanomelas | reverse complement strand
GGGGGGGGGGGGTGTCAAATAAAGGACAACATTGGGACAGATACAGGGGAGAGGGGAGGAGGAGATTTAAGGCAATGCTTGCCAAGCAAAAAAAATATAAAAATCCAGCGCGGAAGACAGGAAAAAAACCCCAAAAAAACCCAAAAGAGGGGAAAAAAAATCACCCCACAAAAAAACCCAACCAAAACCACAATCATAGGGAAGTGATCAGTGGGAGAAAAAAAAAGTCTCAGCAATAGAAGGGCATTTATTTTAAATACTGATAATTATGGAAACATGAAAGCTAAGTTCCAGCTGAAACACCTTGGTCCTGCTTGACCTTACATTGCTTTATAAGCCAATACCGGATCCCTGTTTCACAGAAAAAAAATGAAAAAGCCCATTTCTAACATATTTTGCAAACAAGTTGCAGGGTTGGACTGGTCAGCAAAAGTTTATAAGGAGCAATCAATTCTGAGGAGAATGACCCTCAGGTCTATCCACTTTGTTTTTAAAGCAATTGTGAACTACAGGCAGACCTGTCCAAGTGCCACAGTTCACATACAAAAAGCAGAGGCATATATGTAGGGCAAAGTGCAGCATGTAGGAAAAGGCAGTATAGCTAATTTATAATTGGTAAACTATTCACTATCTTGTTAGCATGCATATGCTCTCTATTATCTTGACAGTGGTTTAGACAAAAGAAAAAAAGCTGAAGATTTCGCTCATTTTTTTAAAGCCAAAGAGTAATTAAAAATGAGACCTTGGATATCATTGGATTCTTACACTTTCTGTCCTCTTTAAATCTATTTTGACTGTATTTACACTTGGTGTTATTTTCAAAAATCAGTGCTGCAATTTATCTTCACATTACCAGTTTGTTAAGTATTCTATTCTGGCAAGATTACACACCTGAAATACATCTTTAAAGCTTTTATCAGTCACCCAGATAAAGAGTTTTGTTTATGAAGAACAAGGCACAAACCTAAGACAAATAAAGGTTTTCATAAATACAAACAAGTAAAAGATTAAATCTAGACCCAAAGCAAATTGAATATACAGTTCAGTTAAATATTAATGTATCACTAGTTCACAATAACATGCGAATCTTTTATGAAATCCATAAACCACACCTTCCATCAAGGAGATCAAATACCTACGCCGTAAACAGAAGGCCATATAATACAAATATGTCTGCATATATCACCACAGTTGCAGTGTTTATAAACACAGAATGCACTGGATTGGATGAAACCTTTAAACGTAAATCAGTCGTTAGATGCAATGAGCAGTGACATCTCCACCTATATCAAGATGAGGCTCATCAAGCCTGACCTTGAATGTTTCCAGGAATGGGACCTTCACCATCTCCCTGGGCAATCTAAAAAAATACTCATTCTAAAAAATGTCTTCCAAATATCCCATCTAAATCTACCCTCTTGTAATTTAAAACCATTCCCCCTTGTCCTATCACTACAGGCCTTGCTAAGAAAACCTGTCCCCATCTTTCTCGCAGGCTCCCTTTAGTACTTTAAGTACTTTAAGTACTGAAAAGCTGCAACAAGGTTGTAGCAGGGCTGTTTTTACTGCAGGCTGAACAATCCCAAATCTCACAATCTATACTACATCACAGAATAGTTTTAGCTGGAAGGAGACCTTTAAGATCATAGCATCCAGCCACTAACCCAGCACTGACAGGTCAGCACTAAGCCATGTCCCTAACCACCACGTCTGTATGTCTTTTAGAATATCCCCAGGGGTTGTGACTCCACCTGACTAGCCTTTTCCAATCCCTGATAATCCTTTAGGTGCAGAAATTCTTCCTAATATCCAATCTAGACCACCCCAGCACAACTTGAGGCCACTTCTTCTCATCCTATCATTTGCCTGTGAGAATGGACCAATCTCCACTTTGCTTGAAACTCCTCTCAAGTAGTTGTAGATAATAAGCAACAGAGAAAGAAAGATTTTAGGAAAAAAAAGTTAGAAAAATATTTGTAATACTAACACAAAACCCAATACGGTGCATTAGCATTGTTACTACCTTCACAGAAGACCTAAAAAGTATCAAAACCTGATTATACCTCCTAATAGAAGAAGAATATTGCTGTTGAAAATGTATTGCCGTGTCCCTTTGCTTCATTAACATATCAATCTGTTTCTGAAGACATCTGTTTTCCTCCTCAGCCTGTTCTAGGCGGCTCAAATCTGTATTGTGACTTGCGATCTTCTCATTGTACCGTTTCCTTAGGGCATCATAATCCTTTTTAACACCCTCTAGCTTGTCCATTGCTGTATCATAAAGTTTATTCAGTATCTCTGATGATCCGTTTTGCTTCATAACCTAAAAAAAAGTCATAAACTGTATTAAACCCCTCATATTTTAGTCAGGAGAATATATTTTACTTTAACCACAAGCAATGAGGACAAAAATCTAAACCAATTTTAATAATCACTCTGCGTAATAACTAAAGAAACACTGAGCCTCCTAAGTGTACTGTTACTCTAAGCATTAATAGATTTGCTTACAAAATCTGCATTATCACAGTTTGAAGCTCAGAAGTTATTAAAATCTCTTTCTAATGGTAACTGCTACCAACAGCTGCTAAAACTGCTGTTCTCAAAGTACCATGTTGTTTTAGCAAGAGGTAATTTTGACCAAGACAACAGGGGTAATTTAGGAAATTACCACTAGGTGGCATTCATGACAGGTTGCCTGTATCTTCCATGAGCAAATTAAATAATTTAAAGCTTCAAACGAATAAAATCAATATATTACATACACAGGCATATATTTTAATATTCAGATATTTAATCTGAGAACTACGCACATAAGTTTGTTTCAAAAGCTACCCATTAAATACAAACAGGAAAAGAAAAATAAATTTAAACATGAATAAAGCCTGACCTGAATCTCAGCTTTAATTTTTGTTGATGTAAGAATCTTGTTGTAAATAGCAGTGTTGATAATAAATAGCCAGCAACAATGGAAAAACTCTAACGAGCTTCAGCAAATCTACTTCTTCTTGCTGCCTCACCTTACCTTTCTCCCTTTTATTTTTTTTCAATGCCATGCTCATTTTTGTCTACTAAATTGTCTGTTTATTAAATTGAAATTAGACCTCCATGGAATGGAGGGAAGAAACAAGAACACTAAATAGGAAGGTGCTAGAAATTCTTATAACCTTAACATTAACCTAAAAAGGTATGTCCATAAATATCTGAAAACAGGAAGTATTAAAAAAATAAGAAAAAAAAAAGGCAGAAAACACAAGCACTTTAAAATGTTAAAACCAAACACACAGCAATGATCCTATTTGCACAAACTGGCTCCTCAACCTTTGGGTCTTATTATGGACTAGTCCTGAACATGGAAGAATCCTGATGCCAGCAGACCATAATGAAGGAATGAGTAGTGACGGACTGTCTGCTCATTGTCCATTACACACTCTCCACAGGGAACAAACAACTACTGTCACTGTCAGCTAATGGGGAGTTAGACTAGATGACCCTCAGAGGTCTCTTCCAACCCCTAGTATTCTGCCTGTGACAGGCAAGACAAGAAATACAATTTCTTGTATTTCTGAAGAAATACATTTCTTCAGCCCAATACCCATTTCATATACCTAATCACGATAGATAAATGCAGCAAGATACTGTTCATAAAGCAGTCCTGGAGTAAGGCTGCACTTTGGTGAAAGTCTCATTGGCATGGTTATTTCCACATACAGCCCTATCTTCTATGGCAGGGGTCCTCAAANAACCGGCCCCATGTTTAAAAAGTTTGAGGACCCCAGCTCTATGGATTCAGCAGCACAAACCACACAGAGCGGGAGCCGTGATAAGCTAGCATGCTTGAGAGAACCATTTCAGGTAGCTTCAGGATATGATAAACTACAGGCACATGTAAAATACATATTGATTTAAACCCAGAGTCATTTTCCTGAAGAACACTTTCTAATGTATTTTGAGAAGAGGTTTTAGAAACAAATGTTTGAGACTGCAAACACAAAGAAACCACTTCTCATTGTCTTAAAGCATATACAGTACATCTTCTTGCTGAAAGCACACTAAATAATTAAAGGACAGATACACTAGGAAACTGAATGGAATTCAGCACAGACTTGCTAACAGAGATTTGTCAGAGGAGGAAAGAAATGCCACTGTAATACATAAGGTCTCCCATTTAAAATCTGAGAAATGGTAAATAGTACCAGCTGGACCAAGGCAGATAGCCACAGCAACAAGAAACTTCACAAGTGAGCAGCAGGTATTTGAGCTGGCAACCTGCTGCAAAGCAAATCCGTAACAAAACCCCATACAGAGAGCAATCTGATTGAAAGTTTTAGCTCTCTGAGGTCATCAAGACTCTGTGGCTTTTTCTGTAGTCTGATGACCAAACAACATTTCAGAGGGATCAATGCAGAGTTAAGGCTATTTCACATGAGAAACGACAGACAAGATAAGACTCTTGGCACCTCTTCCAGACATGATGATTCACTCTGACACACTGTGAAATGGTTACACAACTTCCTCAGTGACAATCACATACACAGTTTTGATCATGATGTTGACGTAAGACTTAATTTTTTTTAAAATAAATACGGCAAAAGATACTTCAGACTCCTTCTGTGCTGCCACATGATTTCTAAGTTCAGGACAGAATGACAAAATGTAATAGCCTTCTCTTGGAGGTTTTGTGTCCATGTTTTGCAGACTGGGAAGCTGAGAAAGTTGCCCAGATTTATGCAGCAAACCACTTCTACTGTGTTCTGAACCAAGCCACTAAACTATTTCACAGCAGAACTCGAGATTGTGTTAGACAAAGTAATCAAAAGGAAATACAAATTCTCACTATTTGCACTAACCTTTAAGCACCTCCTAAAGTGTCATTCAGCACATCCAGCTTCTTTGACCTTTGCTCCTCCTATGCTAGCAAATAATTTTTTTTGTTTACGTAAGTTTTGCTTGTGAAGCCTAATGTTTGACTTGCAAGCTTGCTCTCAGATTCAGTTTATACACAGTTAACTGAGAATATTCTGCTTAACCACTACATGTTACTGTAACTCTTCTAAATGATAGGGCTCCTCCATAGGTAAACCATAGAGTTGCTACTTACTAATACTCTAATTCAGTTGGTGTGAACTACACTGGCCTAGAGACAGCCTGTTATACACAGTTCTGAAATGTTCAGCTCTTCAGGCTTGTTGTGTTTCATTTCAAATTCAAAAGCATTCATCAGCCTGTACCTTTGTTCTAACTGAACAGTGTCTGCAAACCTAAATAACCAAACTTAGCTCAGTCATTCCCCTAACCTTTACACTGTTGTAAGAAAACAATAAAACAAACCTAACCTGTCTCTGCCACTCATTTTTAATTGTAACTCTTTCCAAAGAAGCAAACATGGTATGCAGGTTTAAAGCTAGACCTGTCCCCACAGAATATCCTAGAAAACAACTATGTTTCTAATCCTTTTGCAACTTGAAGCTATGTTTTTGATGCCTCTCCACCCACTTAAAAATTCTATGATGGACACTATATATGCACAATATGCTTCTCTCATCTCTGCATCAACATTACTTAACATCACCTAATATACCACTCACTCCTTTTTCCAGCTAGACATAGAAAAATTACTATACAAGACCTCATTTTCTCTCCTAGTGCTGTAAAATATAAGAAGGGTGTTTTAGAATCAGTAAGACGTGCAAGGCATCAACAATACACATTTGGGTTTATTAATTTATCAAAGTCTCTGGCACATGCAACATAATCTGTAACTTACCTGCTGTTGCTGGCTGCGCAGGTCTGTTATTTCTTTCTGATCCTCATCATGAAGTCTCTTCATTTCCTCACATGACTGCTGGAGATGATTATGTTCTCGTACCAACTGTGTGTTTTTCCTTTTCAAGGTATCCATATCCTCTTTCAGCTGTGACTGGTCACTCAGCAGCCGACTGTGCAACGTGCTGTCATGGCACACAAAAAATGCTCTTAGAGGCCAACTTGCAAGGACAAAGTCCTGGGCTAATTCATTGCAAGCATGAGTTTCCTACCAAGAAAGCATGTCAAACTAAGTCAATCCTGCATATCTGAGTATTCCAAGTACCAGGAAAAAAAATAAATAAAAGATTCAGAAACAGAATCAGAACTAAAAATACATGTGTAAGTGTACAGCACTCAAAATGCATGGGAATCGATACTGTACTCATGCCACCCATCAATACTACTACAGAGCCATTTTAAAAGCAAGTAGATAGACAAAGAGAAATGGTGTAATTACAGTGTTAAGATAAACCTGAACATAATAGAAATTATCCCACTTATCAACTCCACTTTCTCTTAAGACCTTCAACTGTTTTTAAGCAGAAACATATGCTATAGATATTCACCACTTTCTCCCTATTTCACTGCCTTTTCATAAACACTTATAGCTGGTCTAAAACTTTATTAAAAATCATCATGAGAGCCATCACAACCTATTAAATGGAAGAAATCAACAACTTTCTCTCAGACATTCAGCTCTCCAGTCTGACAATTAGGACTACTGGATTGTAATTGCAAGTCACTAACTAGGTTGTCATTGTCCCAACAAGACATCAGGGATTTTGATCTCAAATTCCTCAAAGACACTCAATCCATACTCTTATTTCAAATAGGCCAGAAATGTTTTAACTGATGCAGGCAAACATCTGCAATTAAACTAGAAAAACACAAATTTAAAAAAATATTTGATTAACATGTTCTAATACTTTATGATCTAGCACAGAGTGCTGAAGTCTTACCTTGTACAGCTTTACTGATACTTACTGATAAAAATCTGCCTCTTTTGCTGCTTCTTCACACCTTTTTAGTGTCTTGGTGTGTTGATTCTGCAAACACTGTAGGTCTGACATGGCCTTCATGCACTGAATCTTCAGTCTTTCATAATCATGATTTGGTTTGGGACTTGGCCTAGTATGAAAAACAGAATAGAATCAAAAGTCTGGGATATCAAGCCTTATGAGGAGTGGCTGAAGGTGCTGGGGCTATTTTGTCTGAAGAGAAGGCAACTAAGGGGAGACCTTATTGCTACCTACAATACCTGAAACAAGGTTGTTGAGAGGCAAGTGTTGGTCTCTTGTCTATCATTTTTTATCTGGGAGAAGAGGCCTCAAATTGCACCAGGGGAAGTTTAGGTTAGACATTCAGGAAAAACTCTCAAAGGATACCGAATCATTGGAACAGGCTGCCAATGAAGGGGGTTGAATCACCAACCCTAGACAGACTAAAAAGCTCTATAGATGTTAAGCTTAGGGACATGGTTTAACAGTGTCCTTGATACAGCTGGGTTAGTGATTGGACTCTATGCTCTTGAAGGCCTTTTCCAACCTAAACAATTCTATGATTCTATGACACCACTATCCAATTAAAAAAAAAGGTATCAAGTAACTTTTGATACTTTGATTACATTATGCTTTAATTTAAATATTAACCAGATTAAGATGCAACCACTCACTAAAATTCACTGACATTAACATGTACTAGTTTTACGCTGAGCCTTTTGTATCTGAAAATGAGATAATTCTGTTCATTACTGACATAGACAAAAATAGTACCAATTGTTGTCATAGTTTGAATTTGGTCAGTTTCCTGGCCTGAAGGGGAATTTCTATGGCAACCCATGATAAAGGAACTAGAAATTCCAAGCTCTCCCTTAGGTTCAGTATCAGCCAATAGGCGACTCTGTGAACTGGTATGACTGGTTCCAATTTCCAGTTTTCCTCTTCCTTCTTGACTTCACTTTCATTGTTCAGAGAGATTGCATGGCACTGAGCTAGGGGAAGGAAGGTTTCGTCTCCATTCTACTGTTTGCTGAAATGGAGAGAGCTCTCCTTTTGTTCATGGCTGTAGCAATTTCCACAGGACTGGTCTTGAAGTACATGAACACGGAACTGGACTTCAAAATGCGTGCTGACACTGAGAGATGTGTGCATGGACCTAACGGACTACGCTTCTACAAAGAAATAGAACTGCTAGAAATCTCTACCCTTTGAGGAGGTGGAGATAGCATCCTCACCCAGTTATGAAAGAATATGTGATTAATCTCTGTATCTATTTGTGTGGGGGTAAATTAAACGTGTCTTGGTTTTTTTTTAATTTATTAGAAAAATCGTAAATCATGCTACAAACTTAGCAGGATTACACCTTGTTTTGAAGCACTATTAATCTAAAAAGAAGCCGTATTTGTCTCCTGCTCAGTCGCAAATACTTTGCACCACTGAATTTTCCAGTTTCAAAATGAAACTTCTCACAGCTGATTCTGCGTCATCTCTCAGGTCTCTTATAACTCTATGTGCAACAAGAAAAACCCCACCCAAAACAAAAAAGCAAGATCAAATCCCAAAAGAAAATAACTGGTTTCTGATAGAAAACTCTGTTTATTCTCATACCAGACTTGCTCCACTGGTGCACAGATCAGACTCTCTCTCCCACCTCACTCCCAAACAGCTTCATTGTAAAGCACACCCTGAAAAGCAATTAGAATTCTCTTTGCTTCATAAAATAAAACCAAAATGGAACCAAGAACTCAAATGCGGGAGGCAATTGAATCGAAATTAAAACAGTTTTGCTCTACTGCCATGGTGAAAGTTGTAGAAAATAACCTCCAAAAGCAATGAAAAAGTCAAACAAACAAACCAACCCAAGCAACTCTGATTCACAAACTTTTAGGGACTGTGTGTATGATATGAAAAGGTTTTTTTAGTAACTCTTTTGGATTTGGGTTGCAGAGCTGTAAGGCCTTCAATTATAACTTCTACTTTTCTCCTTTCTCCAGAGAAGTGCCCTTGTAGAAAGCCATAATAACCCTTCCATTACTGACAGGCTTTAGGAACCATTAAAAGCCAAATCCATATAAAGTAGCCAAATATTCAAATTGTATCTATAGGATGTCTTTTAGGTTGTTTATGCTTGTAAATTCACTGTTCAGGGGTTCCAAAAGAAGTGGTATGCAGTGTAACTACTGCAGTGTTATTCTTTCAAAACACCATACGAAAACTCAAATTGAAATTTCACACCCTTGACAGAATGACTAAAAACCCAAGTACTGATTTATATTAGACTTCAGAGAGAAGTTAAGCAAAGTAGACACCATCTGTCCACAACAGCCATTAAAACACAAAAAATTAATTGAAGCACATTTTAACTCTCAGTCGAAGCAGTGAGAAATGGAAATTCTCAGGTCAGTGTGCCCATGTGGGGAATGCACCTAGAAGACCGCACGCAGCAGCAAGAGCACCAGTCCCCAAAAGCTATTTTACCAAGGTATCTGGGTTGTCTGGGGGTTCCCTGAATGGGAAAGCTCAGGGTAGAAGGGAAGGCAGCCACTGAGGTTTGAGTACTCTGGTGGGAGAAGCCAGGCAAACACTGTGAGGGGTGCAGGCCCGGAGCCTTTGAGGTAGGTGAAACCAGAAATCACGCTCAGACCACACACAGAAGTGAGAGCGCTAGCCACTTTAGCCTTTTCAGCCGCCAGGGGGCAAAAAAAAAATAATGGTAACAATGTGGCAGCAGAGGAAGACCAGGCTTTGGTCACNGGGCTGTATCCTATAGATGTATCCTCAAATGGAGGACAGAAGCCCAAGTAAAAGGGGTGAGTGGAGCCAAGTGCAGGGTCACGGCAGAAGGCAAGTACCACCCCTGCCTGCCTCATCTTCCCAGTTGCCACTGACTAATACATATACGTCTCTATTGGAAGACAGCCAGTCTAATAAGGATATCTATGAGGGCAGGGGTCCTCAAAACCCGGCCCACGGGCCAGATACGGTCCCCCAGGATCTCCAATGCTGCCCGCTGGTATTTAGCCCACCCTGCCGAGGTTTGGGGGCAGAAACCGAGCAGCCGCAGATGACTTCCTGCCAACTGCGCGGCCGGGCTGAGGCAGGCAACTCCCCCGTCTCTCCCTCACTCCCTCCAGCTCCCAGGAAGGACAAGCCAGACAGCACAAACTATAGCCCGGCCCCCGACACTGTCTGAGGGACAGTGAACTGGGCCCATTTAAAAAGTTTGAGGACCCCTGATATAAAAGATAGAGAACCCACAAGGGAGGTCCTGGCAAGGTCACATTAATCCAGGAAGTCTTCCAGTAATATGACAACCTCCTCCACAAAGAAAACAGCCCTAGTTATTGGAGACTCGCTCCTGAAAGGGACTGAGGGCCCAGTATGCAGAGCTGACCCTGCAGTTTACCTGGAGCCAGAATCAGGGACATCATTAGGTTGATCCCTAATCTGGTGAGATCAGCTGACNCCGGCCCCCGACACTGTCTGAGGGACAGTGAACTGGGCCCATTTAAAAAGTTTGAGGACCCCTGATATAAAAGATAGAGAACCCACAAGGGAGGTCCTGGCAAGGTCACATTAATCCAGGAAGTCTTCCAGTAATATGACAACCTCCTCCACAAAGAAAACAGCCCTAGTTATTGGAGACTCGCTCCTGAAAGGGACTGAGGGCCCAGTATGCAGAGCTGACCCTGCAGTTTACCTGGAGCCAGAATCAGGGACATCATTAGGTTGATCCCTAATCTGGTGAGATCAGCTGACTATTGCCCACTGTTCATCTTCCAGACAGGTGGGGAAGAAGCTCTATTCCATAGCCTGAGGGGAATGAAGAAAGACCTTAAGGCATTAGGACATTTGTTGAAAGTGTCTGGAGCACAAATTGTATTCTCATCATTTCTTTCATTTTGGGGTGAGGACACAGGCCAGAATAGAAAGACTCAGTCCATTAATGCCTGGCAACAAGACTGGTGTTTCAAGGCAGGCCTTTGGGTTCCTTGTTAATAACTGGTTTTAGCAGGTGCCAGACCTTGCAGATACACATGGGAGAAATTTATCTCAGAGGGGAAAAATAGTTCTGGGGCAGGAGTTGGCAGGACTCATTCAGAGGACTTTAAACTAGATTTGAAGGGGGGTGGGATAGTTGATTAAAGAGCACCAGTGAAACAGAGGTCTGGTCTTAATGAAAACCAGGTGCCCTCTAGGGTGAAATCAGAGGCAGTGAGGTGGACTGTAAACTGACTGCACAATAGAAGCCAGAGAGTAGTGGTCAATGGGACAGAGTCCAGTTGGAGGCCTTTATCTAGTAGAGTGCCCCAGGGGTCAGTGCTGGGACCAGTCCTATTCAATCTATACATTAATGACTGGGATGAGAGATTAGAGTGCACTGTCAGCACGTTTGCCGATGACACAAAGCTGGGTGGTGTCACCGACACCCCAGCAGACTGTGCTGCCAGTCAGCAAGACCTGGATAGGCTGGAGAGCTGGGCAGAGAGAAATTTAATGAACTGTAAAAAGGGCAAGTGTAGAGCCTTACCTCTGGGCAAGAATAACACCAGTTGCCAGGATAGGCTGGGGACTGACCTGTTGGAGAGCAGTGAGGAGAAAGGGACTTGGGGATCCTAGAGGACAGCAGCATGACCATAAGCCAGCAGTGTGCTCTTGTGGCCAAGAGGGCCAACAACTTCCTAGGGTGGATCAGAAGAGGGGGTGGTTAGCAGATCAAGAGAGGTTCTTCTCCCCCTCTACTCTGCACTAGTGAGTTCAGTTCTGGGCCCCTCTGTTCATGAGGGATGTGAAGCTGCCGGAGGGAGTCCTGCGTAGAGCAACGAGGATGATGAAGTAAGTGGAGCGCCTTCCTTATGAGGAAAGGCTGAGGAAGCTGGGTCTCTTGAGCTTGGAGAAGAGAAGACTGAGGGGTGACCCTCATTAATGTCTATAAATATGTGAAGGGTGGGTGTCAGGAGGATGGAGCCAGGCTCTTCTCAATGTCATCTAGTGACAGGACAAGGGGCAATGGTCGTAAGCTGGAACATAGGAGGTTCCACATAAATGTGAGAAGAAACTTCTTCCCAGGGAGGGTGAGGGAGCACTGGAACAGAGCACCAGAACAGGCTGCCCAGGGGAGCTGTGGAGTCTCCTTTACTGGAGACATGTAAGACCTGCCTGGATGTGTTCCTGTGTGACTTGGTCTAGGTGATCCTGCCATGGTGGAGGGATTGGACTAGATGATCTTTTGAGGTCCCTTCCAATCCTTAATGATTCCATGATTCTACAATTAAGCTTACTGAGACCCATTAACACATTAGTATTACGCTCTTCATCACAAATTCGTATCCATGCCAAAATACTTAGGTGTATGAATTTTTACTGAAAGACAACTACTAGGATAGTCCCAAAGCTATGCTAAGAACTTGTTCTATGAGTCTTATGTCAACAGCATATATCTCATACATTGATTAAGTATGACCAGCAGCATCATTAGGAAAACAAAAAAAAGCAAAACCAAAGAACCCCCAATTCCTGTAACTATATGGACACCAAACAGGTAACCACGGAAGCTGGCCTGCTTACACAATGAGGAAGTACCAGTGTCACCAGTAACATCCTGCATTCTAGCTCATCTGCATGAAATAATAAACACTTGGATAGCCAAGGCTGCAAGATCCACTGTGCTGTTCTAAGAGTTTTTAGGTATATGAACGTGAAATAAAAGGTATATGAATAGGAGGAATATTACTCAGAAGTCAAAAACTGAAAGCACTGCAACAAAATAGTCCATTCAAACATATCACATGTAGTGGTTGACTCTTAAAACATTTCAGTAAGACCAACACAGTTTCATGGTGAAGTGCATCACAAAATACAGAAAACTATGATTTTAGTAAAGGAGATTTGTCAGTTACTATCTTGGAAGCATTGGTTCAAATTGTAAAAAAAAGTTCTGGTGTCAAAGATCTGATACTCATATAACAAATCTAATAAAAGTTTGTATTCCAGTGGAATTACCTAAGCATAAATTAAGGCCCACAATGAGACTGACATTTTCCTGTCACAACAGTGATGCTGACAAAAAGCTAATGCAAACATCAGATCCAAACTGCAATGTAATTATTTACTATTGCAATTCCAAAACCAAAATAAATTACAGATAAAAGTCTTTCTCAAGGGCAGTTTCCAGGGGTTTTATTTCTATCGTAGTTCTCTTCCACTAATATATAACTATTAAGAATAGCAAGTTTAAATCTATAAAGCGCGCATTCAGCACAAAAAGCCATTTGGTCAAATCTGTGCTTAATCGCCACAACACATGCATGCACTCACTGTCAAGTGACACCAACAAGCACAGCATGAGCAATCCTTCTCCCATCCAGCAGGGTTCATCTGATTCAGCACATTACTATCCACCTCTGTAGTTCCTCTTCCACTGCTCTAGACTTAGTCAGCACTCTGTCAACACTATCAGAAAGTAGTTCTCAATTTTTCAACTGCCAAACTTCAAGACCAGCATAGCCCAGCCTATGAATGTATTGTACCGTGCAGCTGTTTTGAAGCACATCATTGTGACATGTCAAGATTTGCCTCTACCACCTGTGTTTGCTACAGCTGTGCTTAAAAGAGGATACACAGCCAGAAAAGCAAAAAGCTCTTTTTGTATAGTAAAATACAAAATTATCTTTCAGCTTGCACATTTCAGTATAACAGTCTGCAATGTCTAAGCTTTGACACCTGAAAAACTGAAGATTAGTTTCATAAGGAAGTAAAAAAAAAAAAACCAGCAAGTTTTCAAAACCATAGATGTTTCTGTGGATAGGAGTCATATTTGTTTTCATCTGACAGGAAAAAAAAGTCAGCTAATAATCTTCATTCACTTCCCACTCTTCAAATAATTAATTGTTTGGAATGCAGCATCCACCATCTACCATATATTGCACAAGCACTGCCCAATACAATGTTTAATTTATTGAGTTGTTCTGTAAGCCGTAAACATTTATATTTTCCACAACACACTAACTTCACAGTCTCAGCAGCCAATTGATTTGACAATCAAGAAACTAGGTCAGTTTAGAGGACGGCTCACCAAAACACTATTAATAGCATCTTGGATTACAGATAATGTTGTTGTAAACCGGCAGTGCCTAAGCTTTATTGACTTCATGTAAGAAAAACTAACCCTGGATAAATAAGAAAGTAGAAGCTATGTAAAACATGCTGATGTTTGATAGCCTTTTCCTCTCCCATCCTCTCAATGCAATCTAACATTCATGAATGCTTCAAATGCAACATTCAAGAACAGATGATGGGGTTTCTTTTAATTTCTCTCCCCTGGCCAAGTATTCAGTCTTCTTTCCCTTTCTTCAGTCTTGTTTTCAAAACAGCAAATACTTCAACCACTGCCTTCTTTCTCTTCCCACAACACATACCAAGAAGTCTTAAATAAGTTGTTTGTTTTCTTCACTTAAAACTTTCATTCTCAAATTGCTGGAGAAAGTTGGAACAAGCATTCACAGGAAGTTCCAAAATGTGGTATGGTCATCTATGTACACACATATCACCAGGTTAAAAGAAACATACATACATTTCAATATCCTTGCTGCTTTACGGGTAAGCTGGAGTTAAGACACTTGAAAAGACTATTGAGGACTAAATTAAAACATAACATTTCTTTTATTCTTACCTGCAGTCATCAAAAGTTGATCCAGGAGACGAAAGTGCAAGTCGCTTGCGCAGCTCATCCCTCTCTCGAGTTACTTGACGAAGCTGATACAATATTGTCTCTAGCTTCTCACTCATTTGTCTCGGGTCTATTACAGGTGGTGGAGATGATGCTTTACCAGTTGTACCTGACCAAAAGATAAATAATTGGCAAAGAAATCCTCAAAAGAACAATAGAATTTCACTAATTTAAAAAAACCATGTATTTTCAGTTGCAGTATCCTGTTAAAAAATTAAGTAAGTTACAGAAATGTTCATCAGTGAGTTGATACAAGAACAACTTCAGTCAGATGCTAGACAAAGCCTCTGTGCACGTTGCAAGTTTGCATGAGTAGGTTTCCCGATTACTCATGAACTTGGAAGCTGCCTAAAAGGTAAGGTAAATTTGCAGTGACAACTGGACTCAGAAACTACCACAGTGACATGGGTACAAAATTGTTTTCAATATGGAACCATGTTCCTCCTCTTAACAAAAAAAGTAAATTACACATGCATTAATTTACTCCAGTGACAGTACAAAATACAGAGGCTTTCTTACTTTAGCTAGATACAGAGACATAATATTCTGCTATGTGCTACCGACATTTATTTTAAATGCAAGTTTGTGCTTTCACATGTTGCAATTTATTGGTCCAGTATGTGAAAACATTTGACTTGCCGACAAATAATGAGAAATATGATTCATTTTCAACAACACTGGCTAAAACAAGCACATTACAATCACTGCAACTGGACTACAGGTTATGTTTTTTGTAAGGGGCAGGCATATATTAAGAGCTTAATAGGATCTTTTAATTCTCAGTTTTCTTAATATCAGAGATCAGTGATGATATCTACTGTCTTCTCAGAGAGCTATACCAATATAAAGGTATCTTTTCTTCCATCAAGAAATGAGTCTGGTATATTGCTTCACAACACACTCACAATTAATTCAACCAAAGTTTTAGTCTGCTCATTTAAATCCCAGACAAAAGAGCAAACTCAAAGACATAGACCACAAAAGTGAAAGTTACAGACCTAAATGTATACAGGAAATTACTATATTCTACCCCAAACAGAAATTCTATTAAATGGTCTGCGTAACTCTGTAAGTGAAACAAGTTGCCGACATATGTATTAACTTGTTCAAATGTATCTTTATTACATCTTTTTTTTAATTATGAAAAGATCCAATAGCAAAAATTCTCTGATCACAGTCTTTTCAATAAAAAGAATTTCAAACAAAGTTATTTCATCTGATCAACTGCTAATGAGTTGCAAGGACAAACTTTTTGGAAGACCTTGCATAATGCAGAAGCTCCCTCCAACTTTGACGTAGAACTGCCTGTTCTACTACTAATACTGCTATAACCAAAATAATTTCAGCATCAAAGCTATCTTATATATAGCAACTAGAATAATAGGATCTCCTTTCTTATTTCAGTTGTTACTACGAATTTGTAGTGACAATTTATTAGCATAGATCACTCTTTTAATCTAACTGCTGCATAATAACGCAAGAACAGACTGCATTCTATACAAAGACAAATTTGTATAGGTTTCTCAAAGGAGGCTACATCTGGACTTCCTCCTACTAGTTTGTTTCATTCCTCCACCTAGATGGAGACCTTCCATGCACTTTTATAAAGCTATCACAATTTTAAACATTCATTTTCTAAAATAACAACCATTCTACATCACTTTAAGGCAAAACTATACAGAAGCCAGAAATCATATAAATGCATTATTCCCATGCTCACCAATAGGAATAGGGGGAAAAACCCCAATGGACAGATAGAAAAACTCAGAATACGTATTCATTTGGAATGCGCAGGGAATTTCATGAGCAAGTGGAAAGTTAAAAGCAGACAAACCGAATTCAGGTTTGTCATGACACTGTGTGGTCTTGGGTAAATTCAGTGGCAACCCGCACATCATCAGAATATGCAAAACACTTAAAATGGCCCCTTCTCATCCTTAGAGAGTTCAAATGCTTCTATGTCATCCTAGTACTGCTTGCAAGCAAAACAGATGGACAGGATGCAAATGGCACAAGGGGGAAAAAGATATCAATCAGGAAGGCTGATGCAGTTTTTATGAAAAAAAACAGAGTCTGTCACTACACACAGTATTAACTCTAATGGGTTCCCTCCATCTCCTCCCACCCTGCCCCAGCTTTAATAGCATCCCAGTGGCAATCTTCTGACAGGAGAGCATTTATGCACATAGTGCCAAAATAAATACTTTCTTCTCAAACTAGTATCATACACTGACAACAGATGTAAGTCTTTCAAGTGCTGTAAAAACACAGATCAATACAAACCATATATTCCTTCTTCCTTAAAAGGAGTCACAAATTTTATCTTTGCCTGATTTGCAAATAGTCTTACATTTTCAGTAATTATAAAGACCTTATAAATGTGAAATCAGATTTGTGGATGCTCAATAAAACTCTACCAAACAAAAACCACATTTCTATAAATCAGTCTTTTAACAGAAAAATTCAATACTCTTAATATTCTTTAAAGGGGTTTGTACAGCTGAATGCTAGAAGCCCTTCACTGCACTGGATATCCTGATGCAGTAGAAGGCAAATGACTTGTGCATGCAGCTTGTATTCTTTTTCCATCTGACTGCATATGTTACACGATAGTACTTCCTTTCTGCACTTGAACTAGTCAAACTGGTCTTAAAATGTACAAGCATAAAGGCTAAATCTCCTTTACCTGAATTAGACCACCTTTCAATCACTTGTCTGCTTTCTCAGGCAGCCTGGGTTTCTGCAAACATGTGTACTGAGTGTCCTGTTGAACACAACTCACTCACCTGCATTGGTGAGCCTCACAATTAGTGTTTCATGTCCTTGACCAGGCTCCAGGTAAGCAGTGCTCCATGAGCTCCTGAAAGAGCCAATGGCAGGGATGCGTTGTATGGGCAAAACCACTTTGCATTAAATCCTGAGTCTGCACAGACTTAATCGAAAGGAAGATTTTGCTGGATTTCCATCATAAGGAAAGCCTTTATAACAGAAGCTGAAGCAAACATAACTTTCATAACTATAATCCAAAGGCTGGACTTTGCAAAAACCACAAAGATCCATCACTGCAGTACAAAACAAATACAATGTAGGATGATTGCTCCAATGATTAAAGAGATAAAGCCACACAAAAAACACTGTCCAGCTAGCTTCATATTTGGAGATGGAGTAGCATACTTTTTGGAGAAATAAACCCAAAATTTAATAGAAAAGGGCTGGGAAACCTGTTAATCTGATCAAGTTCTACTGTAATTGCAAATCAGTATAACACTGAGGTGGGAAAATAGCTACAATGCATAAACTACAACTTTTAAGAAATACCATTAACATATTTTGTATTGTAATGAACTCATTAATCTGAGAAACATGCTTGTATGGCATGTTTCAATAATTTAAGAGGCAATCTGTCACAAGCTAACAAAACGCCTGAATTTTAACATGATTTTATTAAACTCATAAATTTGCACTAATTTTTGCTTGCAAACAGTATGGAGACTATTCATTGTGCAGTCAAGCCTTTTTCATTGTATTCTTTCATAAAAAGTAAAATCAGCAGGGATGTTTGGAATATTATTTCTTTATGGCCTTGTAAATTGTGACAGAAAATGTTAAAGGGTTTTGTGCCAAGCTCAGGAAGATTCCATTCAAAGAAATGATATGAAGCGTTTGGGATCCTGAAATGCAGTTTCATTTATGATGACCTGTCATTCAACAAACCAGTCTCCATTAAAATAAACTGACTGCAGCTTTGAATTCACTTACAAACATTCAGTTAGGATATATAGATTATTAAACAAAAGAATCCTGCTATTTATATTACATCACTTTAAAAATAGTATCTCTTCTGGAACAAGATGTTGGGGATAAAAAATGGTTTCAAAAGGGGAAAAAAAAAAGATACTAATAACAAGTCCAGAAACAGACTATGAAGCAAATGTGTGCTTCCAACAAAAAATTCTCCTGGCTGTTAATGTGCTAAATAAGGGTTAGAAGGGTTCTCCAGAGATCATCTAGTTCAATCCCCTTGCCAAATCAGAATCACCTATGGCAAGTCACAGATGAATGCATGCAGGCGAGACTTGAAAGTCTTCAGAAGAAGAAAATCTACAACCTCTTCACACACCCTGTTCCAGTGCTCTGTTACCCTCACAGTAGAGAAGTTGTTCTGATGTTGAGGTGGATGGAACCTCCTGTGTTCCAATTTGTACCTGTTGCCTCTCACCTCATCACAGGGCACCACTGAAGAGACTGACCCCTTCCTTTTGACACTCACCCCTCAGAGATTCATAGTCATTAATAGGATCCTCTCTCAGACTCTTCTTCTCTACACTAAAGAGCTCCAGTTCTCTCAGCCTCTCCTCATAAGAGAGGTGTTGTTGCAGTTTGAGAACTGCTAGAACTTGTAGAAGTGCTTTCATGAGGAAGAAAAGTTGTGTTGTGTTCTGGGGGACCTGTCCCCGGTTGCACAGGTCACAGGAACCTTCCCCGGAAGCGTCTGTCCTGTGACCTGCCCCTGAAAGGCAGGCTAGGGGGAGCCTATAAAACCGGGGCAGGGTCTTTGTTTCACCCCCTTTTGCGCGGGCTGTGGCCCTGAAGGGAGTGCCCCCCCACCGCCCGTGAACGGGC
>VXBP01008980.1:0-35010 GCA_013400115.1 Rhinopomastus cyanomelas | reverse complement strand
CATTTGGTGAAAGACTCTGGGACACAAATTGTATTATGTTCATTACTTCAATTTTGAGGTGAGGACATGGGCCAGAATAGAAGGACTCAGTCCATCAATGCCTGGCTATGAGACTGGTGTTACAGGCAGGGCTTTGGCTTCTTTCAGAGACCAGACCTAGCAGATAGATATTGGAGGGGTTTATCTCAGAGGGGACAAAGGTTTCTGGGGCAGGAGCTGGCAGGGCTCATTCAGAGGACTTTAAACTAGATTTGAGGTGGGGTGGGATAGTTGATGGGCGAGCACCAGTGGGGCAGAGCTCTGGTCTTAAGGAAAAACAGGTGGCCTCTTGCTGTCCTAGGGGGAAATCGGAGCGCTTAGCTCACTCCCTGAAATGCTCTTCCACTCTCTTTTATTTATATAACCATGAGAGATCATGGTTAGTGGGAGTGGTACCTGAGGACTGGAGGAAAGCTAATGTCACTCCAGTCTTCAAAAAAGGTAAAACCGAAGATCTTGACAACTATAGACTGGAGTGTCTCACTTCCATCCCTGGAAAAATGATGGAGCGGTTCACTCTGGAGGTCATCTCTAAGAATATTAACAACAAGAAGGTTATCAGAAATAGCATGAATTTATCAACTCAGGTTTGACTAATCTGATAGATTTCTATGATGATGTGGCTAAATGGGTGGATGCTGGAAGACCAGTGGATGTGGTCTACTTTGATTTCAGTAAGACATTGATAGAGTCCCATATAGAATCCTCGTGAGTAAGCTTAGGAAGTGTGGTATTGAAGAACAGGTTGCAACTTGGATTGAAAACTGGCTATATAACAGAGACCAAAGGGTGGTGATTAATGATGAAAAGTCTAGCTGGAGACCTGTAACCAGTGGTGTCCCATAGGGATCTGTGTTGAGTCCTGTTTTGTTTAATATCTTTATTAAGGTGATTAATTAAATTATTTAATGACCTTGATGATGGTATAGAGTGCTTTTTCAGCAAGTTTACTGATGACACTAAGCTGGGTGGTCTGGCCGATTCACCTGATGGATGTGCAGCTGTTCATGAAGACTTGGATAGACTGAATGAATGGGCAAAGAGGAATTTAATGAGGTTTAATAACAGTAAATGAAGTCCTTCATCTAGGAAGAAGTAATGCAGTGCATCAATACAGGTTGGGGGAGACCTGTATCGATCTACTGGAGACCACTTCCATGGAAAGGGAGCTTGGTGTTCCTGTGGACAAGAGTTTATCCATGGAATAGCAATGTACTCTTGTGGCCAAGAATCCTGGGATGTATCACAAGAGTGTGTCCAGCAGATCAAGGGGGGTTCTTCTCTCTCTCTGCTCTGGCCTAGTGAGGCCACGTCTGGAATATTGTGTCCAGAAATATTCTAACCAGAGTGATAAAGACTTGATTGGGAGAGCTCGACACAGGGCCACAAGGATGATTAAGGGACTCAAGCACTTGCCTTATGAGGAGACGTTGAGCAATCTGGGACTCTTCAGGGTGGAGAGAAGGTTATTGAGAGGACTAAAACACTGTATGCAAATACGTGAAGACTGAGTGTCAAAAAGAGACAACATCTTTTCATTTATGCCCTGTGATAGGACAGAGTGTAATGGGTGTAAGTTGGGACACAGGTTCCATCTCAGTATGAGAAATAATTTCTTCACTGTGAGTGTTACTCAGCATTGGAAGGGGCTGCCCAGAGAGGTTGTGGAGTCTATTTCTCTGGAGACTTTTAAGACCCATCTGGATGCATTTCGGTGTAACCCGTTTCAGGTTTTTTTAGGCACTGCTTGAGCAGGGGGGTTGGACTCAATGACACCAGGAGATCCCTTCCAACCCCTACTAATCTGTGTATCTGTGTATCACACAATTCTATGAGTACTGTCCTATGAGAGGTTTGTTTATTGGGTTGGATTTTTTTCCTGTTGGTGTGGAGATTATTAACAATTGTTAACAAGATTCCAGTGCTTCATAGATGACGATCTTTCCTTACAAATCAATCTATGCATGGTCTGTGCATTAACCTCTGTGCTCTATTCAGCTTGTTTGAAAAATTGTGGTGTTGAGTGAGTTGTTCTGCTGTTCTGGACTGAATTTCGCTGTGGTTTTTGAAACTTCTTGTACAAATCTATTGTGAGACATCATGTAAGCAACTTGGGTTGTACAAACTTGGAGGCTGGCTTTGCAGCAGTCCAGGGTCTTGAGTGTTGACTGTCAGTTGGTTAGTCTCAAAAACTTTTATCCCTTCCTCCTAGGAGCAAATGTCAGCATGACTGCTGCTTGAAGAAGTGTTGCTGAGTTACTACCAAGGGTCTACAGGTGCAAAGAAAGGGTGCAAAAACCACAGGGACATTTTGAGCTACCATGGATCTCCCCACTGATCTGATGCCATCCTCCATGATGTCCCAACCTGAGGTGATTGAGGTGAGTAGAACATGATGAAACTTCTTTCCTCATCGAATTCAAGCCTCTTATTCTGTCTCACTTCTGAGTCAAAGGGATTTTGGCTGAAATGCCATATTGAAGACACTCATTTGCTAAGAATGCTGTTATACTTTGACATTGCCATGGAATTCTACTATTTGTAGAAGAAAAACATATGGCAAAACATAATCTTTATTGAAACTGTAGGTGATGCCTCCCTATGATTTGATTTTTACTGTGCCTAACGAATATAAAATAGAAAACCACTATGTAGATTAATACCAAAGGAAACTTCACGTGCAGTGTTCTTGTCTGAAAAGCTAATGTTTTAAACCAAAAGCAGCATTAAATTAATAATACACTTAATATGGCTAACACACTAATTTGCTTTCATGAATCAATGTGTGTGTTTCAGACTTAATATTTATAAATACCTAAGTGATTTCTTCAGCTCCACATACTGAACACCAAGTACTTCTGTGTTCTGGTGAAGCATATACGGTAAACAGAAAAGGAGACATTAACAGTCTTAGAACAGGACTTTTGAAGTCCATTTGAATTCATAGAGACCCAAGCGTCTGTTACAACTTCAAACTTCTAAGGATGTAAATTTGACTGACTAAAACACCACAAATTACTGAGGCAGGTGTCATAAAATTAGAGATCTAATGTTTATTTAGCCTTTTTTGTTTGCTGGAGATTCTTACACCTCTTAGCAATAAGCACTGAGAAGTAGAGTAGCTCAGTTATCCTTGTACTCTGTAGATTTACAGCAAACATATACACTAATGGATGGTAATGCAAAATGAGTTGTAATCTCCTTTGAATAAACTTCTTTATGCTCTTCTTCCTTCTCTGTTGCACAAAATATACTAGTTGGAGAACTAGTATATTTTAAAGTATTTTTTTTTGCTTTTCAAGTTTGTCTGTGTAAGGGGAAGAAGGATTTGTGTATCCTTAGAGCAGAACCGAATACTTGTTAAAAAGTGGATGCTGTATGTTTCAGCCCAGGACTCCTGACTGCTGCTTGACTCTTCTCCCTTTCTGGAGAAAGTCTGCCCCAGGTCATCTCTTTGCACGCTTTGAAAGGGGCTTGTAGCCTTGTGTCCATGGGTTCTCTCTTCAGACCCTGGTTTATGCATGAGAAATTTGTGTATCTAGGTGTTGCCATTTAAGATTAATGCCTTCTTGAAGGAAAAATAATGTCAACTGTGGTGCAAGGATATGCTACAGAAAACCCATTTTGTTCAAGAAAAGGAATCACTTGTTAAGGACTATCAACATAGTCACCATTCTGTTGTACTTCCTCGTGAATAAACGCATAAAGGTTCTACAACCTGCAATGTGTTCAAGGTTCTGCTGAATAAATCCATCGCTGGGCTCACACTGCAAGAGGAAAGATGAGATAAGTGGATGACTCTAATCATTGGCTGGTAATCCAGACAGCTGTCCCTCCATACTGGTGTTTTAGAAGTGGGTCTTCAATGAGATTTGACTTGGAAACCTTAAAGAAATGACAACAGGAAGCAAAGGAAAGGCTGGCATATTCAGTAAATCATTGTGGATTGATGATCAATACAATCTTCACTTCTATGTAGAGGAGTAAAAGTTATGAACCATAATCTGGGAGCAATGTGTGTGNTACATGACACTGAGAATAGCCCAGCTCCATCCTCTGAGAGTATGGAAGACCTTTTTAACAGGCAAGGACATGGTGAGAAACAGAGCTAAAATGATGAATCATTAAATGAAAGTACTGAGGTAAATAACTTTTCAGAGTGGGACTACACGGGCTTTCACATTTTTGTCAACATACAAATGCATTTTGTATAATATTTAGAAAATTACATTAACTAAAATTCTTTTTTTTCTAGAGGACATTATTTTGCCTTTCACAATTGAGCAAATGTCACAGTGTGCTGCAGAAGACATTTAGAGACTAAAAACACTTCTTCGTTAGAACACTAAAACTTGGAAATAGCCTTGCATGCCTTCTGCATGGGCTAGATGGCATCTCAATTACAAAAAGCATTTTGCTACTTTAAACTTTCTTAGTCTTTAATCTTTTTTGTGTCTTTTGTCTTTAGAACTTAACTTTAGCATTCCCAAGATGGTTGGTTTCCTTCACGTTTGGTCTATTTAGTCTTTGAAGTGAAGCTTCCCTATTTGCTATAGCTATGTGTAAGAATGTGTATACATCTCAGTAATTAATACTCCTTTGCCTATCATTGTTCCTTAAACTGCAGAGGGCAAGCAAAAGACTCTTATTTACCACAGGGGAGAATCCCAGAGAACTCTGCAGGATCTTTTGCAATTCAAACCCCACCATCACAGGTTTTTGCTTTGGCTGGGCTCCTACAGTTGCTTGAGGTGGCACTACAACGAACAGAGTTCCTATTAATTGAATTGCAAATGATATCTTTCTCAAGTTTTGTCTTCTGAACCAGGTAACAGAAGATGCACTTCAAGTTTCTGAAAGTCACTTCCCAGGTGTGAAACTGTTGCTACTATTTAAAAATATTCTCGTTGCTATTGTGTCAACATAAGTACTGCTTCTAGTGCTCTCTACAAACCTTTACTGAAGAAACATATTTTCCATAGTTGTACATCTTCACACTCTCCCTATGCACTGGTGTGTCCAAAGGTCTTTGCTCCACAGCTAAAATTTGGATAGAAAATAGGACAGTACTCACCATATGTCAAAAGAGTCAATGAAATAAAAAAGCTACAGAATTTGCTTTGTGGTTTTTGGCAGCAAGGTTTTATTATAAGGCAGAATCTAGTGATCTAGGATTATATAAGCCATTTTGCTTACAGCTTGTGTATAGCTCTCCTTATAACAAAACTTTCTGATTTTTAAATTGGCTACAGCTTCGCGCTTATACTATGTATAAGCAAAATGAGCTCCTGGAAACCTGGTTAATCTGATAATGCATTAAGTAGAAAGTTTAAATAATTCTGTAAAAAGCATTTAGCATCCTAGAGAGTTTTTGCAAAAAGGAAGCACTACAAATGGTTATCTAAAACCGATTAATGTACCCTGCAGGGTGATTAGTATCTTTTGTCTCTGTGAATGGCATGAGATTAATTCTGCAGTAAAAGCTTTGAAGAAATTATTTGAGCTCCAGTTGCTTAATGAACCAGAGACTTCCAAAAGGGCTTCAGAAATGCTTAAAACAATAAAACAACAAAAATTCATCATTCTCTTTGCTTTTGCCAATAGTGGATCCTACCAGCCAAGTGCTAGAAGTAAATAAGTACATTTAAGTAACTGCTTTGCAGCTGTTCCAAAGACAGATCCAGAGCAGTTTCTATTACAGTTGCCTTTCACGGCTGTGTGTTACCAGAGGAAAAATGTTTTTCCCCACTCTGTACCATTGCATACTTATTTCTCTCTTGTTTGAATTGGAGTGGAGGAGACAAACTATTCTTGCCAGTTTGTAGCAGTGCTTGAGAACAGGATTGGCACAGCAGTTGTCACCCCTTTCCTCAACAAAGTCCAACACAGTTTGTGCTTTGGACTTGATACTCAATTTTCTGCAGAGACAACAAACACATGTATTTTTTTTCTCACCTTTGAGGTGAGTAAGAAAATTTACCTCATTACCAGTACATATCTCAGGTGGTAGTAAAAAAGATATCAAGCCAACAAAAGGAAATGGTGAGACTAGAAGACACAGTTTGTGGTTAAAGATATACCCATCCAGTTACAAGTATCATAGGAGAAATTTAAATACTAGTGCTGTTTTATTATTCGTATAGTAGATGAGTTTGCCAGGGGTTCAAAATACGTCTCTATTTTGTTCAAAGTAGACCAGTACTGCTTTATGGGCAGCTGCTCTGTATGGTATGAACAAGTTACTGATAAAGAAACCATTGTCAGCAGAGACCAATAAAGATTTTCCTGGATTCTGTTTATATGTTTCATACGGAAGTACATCAAAACAAAAGAAACTCACACTGTCTGGTATATGCTTCAAGGATAAAATATGTAATTGTACAGGATAGTATTGGTATTTCCTCTTGAAAAAGTTCATTTTCCAGCCGAAAATGATGTTTAACATACTCATTAAAGTAATTTTGAATAAGTATTTTGCTTGTAGGCTAAACTTTGCTGCAGTTTGCTAGGGTGGAAGGTGCCTTGAAGATGGAAATAGTTCCAATGTCTTACAGCAATTTTTTTCACCCTACAAGGCCAGCTTTTATCTTCTGGAGTCAAGAATTAATTCCCAGATTGGCTCACTGAGCATCAAACCAGGCCCAAAAGTCTGTGCATTGTCATTCATTAGATGTGGAACTCATTTGGGATGTTAGTGGCTTTTTCTTTCCCATTTTTTTCTACTGTGATGGCTTCCAAGGACACAGATAGGGGACTATGTGCTGTACCTTGCTCTAGAAACTCTTCTTTGCAGGGCTGGGATCTTTGAGGAAAGTCTGTCCTGTACCACATTCACTCCACATGGTAGCCTGAATGAACTCATAACAAGCAGGTCAGGTATCTGGCTACAGAGTTCAGGTCAATTATAGAAGAGTTTGAGAGCCAGGGAGTGAACTGGGCAAGACAGGGGAGAAACTTAGTCTCCATTATCACAGACTCTTTTTGAAGGTGCAAGAGGTGGTGCATTTCAGTAACTAAATTAGATGACGGGATATAATTACCTGCCTGTGTCTCTCACAAAGTCATAGAATCACAGAGTTATTAAGGCTGGAAAAGACATCTAAGATCACCAAGTCCAGTCTATGACCTAATTCACCAAAATCAGCCAGACCACAGCACTAAGTGCCACATACAATCTTACCTTAAACACCTCCAGGGATGGTAACTTCATCACCTCACTGGGCAGTCCTTTCCAATGTCTGATTATGCTTTCCATGAGGAAATGCTTCCTAACAGTCATCCTAAACCTCCCCTGGTGCAGCTACAGGCCCTGCACTTTTGTCCTGGTGCTAGTTGTCAGGAAGAAGAGCCCAACTCCACACTTGTCTACAACTTCCTTTCAGGTAGTTGTACTGACAAGGTTCTTCCCTGAGTTTCCTCTTTTCAAGGCTAAACAATGCCAGCTCCTTCAGTCTCTCTTCATAAGACTTTCCCTGTAGTCCCTTCACCAGCCTTGTTGCTCCTCTGGATAGCTCCAGCACCTCAATACCTTTCTTGAAGTGAGGGACCCAGAACTGCCTCCAGTACTCGAGGTGAGGCCTCATCGATGCCCAATATAGGGGGAGAATTACATCTCTCATCCTGCTGGCAACTCTATTCCTAATACAAGTGAGGATGCTGTTGGCCTTTTGCTGTTGAGCCTATCCTTGTGTTTGGCTGATGTTCATGAAAGATCCCACAGAAGAAAACCAAAATTGAAGAGCTTTACAGAAAGCTTTCTGTTCTCTGTATGGGTCACTTATACCCACACAGAATTTGTGCTTAAAATGCCTGATCATATATCTTGCAGTGGCAAATCCAATTAGCTCTTTTGTGCAATACCACTGCATTGTAGTGGTGGCCTCCCTTTGAGAGGAGCTTGGAAGGAAGAGATAGGGTGGCAGAGTAGAGCAACATGGTCTGAAACAAACCTTTAATAATCTAAGTATTGAAAAAACCCACACTGATATGATGCTTAGGGATGTGACTGAATTCAAAGGGAGGTGGGATAGCTAATGGGTGTGCACGAGTGGGACAGAGCTCTGGTCTTAATGAAAACCTGATGGTCTCTTGCTGTCCTAGGGTGAAATCAGAGTGCTAAGCTCGCTTCCTAAAATGCCTGTATACCAATGCACACAGCATGGGGAGCAAGCAGGAGTTAGAAATCTGTATCCAGTCAGTTGATTACAATCTGGTGGCAATTACAGAGACTTGGTGGGCCAGGTTGCATGACTGGAATGTGGTCACGGATGGCTATGTCCTTTTCAAAAGGGACAAGTCGGCAAGGCACAGTGGTGGAGTTGCTCTTTACGTGAGAGAGCAACTGGAATGTATTGCATTCTGTCCAGGAGTGGATGAAGACAGAGTTGAGATTTTGTGGGCAGATCATGGGGCAGGCTGGCATGGGTGACTCTGTTGTGGGTGCTTATTATAGGCCACCAGATCAGAATGAGGAAGTTGGTGAGGTCTTCTACAGACAGCTGACAGCAGCCTCACAGTTACAGGTCCTGGTTCTCATGGTAGATTTTAACTACCTTGATATTTGCTGGAAGACCTACTCAGCCAGCCACCCACAGTCCAGGAGGTTCCTCCAGTGCATTGGTGACAATTTCCTGACCTAAATGGTGGAGGAGCCCCGTAGGAAAGGAGCGCTGCTGGATCTTGTACTCACCAACAAGGAGGGTGTGGTTAAAGCAGCGAAGGTTGAGGGCAGCCTTGGTTGCAATGGTGGAGTTTAGGGTCTTGTGTGGTACAATCCCAACCCTGGACTTCAGGAGGGCCGACTTTGGCCTTTTCAAGCAATTGCCAGGAGAAATCCCATGGGACAGGGTACTGGCAGGTAAAGGGGCCAAAGACAGTTGGTTAACATTCAAAGAGCACTTCTTTAAGGCACAACATAAGACTTTCCAAGAGAAAAGAAGTCAAAGAAGGGAGCCAGAAGAACTACATAGTTAAACAGGGAGCTGCTGGGCAAACTAAAGAGGAAAAATAAAGTCTATAGGTCATGTAAAGAGGGGATGGCCACTTGGGGTGATTATAAGGCTCTGGTGAGAGAATGTAGGGATGCAAGTAGAAAAGCCAAGGCCTCCTTGGAATTAAACCTTGCAAGAGAGGTCAAGGGCAACAAAAAGGGCTTCTTCAGATACATAGCAGGTAAAACTAAAACTGGAGGCAATGTAGGCCCCCTGCTGAATGAGATGGGTGCCCTGGAGACAGAGGATGCAGAGAAAGCAGAGATACTGGACACTTTCTCTGCCTCTTTCTATACATCTGGGGACTGTCTTGATATCAAGCCCAAGACTGCTGTGACTCCAGACGAAGTTGAGGCAGGAGAGGAGCCTGCCTTGGTTGATGAGGACTGGGTTAGGGGTAAGTTGATCAAACTGGACATGCACAAATCCATGGGCCCAGAAGGGATGCACCCGAGTGTACTAAGGGAGACAGCAGAAGTCATTGCTAAGCCACTCTTCAGCATCTTTTCTAAGTCCTGGGGATCAGGAGAGGTGCCTAGGGACAGGAGGATAGCAAAAGTTACCCCAATCTTTAAAAAGGGAAGGAAGGAGGAACAAGGTAACTATAGAGTGCTCTAGTGTCATGTAGTGATAGTACAAAGGGCAATGGTTGTAAGCTGGAACATAAGAGGTTCCGTATAAATATGAGTGGGAACCTCTTCACAGTGAGGGTAACGGATCACTGGAACAGGCTGCCCAGGGGGTTTTGGGATCTCCTTCTCTGGAGACATTTAAAACCTTCCTGGATATGTTCCTGTGTGACTTGGCCTAGGTGATCCTGCTGTGGCAGGGGGATTGGACTAGATGATCTTTCGAGGTCCTTTCCAATCCCTAATGATTCTATGATTCTATGACTTAGTGATGAACTAGCAGTGTTAGGTTAGTGGTAGGGCTTGATGATCTTAAAGGTCTCTCCCAACCCAGTTGATTCTGTGAGTCTATTTAATCCATCCCAGCAATGTAAGGGAGAATATGGTGATGTAGAACAATCTTAATTTTTTCCTGGAAAAGATTTGTCAGAACATGTAGAAGGCCACTGAGGGACTCAGCTCATCTGCAAATGTTGGATCTGTGAAAAATGAGCAACAATACACAGTGTGTATAAGTGTCAGCAACCTGGGGCCGTGTTGGGCCAGCTGTGTGCCCCTAACCTGCACTTCTTTACGGTATCGCTCTTGTGTTTGAACAGTGAATTTCATGGCTCTTGATTTTTCTGTCCTGAAGAGTTGTAGGGCTGAGTCAAGGTATTGCAGACCTGATAGTTAGCAAACCTGACCTGTTCCAGAAGAAAGGCGTCTTTAGAATTAGTCTAACTTCCTCTCTCACCCTTTCTTTTTTTAGCCTGTGGAAGCTATTTTTGAGTTTGCTTTTGTAATAGTGGACAATGAATAAGCACTAAAGTAGGTCAACACCCTCCCTAGTTTTATAGGCAGTCTGCAGATATCATAATAATAGTTTCCAACAGGATCTTTGTCACTTTAGAATTACATCTTCGAGCAGTAAAATTGCTTCTTTTTCTGCTGTTGCTTCGGATTGGGTTTCTTTTAAATGCTGAGTATCATCTAGATGTTAGGCTGCATTTTTTATGTATGAACTGCAGGATACAGGGAACTTCTCGGTTCAGTTTCTAACAGTTAAGACATTTCTTAGCTGTGAGACTCTAGATTATTGTACAATGTATGACAGAAGTACCCTAGAAATTACTTGGTAGGCTAGCTATTGCTTCTGTACATAACTTCATGTTTCATGTTATAGCAGAGCTAAAGACATTCCCTTGCAAAGAGATTTTCTCCTGTCTTCTCTGCTATGTGAAGGGCAAAATGAGTCTAGTGAAATCATCTTTACTGATGATCGATAAAACTTAATTTTATACAAGTTTTTCTGTAAGTCCCTTGAACAATTACTTTGGAAGATACAATTCTGGGAAGGGTACATGGGGACCTGTTGTATCCTGGTTATAGGGCTTCATATATTCATAGTGCAGTTGAAATTACATCTGTTCATAACACATAGAAGGTACAGGGCTATAATGAATAAAGACCCTTACGCTGACATTTTTTTATTTTTTTTAACTTATATTTTGCTTAAATTCCTCCTCTCAATTTATACTTTTATCTTTTAAAGGAACCATTTTTAAGTCTCTTACTTCTGCATTCTGCAGTTTGAACTACAGTTTGTGCTTTCCATGACATTATGGAGAGATTTTTATTGTGAATAGGATTTTTTTTTTCTCATCTGTTACAACTTTGCTTTCATAAAAACCATGGTTTTGTGGTTGTAGGTTGAGAAAGTGTTTGCATATTGATTCAGTTATACCTACATGTACTGGCTCAGTCTTAATGTAAAGGTATTTGTAATTGATAGCCTTATTGGAATTTTGAAATTTGTGGTTCTCCAATTTTTCAGCTCTTGTCTTCCTGGTTTGTTGGTAAACTTCAGAAAATTTACCTGAACTGAAATCAGTGCTACTGTTTGTCTAGACACTGCTAACATGTAAAGCTTTGAGACATTTATTACTATTTTGGAGTCCTAATGTACAATTCCAATACAACACTCCATTTACTCTGAAATTATTTCTGGACAGATCTTACAATAGTAAGTATTATTCTGGGGATCTGGGATAGCTCTCTCAGATTTGAAAGCTCATCTTGTATAGAATTAGTCTCCTCAGAGTCCTGTAAACTTTAAGGAGGCTGCGTGTAAGTTTCATGACTTCTCCAAAATACAGATATCTGTCTTGGACACTTCTCTACCAAATAAATTGCTCTTCATCTCTTCTCTGTGTCCTGAATATGAAAATAGCAGCTTGTCAAGTTTAATTCAGCAAAAGGGAAAAAAAAAGAGAGGAGGAGGTTGTTTGGAGGGCTTAGAGTTAAAATATTTTAAGATTTTTCCTGGATATGAAATAATTATTTTGGCTTCCAAGTTTTAAAAGCTTTGTAGAAGTCAGACTTAATATTCTAAGAATGTTCATCTCTGTTTCTCTTGGCAAGAAACAAATGCAGCCATGCATGCTGGAGTGGGGGTGGGGGGATGAAGGTCTCATTTGTTTGTTTCCTTCGGGTTGTGTAGTTTGGTGGTGAGTTGCTTTGGTTTTTGGTTGTTTGGATCTTTTGGGGTTTTTTTGTTAGGTAGACTAAGGAACTCTGCAAGCTCTCAGATTACAGTGGGGTTTGTAAATTGAGCATTTGCCCCCTGGGTACCTTATGCTAACTAATACTTCCTTTAGGCAGTATCAGTCAGCAGCTTGAAAACTTGTGTTTCTTTTCCACACTAAGCATTTCTCTGTGCTCAGTTTTTTCCAGGGTAGACTGTCATTCACCACAGAGCTGTCAGGATTCAGAGATGCCTCTAATTTTCCCACTCCAGGCAGCCAGTGCTTTCCCTACTCTTGTCTCTTTCCCAAGAGAGGGAAAGGGCTATTCCATACGCAGGCTGATTCATGCCTTGGATCCAAAGCCTCAGCCCACTTTTTAAGGTGTGATAGAGAGATAGGGCAGCAGCAATCTGAATCAAGTAAAAAATACTGGAAAGTTGCTCACATGGGCTTTTTTTCCCAGCCTTCCCACTGCTGTAACCAGTGGCATGATCCCGTACCACCAGAGGAGAGGAGCCAAGAGGACAAGTATATCAGACAGTGGGTGGAAGGCCCAGTGCTGAGGTGATGTTCTGTTCTTGGGATGATTAGGTATTGACTGTAGAAGCAGAGTGAGTTCTATTTAAGTCCTGTGCCAAATATTCCTGCTGTGTGTGTACTGGTTATGTCTCATAACCACACTCTGTTGTGGGTATGTCTCATGACATTAAAAGATTTAACTCTATGTACTCAGGATTTTCTTATTCTTTGGTTTGTAACAGTTGTATCTTGAGTATAAAACCAACCTCTTAAGGTTAGAGGAAGCTTGGCTGTTAGCCTGTTTTTACTCCATTTTGCTTTATCTCTCTTGTTGGTTTATATATGAGACATTTTCTGTTTCTGCAAAATGTGTCCTAGACACATAATGTTGGCAATTTGCAGCTTAGTTTGTTTTAAACTTCTGTTGAGATATACTAAATGGATGAGGTAAATCTCAGGGCACCGCACATCTGGCTCATGCAAGGGATGAAACACATAGAGTGAAACTTCAGGAAATTAAAATATAAACTTCCCTGCCCCTTTTCCTGCAGGGGCAAGAGAAGGGATGGGTCTGCCTGCCTGCATATGCTATTATGGTATATTAACACTTTCAGTACTCAGGAATATGCTCTGTTTCCCTTCTGCTTGAGCCTTTCCAGTCAGACAACAGAATCGCTGGTAAATGATTTGGCCTTGGGATTTGTATGTTTGTGACCTGAGAGGTCAGAACCTTCCTGTAAGGTATATATTGCCATTTGAGATTACCTTGCTGAAGAAACAAATTTTCTCCAAAATCCCATATGTAAAAAGTGTTCCGTCTTCTGTTTCCAAAATGAGAGCTGAAGTCAGTCAGCCTTGTGCTGTTTCTCTGAGAGTCAAGTGCTATCGTGCTTTTAAATTTACTAAGTCTGACTCTGTAGCATTTCACACAGTCTTCACAGAATCACAGAACATTAGGGATTGGAAGGGGCCTTGAAAGATCATCTAGTCCAATGCCTCTGCCAGAGCAGGATCACCTAAACGAAGTCGCACAGGAACACACCCAGGAGGGTTTTAAATGGGTGTTCAGCCAAGAGTTCAGCAAGAATTGTTACATATGGGCAGTAGCAGTCATCTGAAAGAAAAAATCAGATTGACAAATATGTAGACAAAGAAAACTTATGCAGGATCATAGACGTTCCCTACCTTCTGGAGTCCTTAATTCCTCTGTATTTCAGACTCTTAAGACTGCAGCCAGATATTTATACAGACAGCAAAAAACCAGGGCATTCACTTAATTAACGTCGTTGCTGGCAAGCTTTTAGGAGGTTCACTAATTCATTCGTATGACTTCCTTTCTCCCTCAAGGGAGATCTGTTATTATCACGTGGTCTTTAACCCAAGAATTAAAGCCAGATGTCTTTTAGCTAAGTCTCACTTTAAGTATCCCTTATAAATTGCTTTTTCTGTTCAACAAAGATCCTACACAGAAACTTGTTAAACTTCTACAATAATTAAGGCTGAAAGGTTTCTACTCGAGGAGTTGATGTATCCTAGAGGAATAATAAAAGTTTTATAGACATTGTGCTGAGACATAGTGTTTACACTGGCTTTTTATTATCCTGGGTCTGCAAATGTTTCTGATCAATGTTTAGATTGGTGGTATGGACTTTTTTGTATGTAACATGTATCTGCAACAACATGCAGTTCCATTTGGGATATCAGTGGAAAGGTCTGCAAATTCCTCATTTGAAATTAGCCTTATTGTATTAACCAACATATAAATAAGAAAAGAAATATGTTTTTAGACAAGTAAAATTACTGTTTCCCAATTATGTACATTTTTGTTTCCACATGATCAGGTTAGCTGTAGCATTTCCTACAGAACAACTGGAGCTGTCCAAAACAGGATTTCATCTGCATGTTTTAGTAGGAAGAACTTCTCATATGTTAGTGTTGTTCATCTGCTCACTGAATTGATATATTGTCTGAATTCTTCCCAAGACTGCTTCTTTTTATTTTTGTAAAAATAAAGTTCAGTCAGCAGAGATTAAAAGCCATAAAAGCAAATTGTCAGATTTGGTCTCCTGGGTCTCTTTAAAAAATTATATTTTCAACATAAGAATGTAAGTTTATTGCATTCCTTTATTTGTTGTTGTTATTTGTGGTTATTTTTGCATCCTCATTCTTAAGCTATGTGGAACAAGGAATGACAGTGTTGTTCAGAGCAATTTCTTTTTCTAAACTTTGTCTTCCGGAAGTTGCACCTTGTAACCAAGGCAGGAAATTTATTAAGCATTTTCTTGTTAGTCAATGGTTTTCTGCAAAGCACATATTCCGGTGGAGTATTGGGCTTGTTTGTTGCATCTGTAGATGTCTCAGCTGAGTAGTCTGCAAGGAGTATGCTGACATAGCCATTGCAATACTCAATTAAAAACAAACCAGAACAACTAGGGTTAAAACCATCAAACCTTAAGTCAAATACAGCTCTTTGAATAAACCAGTTCAGGTTAGTTTATGTAAAGCATGGAGTATTTCAAACCCGAATCAGAAATGTGACTGTACGAAAAACTAGCAGCAGTGCACAGCAGCACGTGTTCATGCTTCCTTTGTTGTTTACAAACATAGTTTTACAAACAGACACAGCCCCCAGCCCTGGCAATTCACAGTCTTAGAGCATATTGATGATCTTAATTTGGGCTGTTCACCATTTTTAAGACGGGGCAAGAAATGGGTCAGTCTGAGTCAAAGCCTGCTGGGAAATGTAATCCACTCCTCCTCTTTGAGCAGCTCTTCTTTGATCTTAAAGGTCTTTTCCAACATGAATTATTCTGTAGTTCACTGAACAGCCAAACAATAGTTTTATCCACTGATAATGTAAACAAGGTGTCATGTTCACATAAGAGTTAACTTATCTTAATTATGAACTGTGTGTGCTTCTCATTAAGTTAATTTTTCAGCATGTCTGCTTTTTCAGAAGCTTACATACTATGCAATTTACTACTATCTCAGAAATCAGTCTGGCTCCCAGAGCAGATGGAAGCCTTTCTGGTTTTTACTAATCTGGTTGCTTTTCCTGACTCCTCAGAGCAAATGTGGAATGCTATTTGGTCTGAAAAAATAAATTTGCTCTGAAGCGCGCTCCCTTCCCATCCTGCTCTCTGTGCATGTCTTGTCCATGGAGGCACACATGTTTTCCATTCTGATATCATTCTTTTTTTTTTCTCTTTCCCCCTCCCCCTCTTCTTTCAGTCCACAGCCGTGAGCGAACCACAGTGCTACTACAATGAAACCATTGCCTTCTTTTATAACCGAAGTGGAAAATATCTAGCCACTGAATGGAATACAGTCAGCAAGCTTGTAATGGGACTGGGGATTACCGTCTGCATCTTCATAATGCTAGCCAACCTCCTGGTTATGGTGGCTATTTATGTCAACCGTCGATTCCACTTTCCTATTTATTACTTAATGGCCAACTTAGCTGCTGCAGACTTTTTTGCAGGCCTGGCCTATTTTTACTTAATGTTCAATACAGGACCCAACACTAGAAGATTGACTGTAAGCACTTGGCTTCTCCGTCAGGGTCTCATTGACACTAGCCTGACAGCCTCTGTAGCAAATTTGTTGGCCATTGCTATTGAGAGGCACATTACAGTTTTCCGAATGCAGCTACATACTCGGATGAGCAACCGGCGAGTTGTGGTCGTAATCGTTGTTATCTGGACGATGGCTATTGTCATGGGTGCCATACCAAGTGTCGGATGGAATTGTATCTGTGATATTACTCACTGCTCCAACATGGCACCACTCTATAGTGACTCCTACTTGGTGTTCTGGGCTATATTCAACCTGGTCACATTTGTGGTCATGGTGGTCCTATATGCGCATATCTTTGGGTACGTCCGCCAAAGGACTATGAGAATGTCCAGACACAGTTCTGGACCCCGCAGGAATCGGGACACCATGATGAGCCTCCTGAAGACAGTGGTCATTGTGCTTGGTAAGTTCTTGCTTTGCCTCCCCTGTTTTCCCCACTCTGTTTCTTATGAAGTTATGCAGTTCTGCATGTCCATCTTCTGGAAGGTTGGCAGCACTTGAAAGACACTAGAAGACAGGTGAGGTTGGTAAGAACTCCTCGCATTCACTACTGTATTGCATCTCTGAAGCTTATTTATGGGCATAAGAGGCTCGGTCACTTAGCCCAGTAACATGAAACGTGAAAATCCAGGACCTTGAGATGTCAGGTTGTGGATTTTTTCAGAAATGCAGGTTGTAACCTGTTGTAACAACCTGTTCTGTACTGTGTCCACCCTCTTGATTTTAAAGATGCCAAATGGCTGCAACCTTAAAATACTACAGGGAAGATTCAATCTTCTACTGAAGTACATTTTTGCTTTGCACATGAAAGTTACTGTGTGTACTCAGGCAGCTATCCCTGTCTGAAGAACAGAGGTTACAGATGAAAAGATATTGCATTTTAAGTAGAACTTCATATGTGGCATGCTCAGGTCTATAATGCTTGGCATATCTGAGTATGTCCTGATTTGCTAATACAGAAAGGTTGTCTGTGAGGCTCTGATGTGCTTCAGGACCTCAGCACATTGCATCTGCCTAAACTTCACAGTTTGGAAACAGGTAATCATGAAGCAAATACCATGACATAGATGAAGAGGATTCCTGTCTTGTCTGAAGAACAGTTCCTTGTGTGAAAGCACATACTGAGTACCATTCTTTTGTGATGTTTCTTGTAATTTGTTCTAGGCTTTGTTGTCAGAAAACACTGAGCTGCAGGCTGGTGCAAATTTTTCCTCGTCCCAACCTGTCTTCCCCCTTTGTGGTCCTCCAGCTCAGCACACAGGTCTTGTGGCAGCCTAGTACTGCACTGCATCCCAAAGTTTTCTTAGTAGTCCAGAAATGCAACTGTACACAGTCTGCAAAGAACCAGTTCTTGCCTTGACTTCCTGATTTACATGGCTTTATGCTGTAACTTGTGCTTTCTAGAAGTGACTGTACAGTGGCAGAATAGCTGCAGAAATTTGTTGTGAGTCACTGTGCTAACTCATCCAACAGCTTAAGAATGTTTGTAGTGTTCTCTGACCTGGTGATTAGCACAGTAACCAGAATATGAACTTTGTTATTGACAGCCATGTTCAGCCATTTGTAAGCTATATTCCTATGTCCTGCTGTTTTCTTCAGGGAAATAATTTCTGAGTTTCTGACACTGTAGTGATGGGTAAAATCTCTGCTGAGTGGTGGTGTTCCTCCCTATCTGCTCACAGAATGCAAGATAAGGTTAAGAACACACAGAAAATCCAAGTTTTGCAGCTTTCCTTTTGAGATGGATTGCTGGTTTTGCTCCTGAAGTAATGGTTGTTCATACACTGGTGATGTCCTATGAGGCAAATGACTGGCTCATACTTTAAAAAAAATACCAGAACAAACATGAAAGTGGGTGAGTAATATTAAGATCTTACATCAATGCAATGCAGAGTTGTAGGAATAAATAAATAGTCACTGAATAAATAGCACATGGCAGCTAGTATCAAGCACAAATATGTTCTTGGTGGTGAGTGGATGGAGAACACTCCCAAGGAAAAGGACATGGTGGTGTTCGTAGACAAGAAGCTCAGCATGAGTCAGTAATGTGTGAGTGAAGCCCAGAAGGTCAACCATATGCTGGGCTGGATCAAAAGAACTGTCACCAGCAAGGGTGATGTGACCTCAAGGAAGGTAATTCTCTCCCCCTACTCTGCTCTTATCAGACCTCACCTAGAGTACTATGTTCAGTTCTGGAGTGCCCAATACTAGTGACTGCACTGTCCTCCAATTCCTCACGAGAAGAGGTCACAGGGAAGATGTGTATGTTACTCAGTGTGGCCACAGCAGTAGAAATATACAAGGTCTGTAAAGTAGCCCTTTTATTCCCTTAATAAGTACTCATTTTTTTCACAGGTATTTTTCTGCAGAAAAACACCAGATATTAAGTAGCACCAGCAAAACTGGAGTGACTGAAGTTTAGCTGATGATGTATTTCATAACACTTCTGATTCCTCAGTGGAGCTATTTGGAATAAGATTTTTCAGGACTACAGGTAGCACATGTTGAAGTTCCCTCAAAATCTTGTTACTGATGCAGTCAAACCCATTCAGTGTTGTACACACTGTCTGCTTTAGTACTTTTACTAAGCTACATAAGTCACCATTTAGAGGGAGAGGTAATGTATTCTTTTGCTAAATCTGAAGTAAACAAACTTCTCACAGGCTGTGACACTATTCATCCTGTGTTTGGATCTCTTATTTTTGTTTTATTTTCAAAAGGTTGTGGTTTTGGCTTTTGTTGTTGGTTAGGTTTTTTCCTCTTCAAATCTGTGTGGTTTCTTTGGCTGGAGAAGGGTAGTCATACGGCTGTAGGGAGAACAAGCAGCAGTACTTCCACCTCTTTGCCGCCTTTGAGACACAGTTGAGAAATAAAGATGGCTGGGTTTTGTAGATTTTTGGTCGGTCTAGAGGTTTTTTTAGATTTTTTTTTTTCAATAAATGAAAAAAAAAACTTAAAGAAGAACCTGAGGTCAAAAATCAGACCTGGGGGCAAGCACAGAGCCTTTTGAGATGTTAAATCTTTGTGCATCAGGATGCTAAGCAGGCTGCTAGACAAACCATGAGAAGTGTTCATGAGATGCCACCAGTTGTCAAGTGCCATCCCATAGTGCTGATTTCATGCTTCCAATGGGTGATTGTTTTGTGATTCTGAATACAATGCTAAGCATTTCTTCAAAGAGTTGATACCTTCAAACTAGTTGATACCTGAGTTTAGAGTAGGTGGTGCAGTCAGCCTCTTGATTAGGTGGGTGTCCATGTGCTTTGGTGACATGGCTTTCAGTCTGATTGCAAGTCTGTCTTAAAACTTTCAAAGGCAGAACACTGAATTTTAACTTTCTTTGGGTGCCTTCTTGCAAAGGTGGTCAATTCTTAGTGCTGCAAGACTATATGCTTCAGCTTTGGAAAGGAAGTTGGGTGTCTTAGACAGCCTGGAACAACATGCTGATCATTCATCTCTGGTGTTCTGGCTTCTTCTGCACCAGTGAACCTGAGTAAGAGAGTGAAAGACACACTGCCTAATGGTGCTCACTAGGATAATATATTGCATTATGAGACAAAAACCAGTTTTTTACTAGAGGTAGAGAGGGGAATGGAAGCGTTTTATTTCCTTGTTAAAATCCCTCTCTCTCTCTTCTCCTGTATCACAGCTGAAGGAGAAAAGGGGAAAGCAAGGTGGTGTGTGTAAGACCATTTACCCAGGAGGAGGTAATTCATTATAGAGGAGAAGGAAGGTGCCTTGGGAACCAAGTTAAAACAGATCTGGGAGTCTTGGTAAACCCAGAAGTATTAGCAGAGGGAGGCAAACCAGTCCTCATCATAGAGCCTTTGTTAGGTCTCTTCAGTTGTAACTCGTAATTTGGGCAGCAATGAACGGTTCATTTGCCTTTTAAACTTCCATAAAAAGCTCTTCCTGAAGCAGTCCTACTGGCTGTGCTCACAGGCAAAGCCTTGCTGCTGCAAGCAGATCGTCTTCTCCCTTGTTGCCTTCCACACTACATTTTGGGGGCAAAAACATGGAGGAAGTAACACAAGAGCTTCTTGTTTGTAAGCTGCCTAACACAGCCTGCCCTCTTCTTGCCTTGCTGCCTTGCTCCAAGAGAAGAGCTGCCCCAAAGGGGCTGCATCCCTCCCAACAGTGATGCTGTCAGCATGTGCAGGGTGGACGCCAGCCACATCTGACAAGAGAGTGATTGTGTGGGAAGGGCTACAGCCACTTGACACGCAGCTGGAGCAGTCGGGATCTGGCACACTGCGTCATCCCACAGAGTGGGGTAGGATGCTGAATCCTAGGAACAAGTCAAAAGCAGAGAACAGAATTTTTTAATGCTCTTTTGTTGGTTTTTTTTTTCCTTGAGTAAAATATTTTAAACAGAAGGAAATGATTTCATAGTTGAGCCCTTTTTTTTTTTTTTCTTTTAACAAGGCTGCTTTTGAAATCTTTCAGAAGTTAATAAGAAACATAAAGCTCTTTCTCTGGAGCATGCCTTCCCTTTGCATCGGGGCTGAGACAGGACTAGTCTGTGCCCTGCAAATAGCCCCAGAATCAGGTCTGATTTGGCTTGCAGCTCAGTGTCACTTTGCCTTTCACCACCTTTATGTGATAGTTGCAAATGAACATTTAAGGCAGCAGGCAGAAACCCAGCAGATATGACAGCTGGAAGCTGGCATTCTCTCTCCCATACTCCACGTTAGTTTAGCTTTGCCCTTAAATGTAAGCTAACAAGTTTTTCTGATGAACATCATGGTTACACTCTGTCTGCATTTGGCTGGGCCAAATGGATAACAACATGGATAACAACACGTAGCCATTGTTTTAAGAAGCAGTGAAAGCACCAAAATCTCTTTCAGGGCTCAGGATAGAAAATCTGTCTCTGCTCTGGATTTCCATAGCCTTGAGTAAGCCATGAAAGATCTAGATTCTTCCAGGGTTCCTGCATTCCCTAACCTGTGGATAACTATCTGTTTCTCCTGCTTAAATGCTGATTAAACGCTCATCCTTAATTTGTCCCCTCTTATTTTCACCATCCAGATAACTCTTCCCTATACCTCCCTGTATGTCATCGAGCATTCTTGTCTATTTAGAAGTTAATTAGAATTCTAGCGGGCCAAAGCAAACATCAATCCTGGCAGTGCAGTGTAATTGATAAGTGGATGTTTAGGAAAAGCCAGAGTTTAAGTGTGAGCCCTTTGGTAGAAGAAAACGTTACCTATTCACCTTCCTCCTTGAGGTGTTCTGCTCCTTTGAAGAGAGCCCAGCTGAAAACAAAAATGTTGACTTAGCTTGGAGATATACTTCCACTAGGTAGCAGGGGCTCCATTTGGAGAAGAGCAGCAGCCAGTTGAGGTTTCTTTCCTTGACATTATAACATTTCCTTAGAGAGCTGGCTCAGTAGATCATGCAGGAATTCACATGAGAGCAGAGTATTTCACAGCTGCTTCTACAGGAGCAGGAAAGTGTGAAGCCATAAATAGCAGGCTACCATGTGGCCAGCATGGGGGGACACTCATTCAGAGTCACCAACCGTGCCTGACCTCTAAGTCACAGTAATGTCACTTGTGTATTGATTTAGTCCTGATGGAAAACCAGGGCAATAAACTCTGAAACTCACAATAAGAGTCTGAGCATCAATGACTTTCTGTTCTGGCATACAGGCGCAGTTATGTGCAATCCCAATGTTTTTAGTGTATTTTAAAAGTGCATAAACTGTGAACTTAACCCACAGTTATGTAATTGTAGCTGGTGACTGTAGTCTAAATGGAGCACTCCTCACAGAGATTATAACATTAATTTTTATGACCACTACATGGAGAGGGAAGGTTTATACTAAGTGCTTTTAGGGCTGCATTGTGACAGATATTTTCATGAAAAGTGAAATTTTCATTAAAATTGTTCGACAAGATTAATTTTCTTTTTTTAGTGCACACTTTATCCTACAGAATTTTTGATGTCTTGGATTTCTTTTGATTTTCTTAATTGAAGTCCTTGAGTACTTGTGATTGTTTTGTGGAGAACAGTAAAGCACACAGTTTGGGGTGAGGATGGCTTTCAGAACTTAGTACTTACAATGTATTACTTTTTTTTTTCCCTGTATCTTGAGGACACAAAAGGTGTACATTTAGCTTCCTAGCTGGTGAAAAGAATAGAAGTCTTCGTGTTGCTGCTTATAAATGTGGGAACCTGTCATTATGAAAGCATTCAGATTTAATAGCAAAAAATAATGTCGTCTTCACACTGTCCCTTATCCATCAGGAGTGGGCATGTGTTTTTGTTTACACATGCAAATATGTATATTATTATTTTCCTGATAAATATAGCTTGGTTACTTCAGTCGATAGATCTGGCATGTTTTATAAAAGGAAGACAACTTTCTACAAAGAACCTAAAAAACTGTTTTAATAGGAAAATGGGTTTCTGCCTTCCATTAACGTACTGGAGGCTTGAAAATTTGTTAAGGATCTAAAACGTAATCTGTACTTACTTATGCATTGAGTGGGTAGGTTCTTAAATTTAAGAGCCTTTGTACTTGCATATGGTGTTTCTTGATTCCTTGGAGTTTTTTGTGCTTTAGCAATAATGACACTTGATCTCTCTCTCTCAAAATCTCACTCGCTCATCATTGTTATTGTCAATTACAGTGCTGCAAATGAATTCCAGATGATCTTTTAAATTTTCTCTGGTAGCCCCAAACCAAATATCTTCCCAGTGAGGTTATTAAAAGGAAAAAGAGTACAGCAGCACAACATATGGAAATTACACTGCTATCGGTTTGCTTGCATGATAAACTTCATTAGTAGCTTTCTCCAAAACAAGCCCATGCAGGCTCTCCTTGCTGATACAGAAGCTGGATTCAAGAGACTAGTTCTCTGAACCTGGGTCAGGTATGTTGAGAGTCTCATTCTACACGCTTTGTCTGATGTCTTCACAGAGTTTCCTCATTAAAATTATTGCATCCCCAGCTAAGGCTGATAAATGCCTGGCAACTATTGTTCTTCCAAGATATACCAGGTATCCCTGTGTAGTGCACTACCTTACCCCGGCAAAACCATTTGGAAACTTCCCTCTTCTTTTCCTCTTTAGTTAAGTACTATTTGTTTTCCTTTAAGACTGTGCTTTGAGGAACTTCCATCATTTCCCAAGGCAGGAATGTGGTTTTACTTTACTTTTGAAGGAGAAAAGTCCCTCTAGTAAATCCACATGTGATGGAAATGAAGTCTTGTTTAATAAAAGTCTCTTTCCTGATTTCAGTGTAATTTATTCCCTTTCCAGGGAAGGAATACATTTCAATGGCATAGGAAAGCTCTCTATATTCTTCCAAGAATGGCCAGATAGGGATAAACAGGACTACAATGGTTTGTACACTTGTTCAGCTTTTTATTTATATAAATCATAGAATCATACAATTATTAGTGATCAGAAGGGACCTCAAAAGATCATCCAGTTCAGTCCCCCTAACACAGCACAGCAGGATCACCTAGACCAAGTCGCACAGGAACATATCCAAGTAGGTTTTAAATATCTCCACAGAAGGAGACTGCACAACCCCCCAGGGCAGCCTGTTCCAATGCTCTGTCACACTGACTGTAAAGAAGTTCCTTCTCATTTTATATGGAACCGCCTATGTTCCAGCTTGCACCCATTACCCTTTGTCCTATCAACAGATGACTAAATATGTAATTGCTTGCATAAATTGTCTCTTGTGTCCAGAAGGTTTCTAAAACTGAATTGCAATGGGAAAAGTACATTTTCTTCTCATAAGTAATGTTTTTGTTTGTTTTTCTATTGACAATAGGCTTTTGAAATCCAAATCTTACTCCCAAGCCATAGAATCCAATCTTTTCTGTCAGATAGGTGAAATAACAAACTAAGCACTAAACAAAAATCGGTTAGCATTGCACTGTCTGATTCTACTTAGCAGTGCTACATCCACAATCAAGTGTACTTACCAAACTGGGCTTTTTCAAGAGTAAAGATAGGAATTGTGTAGTAGGATGTTTCCTTTAACCCAAAGGTCTAGACAAAATTTGAGAAAAGCTAAAAGGCCAGGATTAGAAATTTTTACCAAGGAAAATCAGCACATGTAAGAGGACTTAGATATAAAACAGACAGCAGATGACCAAGACCTACTGATCTCAGGGATTTTTAGATTAACTTTTTGGAACAGATGATAGGAATTGTCCTTTAGAAGAAGCAGCAAAAATGTTTTACAAAATGTCTGTTTGCAGAATAACGTTTTGTCCTCTAGAAAGCATGTGGTTGCATGTGGATCTTGGTTCCGAATGTTTTACTTCATTTCTTCACTTTCTTGGTTATATTTCTTTCATTCTCAGCGAAAACTGGTGTGTCTTCAGTAATTGTTAATGAAAAGCATTTGCAGACAAGTAGATCTAGAGCGTAATGTGCACATCCAGCCACTCTAGCTTGTGTCTTCATCTTTGAGATACTGTTCATCCTTCCCGCGTTTCAGCGAATGCTGCTCAAATGCTAAGCCAGGCTTACTGCTAGACCTCAGCTCAAGAATGGACATGAACTAAAATGCCAGCGTTAACTTGTTTCATTGCAAAACTGCATTCAGTGAAGCACTGAACAATGATTTGTTTCCAGCAGTGGAAAACACTGAGAACAAGAGACTGGTTTGTGAGGGAGCAGTCGTGCTCCTTCTTGTGCATTGCTTCATTGTTCATGAGCAGTACGAGAATGTGAAGACTCTGGGTAGTCTGAATTCTGGAGTAATCTGTTAAAACAGAAGAAAATAATTTTAAATCCCAAACGACTTCTGCATTTATAGTTCCAATAAAGCTATGGCTTTTAACATAAAAGCATGCAGGGACACAGAAAACTCTTGCTGAAACACCAGGTAGAGCAGCCAATCAACGGTGGGAAAAAGAGATCCGTACCACCTTCCTTCTAGCTGCTGCATGAAAAACATATTAAGCAAAATGCTTGATTTTTGCAAATTTTTAAATATATGTAGTCTGAATGTGGTAGAAAAATGTGATTTTTAGTTTTTCTGGTTCTGGCTTTATTAGCACAAGTGTTTCCTGTTTCATAGAGCTTGAGATGCTGTTGCTGTCCTCACAGGGGGACTGCTGCTTTTTGTTTTTTCTGCTTTCAAACAAAGCTTTTATTGCTGCCTTTTTTTTCCCCATGAGTAAGTTTCTGTCACACTCGGACACATTTGCTGCTCTGCTGTAAAGATGAAAACGACAACAGTAACAGAAAAGTTGAGCGCTTTCTATAGTTCTCATTTGTGAGACCTTTGTGCCCCCTCTCCTTAGGCTCAAGGAAAAAAAATTCTCTGAAGATCAATTTTCTTGTGTCCATATGGAGAAATACTGATCTTCCATGCAAGTTTACTTCTTGTGTACATGGCATGTCTGCTGGCAGACACATCCTTTCCCTTCATTGCCTGGAAAGAACAGGTAAAAGTACTCTTGGTTTGATCATGAGACTTCAGAAGTTACATCACTAGTTAAGTCTGAAGAATTTATTTTTTACCTTAAAATGTTGTTCATTCATCTGTGCTGCTTAATGAAGTACTGGACCAAGAGGCACTACTGTAAGTGAAAATACTTGGTTTTCCTGGCCCAGCAGCAAACAGTTCAAATGCTCAAGTGTGAAGGCTTTGGAGTTTGTGGGCAGGGTTGACCTTAATTTCTGCAGCTGTATAAGTGAGAATTCAGTCTCTAAAGCTGTCCCAGACGTACCTGCTTACTGGCCAAGGCTGGCCATCTGCTGCTGTGGGCTGATGCTAGTACAGCAGCCTGTGTGTGTTACAGAAGGTTAAACTGGTAATTCCTTGAGGTAAGAGCTAACAGCCTATGAGGTTTTGATGGAAGTGAGCACAACCTTGTTGCATTTCTTTGTCTTGGAACAAAAGCTATTTGCTGAGTTCTTTCAGCTCTAATGCAGTATTTGGTGTCTGAGCATGAATTTGCTAACATAACCATAGATATGCAGGTACAGCTAGAATTTTTGAAATACTTCCCTTTATGAAAGAAGTTGTAGTCTTCTGAAAAGGAGGGAGGGAATGTAGCTATTACAAGCAGGAAAAGCTGCCAAGCTCCTGCATTTATCTTCTTTTCATGGAAATAGTTTCCTCTGACCCCAGACTCGCTATCTTCCTTGTTCTCCTAAAAGCAGTTTTGTGAGCTGTTTCCCATCTCCTGCTATTGATGTAACCTCAGAAAGAACCCATTCTGGCATATGGCATTGATAATTCTCATCTTCCCTTGTTTGAAGTTGCTTTGAAGTGCCCATTTGTTACTTTTCAAGCAGTACAAGGAGTAACATAGAAATGAATTCTCCAAGCAGAAGCTGTATATATATAAAGGGGGAAAAAAGCTGTGTAAATCTATTGTGTGTGTGTAGTGGTTGCCACTTCCTTCTGTTAAACTTAAATTGACAACTATTACTCACAAAAAGAAAATAGAAGAAAATATTTTAAGTTAAATACAGTTAGATCTGTAAATAGACGTCCTTGATCACAAAATCACAGAACATTAGGGAGTTGAAGGGATGTCTAAAGATCATCTAGTCCAATCCACAGTCCAAGATCCTGCCGCAACATAACCCAGATCAAGCTGCACAGGAACATATCCAGGAGGGTTTTAAACATCTCCAGAGAAGGAGACTCTACAACCCCCCTGGGCAGCCCATTCCAGTGCTCTGTTACCCTCACTGCAAAGAAGTTCCTTCTCATATTTATGTGAATTGATGACTTATTTAATTTTTTAAAAAATTTGTCACCTTCATTAATTATCAAAATAAACCGATTTAAATGACGTATTTTCTACTGTAGCTGCATTCTACTTACGTAAGAGAAAAAGGTTCAGTGGAAACTTTCCCAACTTGGAGCAGTTGTACTGACACCCCAAAACAGGCTGGGGTAAGACACCAGGGACCCTGTGTCACAGTCTATTTCCCATGTGATATGATGTCACTTGCAGCCATCCTGCTTCAGTGCCAGCGCTACTGCATATGCATTTCAGTTAACGGTCATAAATTGGAAGAAAAACTCATAATAACAGAAAAAGTTTCATTCATATGACAAGTAGGCTGGGACTGTATTGATCTTTCTCAGTTGGCATTCAAAATGAGGAGTGAAGAGTCTGGTGAATTACAGTACTTAGGTCAGTCATGATGTGACTATCAACCAGCAGCTGACGGTACAAGGTGAATTTTTTATATAGGTAGGTTACTATTAAAAGTTTAGTAGCACAGCCACAAGTTCTGGGTATGTACTTTGAGCACTTTTGTGTCTAATTTCAGGTTACAGCAGTGTAATGAGGAAGTACAAGGTATCAAACTGCCAACTTGAAGTGAGATATTAAACAGCCCTTTCTTCTCAGTTAACTGGTGAAGGGGCTGCAAAGAGTCGCTTAACTCAGGCTGTGAAGAGCTTTGTGGTTGGGGAACAGCACAGGCTGTAAGAGAATACTTAGGGGTGATCTTATCACTGTTTATAACTATCTGAGGGGTGGTTGTAGTCAGATAGGGGTTGGTCTTTTCTCCCTGGCCACTGGAAACAAGACAAGGGGTCATAGTTTTAAGCTCCATCAGGGAAGCTTTAGACTTTACATTAGGAAAAAATTTTTCAGTGAAAGAGTGATCTGGTTTTGGAATGGGCTGCCCATGGAGGTGGTTGAGTCACCATCCCTGGAGGTGTTCAAGGTTAGGCTGGATGAGGTTCTGAGTGTCATGATCTAGATGTTAGATGTTAGGATTACTGGCTTTTTTGGATTTAGTTTGGATTGGATGATCTTTAAGGTCTTTTCCAACCTTATAATTACTGTGATATTCTGATACTTATGTTCTCTCTGCAAATAGAAATGTATAACAATTCCTGTCTGTTCGTACCACACTGTAGACAGTAGTGTAGGAATAATCACTGTGTAATTCTAATCACCGTGAAGAAGTTTCTTCTCATATTTATGTCGAACCTCCTGTGTTCCAGCAGACACCCACTGCCCTTCGTCCTATCATTAGATGACACTGAGAAGAGCCTGGCTTCATCTTCCTGACATCCACCCTTCACATATTTATAAACATTAATGAGGTCACAACTGAGTCTTCTTTCCTCCAAGTTGAAGAGACCCAGCTCCCTCAGCCTTTCCTCATAAGGAAGGTGCATCACTTCCTTCATCACCCTCGTTGCTCTACGCTGGACACTCTCCAGCAGCTCCATGTGCCTCTTCAACTGAGGGGCCCAGAACTGGACACAGTACTCCAGATGCAGTCTCACCAGGACAGAGTAGAGTGAGAGGACAATTTATCTAGACCTCCTAACCGCCCTCCTTCTGATCCACCCCACGATGCTGTTGGCCTTCTTGGCCACAATGGCACATTGCTGCCTCTTGGTCATCCTGCTGTCCACCAGGACCTCCAGGTCCCTTTCTCCTATCCTGCTCTCCAACAGATCAGTCCCCAACCTATACTAGTACGTGGCATTGTCTTGACCAGATGTAAGACTCTACACTTACCCTTGCTGTAGTTCATTAAATTTCTTCCTGCCCAGCTCTCAAGCCTGTCCAGGTCTTTCTGAATGGCAGCAGTCTGCTGGAGTGTCTAATGAAGGAATGATTTTCTAAGAAAGTGTCCTGACTAAAATGTATTGTTCTGAAGCCAACTAGTAGTTGCCAACTAGTAATTTATTTCAGAGAAAAGGTGAGAGTGGAAGATATGCTTTGGTTACAGGGGTTGATATCTTATGAAATACAGTGTACTTTATGAAATACAGAAGAAACTACATATCTGGCAATGTTTGGCACACATTTTGGATTTTTTTGTGAGTGCTTCATGAAAATCTATTATTTTATTTCAACAATGTGCCTTCTGGAGGTATTTTTTGCAGTAAACAGCTGTGGAACAAGTTCATCATTCCTGAGGAGATTACTTTTTTTTAGAATTACGGTTTCATTGTCTATGCTTGGTTTGTAACGGAGCAAAATGGGAAATTAGGCTAATCAGTTTTTCTCTTCCTCTGCTTTTGTTGTAATGCCAGAATATAAGATGATCTATGGGTTTTATCTCTGAAGGTATGAAGATCTGGGGGGTTCAGGCACACTAAGGGCTTAATGTTTAAAAAGCCTGCCAGCCCCAGATGAAGAGAGAAGCAGAGCTGTTAATCTAGCAGTTAGCTTTGGTCCTTCTCCTCAGGTTCCAGCAGAGGCCATCCCCATTGAGAATGCTCACCTCCCCACCATTGGGACAGGAGTTGCTCAAAAAAGGCATGTGTGAAAGTTCCCACTCCTGCTCACCCTCTCAGTGGCCCTCTGCATGCCCCTGTTGGGCTTTTCTGCATTTTTACAACCTGTCCACCACGTACCCAGGGCCTGGGTTGAAACAATGTTGTAGAAGGAGGTATAGGGATGCTATGTGCAGATGGACCATTGCTGGCCACTTGCTTTCTGCCTGATGCTCAGCTTTGTGGATGGGCTTTGCATCCCAGTTGCCTTATGGATTTATTCTACTTCAGCAAGGAGATAGTAATACTGGCGTGTTACAGCTCATCACCCTGCGTGTCGACACACCAGAAAAAGACATGGTAGAGGGAATGCATATTTGTTAATAGACTAATGACTTCTGCAGAGCGTGAGGATTAAAACAGTCCTACACTGAGAATAATCAGTATCTAATCCTTGGCCGTTTAGCCAGCGTTCTGCATGAAGTGTGTTGTGCTGGCTTCCCTCCAGCAGAAAAACTTGGCTTGCTTCAGTCTACAGTGAGGAGGGGTCAATTTAAATAAACAGACAAAGCAAACTAATTAACTGGAAATAATTAACGTAACATTCTTTATATTAACACTTCGGTTTTCTGTCTATTAGTCCACCAAACATCCATGTGCTGCATTCGCAGAGGGCTGCTGTGTGGTACGCTTTCAAAGGCACAGCACTGGCCTTGCTAGTTGCACCAAAAGAGCATGAGAGGTGTGTACAAAGCCCCATGCACTCAAGAAATGTGACCTTCTAGGCTGTTCCAGAGAACACAGGAGTGACTAATGCTGTTTCTCATTAGATTTTCCATTTGTTTAAATTGTTTTGATTTTTCACCACCCTCCTTCTGCTTCTGTCTCTCCACTCCCTTTATTTATAGTTTTATCTCAATGGCCTTGGCCCCGTTCATCAGGCGAGCAGAGCAGCACCTCTGACAGCCATCCCAGCTTCTGGAGTTCATGTCTGTGTGAGCTGTGGTAGGATGTTGTGGGGCCATCACAGCCCAGGTCATCCTGTCCCACGGTGGACTTGGTCCCATTTCAGGTGCCTCTCAGCTGGACCAGGCTCCTCGGGTCTGCTGACAGGCAACACAGCAAAGAAAAGCGAGTCCAGACCTATTTTCGGAAAGCAAACCATAGCCACCGTCCTGCAAAACATTGCCATCATTAACTTAAATATCCAGAGTATAGAAATTTACTCCTGGAAGAACTTTTTTTTTTTTAACTGAGGTTTTGGAAGTATGCTGTGAAATGGAAGAGATATTTGTTGTCTCTCTGATGTGCCGGAGGCAATACTGTGGGTTTTTTCCAGCGTACGCTAGAAATGCCTGTATTTACACTGCAAGTGTTGCCCTAATTACACGTTTTGTTATTGGTGACATGTGCCAAGGATTTAACCTCTTACGTTTCTTTTATGACTACGAGCACAGACTTCGCAAGAAAACGTGACTTACTTAAAAGAAAGCCCTTAAACCACTATGCTCTTGCAGAACTGTTTGAACTTTACCAGTTTTCAAAACACTCCGGGCCAGGGTGTTGTTTTGGATTTTTTTGTTGGAACTGTCTGTTTCATGCACTACAGCCCATCTACAAGCCGCTTACACGCAGAAAAAATTCTGAATTCCCATAAAAATTTTTATTTGCCAAGAGTTGTAAATAAATAATTTTGGATATTATCCCTGTTAATTTTAGGTATGGAGATTTCAGATTTTTCTCTTTGAAGGTTTGAAAACAGTACAATTAAATGCTTGCCACTGAGCGCTCATGTTGATGTATTTCTGTGAGAGAGAGAACTGCCCGAGCAGGAGGAATACTGAGTGCCTTGCCTGCAGAGCTACATAAGCCAGCACCTACTTTCCAGCGTCCCCAGCTGGGCAGGCCTGAGGGAGCAGGTCACCAGGGTGTAATAGAGCCCACTGTCTTTGGGCACTGACCAGCACAGGTCATTTTACCGTTGCTGCTGAAATTTGTGGGGTTTTCAGGGATTTCTTGCCTCAAGTTGCTCCCTCTGGGTCCAACAGAGGCCACAGAGACTGAGCAGGGTTTGGGCACATCCTCCTGGATGGTAACAGTTAGAGGTGCAGAAAATACATGTTTTTGCAAGTCCTCCAAAACTTTGTGTGCTATAGGAAGACTACAACCCCTTTCTCATTTCTCTGGGAAACTAGACACCAGAAAATTACATATAAAATTATTTTTTTCACTTTTTTACCTCATACTTCCTAAGCTCAGGATGTGACTGGGCATTAGTCTGCACTAGTGAGACCACATCTGGAGTATTGTGTCCAGTTGTGGGCCTATCAGTTCAAAAAGGACGCAGAGCTGCTGGAGAGAGACCAGCACAGAGAAATGAGGATGATGAAGGAAGTAGAACACCTCTCTTATGAGAAAAGGCTGGGGGAGCTGGGTCTCTTTAGCTTGGACAAAAGGAGACTGAGGGGTGACCTCATTCATGTCTATAAATATGTGAAGGGTGGGTGTCATTAGGATGGAGCTGGGCTCTTCTCAGTGTCATGTAGTGATAGGAAGAGGGGCAATGGTTGTAAGCTGGAACATAGGAGGTTCCACATAAATTTGAGAAGGAACTTCTTCACAGTGAGGGTGACAGAGCACTGGAACAGGCTGCCCAGGGGTGTTGTGGAGTCTCCTTCTCTGGAGACATTTAAAACCTACCTGGATGTGTTCCTGTGTGGCTTGGTCTAGGTGATCCTGCTGTGGTGGGGGGATTGGATTAGATGATCTTTAAAGGTCCCTTTTGATCCCTAATCATTCTATGATTCTATGATTAGTTAATGAATAAGTAGGTTGCACAGAGATAATGACAAGTCAAGGCTGGATCCAGAAAGAAATTGTGCCTGGTTGATTTTTTTTCCCCTTCAGAAATGGTGTTCAGCCACAGATTTATTAATTTTCCAGGATATGGTGCACATGACAGTGTTTCAAGATTCTAATATTTCCAAGTGGAGGAAACTGGATCCAGAGCTGGCTAAGGACCAGCGCTAAATTTGATTAGAGTTAGCACCAAGATTTCTCTGCAAACACTGGTGAAATCTTAGGGACATGAACCAGGTTTTAAAATCTGGCCTTGACTTTAAAACAGTGATGAAATGTACTAATACTCTGAGTGTGCTCTATTCATAAGCTTTGAAACTTTGAAACAAGATGCACTTCACCTTGAAACCACATGCTTGTCTCCCAGGTGTTTTCAGTGGTCCCTTGCATCCCCAGGTTGACTCTCAAGAGTTAGCCTTGACACATACAGTACAGGGAATTATTCAAAGTGCAGATTTCCCTTCCACAAAAACCCCTAAAATATTACTTAAATATTGAATATTATTTAAAAATGAATATTATTTAAATTATTAAAATATTACTTAAAAATTAAACTTGTTTTATTAGAAGTCTTGACATCCTTCTTTTGATTCAAGATTAAGTTTGCGGCTTCGTTGTGCTGCTGTTCTCCTCAAACAGGAAAATGTCTGTTGGATGCAGCAATCTCATTGACCATCTCTTCAGGTGTATTTAAGAAAGCAGAAACTAAACCAAACCAAAAGAAAAACACAAAAACGGCATCTGATACTGTTTTAGAGTTGGACTTCTGTTGTTAAGAAGGTGCGCAGAAAGGACACTAGTACCCTAGTGTAACTGCCTGCAGTTCTGCAGGCACAGTTTTGTAGTAGTGGGGTGTGAGCTGTGTGTCTAAATCTGTCATAATAAAAGACATGTATTACCACATCTTGAAACCATCTCCTCCACTTCCAAGACATGGACCGACCACTTTAGAAAAAAACAAAAAACCCCCACATGCTTGGAAGTGTGTTTTCTCTGTTTAAACACCTCTATCTTTCATGTTGAGGAAAATAAAATACCAAGTGCTTGGAGAAGGCGGGCATGTTGCCAGTATCTTGAAGAGCTGTGAGAGACGAGTTGCTAGGCTAGCAAGAGGTTTGGAAACTTCCTGAACCAGCACAAGTGATATCAGTTACAGAAACATCTGGAAATACTTAATTGTTTGGTAGTTCACTTAATGTATAAATTGTTCTTTAATTTAGATGGAGAGAACTTGGATTAGCTTATTTGTGTCATTTGAGGTTGAAGGATGGGTATGAGTATTGAATGTTTTGTCCTTGCCGTGAGATTTTTTTCCTCACTGCTGTGACCATCTCTGTCCTCTTTGTGGCAGTGTCAGCTCCATCTCCAGGACTCAGATTTCATGAGTGCTCCAGTGCTGATAAACATGCCTCTGGTCTGCATGCAATGATTCTATGATTCAATGCAGCAGCAGGAATTGCCTCCACGACTTATTACAAGTGCTCAAGATTAAAAAACAGGGGTGTAGGGGTGAGCCTGCACTGTGAAGATGAGCCCTCAAATTCTGGCCGTACCAGTTGCCTCTGAACCCCAACAGATGCCTGAAATAGAGAGTTTGGCTTAGGCCTTCGGTCTCCTTCTGATAAGCAAGGTTTTATTCTTGCTGGCAGTGCTGTGATGGCAGAGACTGGTGTGGAGGTGGCCATTACTCTCCTTGGGGCACCACTGCGAATCGATCGGTCCTTTCTCTGAGGAAGCAACAAGTGGAGGCTGCTGTGATGATGACTTCTGGTCCCCTAGGAATCTTCCTGAAAGAACTACAAGAGAGACCCATCACTTACCCTGGTATAGAGGCACACCAGTTGTTGGGTTTTTTTAATTAGTTCTTAAGACAAGCAAAAAGAACAAAAACAGTTAGATGTCCTGAAAACCAGACAACACAACTACAATGCCACAGTAGCATTAAAAGTTTCCTAGCCCTGTGAAAACAGCATGCATTTGAAAAGACACACAGTACTAAATGAGCCAGTGAGACTTCAGTACTCTTTCTTAATTCACACTTCTTTTCTCCTCTCTGCTTAGCATGTTGCAGAGGGCTTTTATAAAAGTTCCCAGAAAGATGCTACGTAAGAATTGTGGCACAGAAGGGTTTGTAAGCACGTTTATGCTGCTGCTTCTTTCACAAAGGAGATTTCACACAGGAGGAAAAATTCAGCTTAAAACATTCAGCTCACAAAATTCAGAAATTTAGGCAAGAGGATGAAGAGGTAGCAGGATGCATTTGGCCCTGTTCTACTTTAAACAACTTCTGAGACTGCATCTTTTCATCTGTTTTATGCATCTTGCTAAAACACTAGCAGAAAGAGTTTTAAATTGCATCTGCAGATGTCTACATGCATGTGTTGCAGTGATGTGCAACACTCTCAGATGCACTGGTATTCTCTCCTCTGGTCTCCTCGTCCCTACGCTCATTGTACTATATGTGGCAAACTCGCTATTTGTCTCAAAGCCTCCTGACACCATGTCCGGCATTTTACGGACAAACTCATTTCCTTGTTTTTTAATGTGTTTGCTCATGCCTGCAGCCAGCACCATCTGCTGAAAAACAACAAAATTTTCATTTAAAATGCCACTAGCAGCAGGGTTTGACAGCCGCAGCTGAACCCTGGGAGATCTCTGAATTCAACACTCCCACATCATAGGATCATAGGATGTTAGGGGTTGGA
>VXBP01008977.1:0-19096 GCA_013400115.1 Rhinopomastus cyanomelas | reverse complement strand
TGCGCAGCACCGCCCTCACGGCGCTGGGCGCCGTCGCGCAGGTCGGGGCCGCCGCCGCTTCGCTGCTCTCGGCGCTGCCCGGGGGAGCCGCCGGCCTGCGCCGCCTCGGAGGGCTCCTGTGCGCGGCCCTGCGCCGCCGCGGCCCGGCGCTGCCCGTGTGAGCGCCCCGGCGAGGAGAGGACGGAGGGACGGACTCAGAGACACTCGGGGCAGCGGCACGGGGCCGCCTCCCGCCGCTTCAACTCGCGTTCCTGCTGCGGCGCCCTCGGAGCTTCTGAGCCAGAAGAGCCCCCGGGAGCGGCGGCGGTGACTCTCGGCTCGTGGGGCCGCCCCCAGCACAGGGATTCTTTGCCTTATTGCCAAGTCAGCTCGGTAGCCCCGGGCTGGAGCCTCCCCGGGTCTGGCGGGAGCTGGCAGCATCCCCTTCCCTACCTCCAGTATAGGACCCTGTGGCTGCTGCAGCCTCCTGCAAAACGTGAGTGAGCTAACGGAGCCGATGCGATGTGATGCTGACTTGCCCGTGTGTGAGAGGTGCCAGTCGCTCAGCTGGGGGAGCACAGGGCCACGGTGCCGATGCTGCGGCAACCGAGCAGAAGCCAGGGCCACTGTGGGGGTGAACGTTGAGAGCTGGGCTGTTTGCTCAGACTTCTGCTGGACCCTACACTGAACACAGACCTGAGGCGCTGCACTGCACCCAGCAGCCACCTCAGAGCAGCACTGAACAGGAGTACTGTGTCCATCATCCCAAACGAGCTTTCAGTACCTTCCCGGGTATCAAAACTTCCCTGGGACAGGGGTCACAAAGGCTGCCCTTAACCGTGGAGGCTGCCCCTAACTGGAAGGGCTGCCCCTAACTGGAAGGGCAGCCCCTATCTGTAAGGGTTGCCCTTAACCGTGGAGGCAGCCCTGAGCTGGAAGGGCAGCCTTGCATGACAGTGACAGGCTGAGGTGCTGTCACTGAAGCACCTCAGCCTTTGCAGCTATTGCTGCTGCCTCACAGCTGCTCTAAGGTAGCGGGTACTTGGGCTAAAAAAGGCTCTTCAGCTCTGAGACTGTTTCCTCTCGCAGTGTGAGCAGGAATTGCTTAGTTGTCACAGCATGACCTGCAGGAATGGATTTGCTGATGATCGGAGCCTGTTGCAGCTAGTGCAGCTGTTTCACTGCAGAAACTAAGCAGCGAGAGGGAGGTGCTGATTCAGGCTGGCGGTGCCCGCGGAGAGCTCGGTGCTTCCCTCGGGCTGTGCCGCACTGCTGCGGGGAGCTGGGACCAGCCGGCAAAACGTGTCCGGAGCCCGCCGAGTAAATGTGCCTCAGCCATGGGGGAGAGCCAGACACTGCAATAATTGCTGTCGCTGCTTGGGGTTTAGCGCATTCACCTCCTACTTGCCCTGAATGAAGCTGTTAACGGGGGTACTAACCTGTACGTACATCACCTTAATAAAACTCCTTGTGTAACAACCATCAGAGCAGACACTCCAGCACTGGTCACTCCTGTTTTCCTTCAAAATGTAGAGCACAGCTGTCTGCAGGTGGGTAGTTCTCTCACTGTAGGGACCTCACACACAGTGAGCTCGATTCCCTGCAGCAGCGGCAGGTCTTAGACGGGGCGGAGCTGTGAGCCAGCAGGCAGAGCGAAGGGTTCCACGTCCAGCACTGGGACATGACGCTGGCCCAAGGAATACAAAGGGCTACCAAGTAATGTAGTCAGTTTTTCAGCAGTGACGGGTCACTGTCACAGGCTGGGAAAGCTCTGTCTTTCCTCCTGTGCTGTGGAGGCTGCCCCACAGCAGGTTTCTTACAAAATCAAGTTACTACCCAGTTTCTTAAGCGTCCTTCACCCTGGAGTGTGGGCAGTGAAAACTGCCCCTTGACGAAGGTCCTTAGCACCAAGTACTGCAGTGGCTCGAGGAGTTGCTCAAGCAGGGGCCCTTCTGGCTAGATGGAGAAAGCTGGGGTACACTCAGCTGGTTTTGGGAGAGGACAGTGGTTTAATGAAGGATTAAAGCTCATCCTCTGGATCACTTCAGCTGTTAGACAGCAGTGACTCTGAACCCCTTAAAAATACCTAGGAGTCCTTAGAGGAGAGGGTGAGATGGTTGTTAAAAGAGGGGGTGAGAGTCCCCTTTGCTCAGGACCCAGCCAGTGGGGTTCATCTTTAGGACTTGGGCGCAGATCCTGCCTCCCAGAGCGCTTTGTCCCCCCAGAGCCCCACGCCGAGGAGTCACTGGCGGATGATCTCGGCTGCGTGCTGCCGTGGCCAGGTGCTGCAGTAGGAAGAAGCCCCTGCTCCGAGTGAGCAGCCCCAGGTCGAGCAGTTCGGCCCCCGGGCCGTGTGGTTGCGGTGGCCTTGCCGGCTGCCCGCACGTCGCCGCTGGCGATTCAAAGCAGGGGGAAGCTGGGCAGCGGCGTTTTTAATCATCTTAACTCTTTTAATGATGCGTTCCACTTTGAACGGAGAGCCTTGCCGAGAGCCAGCTGTGGAGCCCGGACGTCTACGAGAACAGTCCCACCGGCGCTGCTTTAGGCTGTAAAGAGGCCACTGGGTAACCCGGCGGCTGGAGAGGATGGACATGAATGATTTATGGGGAAAACAAGCTCGTGGTTGGTAAGCAGCTTTATTAATGAAATGTGGGAAACGGGAATAACCCCTCCACCTCGTTTCCTTCCCCCTAGTGAAACTAGGAAACAACATCCCAAAGAAAAAGAAACTTTAGAAAATGCGAAGACGAAAGAAAGGTGAAGATGAAACGAGGTCTGCGCCTCAGCGCTGGAACGCAGCAGGCTCTGCCCACGCCCCTGCCTTGGAGCACGGCCCCTATGCAGCAGAGGCACCCACAGGAACCCGAGCTCGCTCTTCTCAACGCCTGCGAGAAGCTGCTGCCTTGAACAAAACCACTTGACTTGCCCAGCTGAAGCGTGGAATGACGGGATCAGCGGCGCCGGCGGAGCCGCCAGCTGCCGGGTTCTCAACCGACCGCAGCTCGCTCTCAACGCTGTTCCGTGTTCTTCTCTTTCAGGGCGGCAGCCCAGCCAGCAGCGGCGACTGCCTGTGCCTCGGATCCTAAACGTCGGCACCGTGTGCAGACGACGCTGCAGCTGGAGGTGGAAGCGGGCGCTGCCTTCACCCAACAGCGTAGGAGCCGGCCGGCAGTGTTCCGAACAGTCGAGATTTGAGGAGGTAGTTCTGTTGCGCCGCCCGCTGCACCAGTCTGCCTGGAGGCAACGCGCCGCGCGGCGACAGGTGAGTGAGGAATCCACCGCGCCGCTCGCATGCGCGCACAGAGGCGGCGCGGCGGCTGGCGGGCTGTGCGGAGAGGAACGGGCCTCTGCCCGGAGGCCAACTGCTCTGCGAAGGTGCCCCGTGGCTCACGACACTTAGAAAAATTCCAGCTCTTCACAAAACAAAGTAGGAAAGAGAAGGTGAGAAAACAGGGGCGCAGGAGACAAGGCAACTGCTAGCGTCCTGCGGCCAGCGGCAGCCGGCCGCTCTAGGAGAAGACCCTTGTTAGGAGCTAACGCGCATTCAGTGATCCCACTGGATCCAGGGTGGCTGAGAGAGTCCGGAGTCGCAGTCTGTTTAAACACTGTCCAGCAAGGACTGGGCGAGACCCAGTCGCAGCCTCCTCTATCGGCCTCTCCCGCCACCTCGAGATCCTCCTCTTCTTGACTGACTAGAGTTCATGTTATTTCCTCTTCCCCAGTTGCTTCCACTTCTTCCTCCTCGGCTGCTGCCTCCTGAGGAGCCTCCGCCGAAGGCTTCGTCCCTGTGGAAGCCGTCGTGATGGTCTCGGTCCAAGGAGCCCGAGCGCCCGGACTTGGCCGCTCTCTGCGAGGGGCCCGCGTTGCCTCGTCCTGCAAGGGAAGTGCAGTCAGTGAGCGCCAGCGAGGGCTGCGCCGCCCCGCGCACCCGCCTGAGCGACCCGAGGGCTGAAAGGTCTCTTCAGCCAGAACGACCCTATGGTTCTACAGATGCAGCCGGTTCTTCGGTGAGCAGAGCAAAGGCAGGTGCGACCTGTTGATGCCTTCTCTCCGTAAACACTTGCTCTTCCCAGCCCTAGTGTCTCCATGAGAGCCCAGAGGAGGGACAGCAGTCAGCTAAAGGGGGTTACCATAGAATCACAGAATCATCCAGGCTGGAAAAGACCCCTGGGATCAGCGAGTCCAGCCACCAACCCCACTCTACAAGGTCACCCCTAAACGACATCTCCAGCCACCACATCTCAATGACTTTTAAACTCATCCGGGGATGGAGACTCAACCCCCACCCTGGGCAGCCCAGCCCAGGGCCTGACATTATGTCTGGTGCAGTCAGCAGTCACTTTGGAGGAGCCAGTTAGAGCAGCAATGGCCACGGTGGCCTCAGGACTGCCACAACCCCCTCTGGTTGTCTGTTTGCTTCTGCAGTAAAGCCCTTGTTAGCTTTCCTAAGCAAAGACACTGCACTGATGGGACCTTGGGGCTGGTGGTGAAGGCCGTGTGTAACATCACTGCTTCATCCTACTTCTTGCTAGAAACAACGGCAAGGTTCTGCGTTTCACCCAGGAACAGGACCTGCAGGAGCTCCGGCTGCTGGGACCCAGGCCGCCCTCTCACCGTCTTCTCAGTCCTGGTGAGCGAACGTCCACAGCCCCCGCGCGTCAGCTCCTAACAGCGTGCTGAGAAGTGGTGCCTCCGGGCACGGCCGCAGCTCCCTCAGGGCTGTTCTTGTTGCTCTTGGAGGGACAGACCCGGCCTGGCTCTTTGCAAACAAGAGCCCAGCTGTGCCAAGGAGTTCACAGGTCACCACCAAGGTGCAGTCTTTAAATGCAGACCTGACCAGCGCAGCTGAGGGCGACAGAGCCCATGTGGGAGACAGTACTGCTCATGCTCCGGCTTTCTGCCACCGATCCGGCCTTCCTCTGGCACCTTAACCAGCTGCCTGGGCACGAGAGCGGTGGTGCCACCGATCCGGCCTTCCTCTGGCACCTTAACCAGCTGCCTGGGCACGAGAGCAGTGGTGCCACCGATCTAACCTTCCTCTGGCACCTTAACCAGCTGTCTGGGCACGAGAGCGGTGGTGCCACCGATCTGGCCTTCCTCTGGCACCTTAACCAGCTGTCTGGGCACGAGTGCAGTGGTGCCACTGATCTAACCTTCCTCTGGCACCTTAACCAGCTGCCTGGGCACAAAAGGCTGGTAGCTGACAACAGCTTTGGCCTCAATAAAGACTGGCACAGAGTGGCCACAAATGACTGCTGGAGCTGGCGAAGGAGTCCTGGCAGAGCTGCTCAGGACTTGGCTAAAAGAGAGAAGAAAGTCCAGCCGGGCAAGGGAAGGTGTTGGTGCAGGGGGCCTCACTGGCAGCTCTGAGCGACCGATAGAACCTGCTGCTGCTCGTGCAGCGCTGAGGCCTGGCCTGCAGGCACATGAGCTTCAGGACAGCCAGAGAAGTGGGAAGAAACTCGGTGGCATCAGACTAAGGCTCAGTACAAGCCTTCACAGAATCATTAGGGATTAGAAGGGACCTCACAGGATCATCCAGTCCCATCCCCCTGACACAGCAGGATCCCCTAGACCCAGTCACACAGGAACACATCCACGTGGGTCTTAAACATCTCCAGAGAAGGAGACTCCACAACCTCCCTGGGCAGCCTGTTCCAGGGCTCTGTCACCCTCACTGAGAAGTTCTCAGTCTCCCTTGGACTGAGGTGCCCAAAACTGGACCCAGTGCTCAAGGTACAGCCTCCCCAGTGCTGAGTACAGGAGGACAATCCCCTCCCTCCTGCTGCTGGAAATCCTGCTCTGAAGTGCCTGTAAGACTGATCTTCAGCCTCCCAGCAGCAAAATCAGTTCAGCTCCGTCCCCCCTGAGCGGCGCAGGAGCTCTGGCTAAGCCTACTGCTGAGAAGCCTGCCGGGGATCCGGAAGGTTCTCCATACAAGGAGCTTTTACCTTTGGCCCGCTCCTCTGCAGGCCCACCGGGAGCATCCATTTCTCTGTGGTCAGAGGTGCCCGGTCCGTCGTGCCAGGGGCGCTTACGTGGCGGCAGCGAGGCCATGTCCATGCCCTGGAGCGAAGAAGAACGTTCTCTGTTAGCCGACGAGTGCCCGTCGTGAGGAGGGTGATCCGGACGAGGACCTGAGCACAGAGACAGAAACCAGGGTAAGGCATGTTCGTCTGGCCACTGCTCCTCGTTTCTGGAGGCAGCCCCCTGAGCTTGCGTCGCTGTCCCCGCTGCCCAGCACACAGCTGCAGGCTGCAGCTGCACCCACCTGCCCCTGCTCCATCCCAGCAGTGAAAACCCCAACCCCGGTGCGGGGGGGTTGTAAGAAAGGTCAAGTGGGCTTAAGAGGTCACAGAACAGAGTTTCAGAGCATCAGGGATGGGAAGGGACCTCACAAGATCCTCCAGCCCCATCCCCCTGCCACAGCAGGATCCCCTAGATCCAGTCACACAGGAACAGCCCAGGAGGGTTTGAAACGGCTCCAGAGAAAGAGACTCCACAACCCCCCTGGGCAGCCCCTGCCAGGGCTCTGCCACCCTCACTGGGAACAAGGTCCTTCTCACACTGATGTGGAACCTCCTGTGCTCCAGCTCACACCCACTGCCCCTTGTCCTGTCACTGGGTGCCCCTGAGCAGAGCCTGGCTCCATCCTCCTCACATCCACCCTTCACACATTGATCAACACCCATGGGGTCACCCCTCAGGCTCCTTTTTCCCAGCTCCAGAGCCCCAGCTCCCTCAGCAGGAGATTCTCCTCTCCCTCCATCACCCCTGTGCCCCTGCGCTGGGCTCTCTCCAGCAGCTCTGAAGGTCATTAATGAAGGTCTCAGAAAACCCAGGCCCCTGCGACCCACTCTAGTCATCGCACGAGGTGCCAGTGGGCTCTGCTGGGCTGCACAGGAATTCGCCTTCAAACCAGGACCCCCGTTTCCCTCAGCCAGACAGCCGCGTTCGGAGCCAGCTCCTTCCTGTGAGTCGCGGCGCCTCTGCTCTGCTTTTCCCGGGGCTGGCAGGGAGCACGTGAGGTACCGGGCCGAGAGGCTTGTTTCCTGTTACTCCGTGGCATGCTAGCACCTCCAGCAGACCTCCCTGCGCTGTTTCACCTGACTCTCTGTTTCCGTCCCAGGAGTCCGGCTTTCGCCCTCCTTCGAAGCGCGGGAGTTCGTCGGGAGTGGGAAGCAGCCCCTTCCGGCCCCCTGCGCAGTGAGAGATGGAAGGGCCAGGATCAGCACAAGAGACAGCCGTTGGTGCGGACCTCGGCCTCCTGCCGCCCGCGATGCGACGACGGAAGAACGCTCTCACCTCTGGGAGCACCGCGACCGCGGCCCCGAGCGCCGTGGTCCCTTCCTCTGGAGTTTTCCTCTGGACAGTCGAAGGCGTCGTCCGGCCCAAAGTCCTCAGGGCCGGGAAAGCCATCTCTGCCCCGGGGCCCCCGGCCCTCGTGCCTCGAGGGTCCTCCTCTGCGGAAGCTGCAAGAGAGAACAGGGAGAGACGGGGCGTCAGGCAGGAGCGATGGATGCGCCCAGTCGGCTGCAGCATAACGACCCGACCGCTCTGCCACCAGCACAAGCAGCTAGCAGTAGCCGGGCCGCAGGCAGGACGGCGCTCATCCGCCGCCCGCGAGCCCGCCGCCCGCTCGCTGTGCAGCCTCCCCTCACGTCTCCTCCTCTGGATCGTGCTGGTTTTTCACGCGAGACCCCGAGCGCGTGGAACGAAAGAGGGCAGGAGCAGCCCTCAGCGAGGCTGGCAGCCCCAGGGGAGGAGGAGCGCCGTGAGTTGCTCCGGCTGTGCTGCCCTTGCTGTGCCCTTCCCCTGCGGGTGGCGAGGAAGCATCGCGGCCCTACGGCTTGGGGATCCGCTAGAACATTCCCTTTCCCCTTCCTTTCCTCTGAGCTCAGCCAATGAGCAGGGAGCGCCTCGGGCTCTGCAGGACCCGTGGCTGCCGCGCGGTGCACGCAACGGCCCGGAGAGCAGCTGGCGCGGCCGCAGCAGCGAAGGCTGTTCCTTCGCAGCGCGCGTGACCCTGGAGTCGGCAGCTCCTTCCAGCGAGCACCGCGGCAGCCGCGCTCGGTTGGGGCGACCGGGTTCTGCAGCCCATCCTAAATCAGTGTGGCTCCTCCAGTAGCCCACTGGGGCTTCCATTGGACACCTCCAGAGAACCAAATGGGTCCTAATGAACTGCCAGGGCCACGTCAGGTCAGGCTGTCGACAGCTACCCGAGTCTCTCTGGTTCAGCCTGCCGACAGCTACACCAACCGCAGTCTCTCTGGCTCTCCCACTGCCAGCTGAAGCACTGGGAGTGCTGGCCAAAGCGGAGCCGCGTTCTGTGCGTCAGTGCCAGCTGCGAGTGCACTCCGGCTGCAGGCGGCTCCTGCCCGCCCCGGCAATGCAGAGCGAGCGCTCTGTGCCCGCTGGCGCTGCTGCCTCCCGCCTCCCCACTAGCCCCCCGTTCTGCGCCGGCCGGGCCGCAACCCCCAGAGCGCTCGGGGGTGCTGGCTCGGTGCAGCGGCCCCTTCCCCGGCTCAGGAACGACACGGTGCACCCTAGTACAAGCAGAACTGTGGATGCTTTTATTTAGGAGTTTGACAACACGGACCGTCTCATTACAAACTTAAATACGTCACAGTAGTCAGAACACGGCACAAGGGGGTCAAACTGTCACACGTGAGGCGCCTTCGGGTAAAAACAACAGGTCTGTCTCCAGTCCCAGGCAACAGCCACAAGCGGAGAGGAGGGCTGTTGCAGAGGAGGGCTGCTGCGCCTGCAGCGGCACAACAGGGGACGGAGGCGGTGCTGCGGGGGGACAGGGAACCGTTTCACAGTGCCGACCTGCGCGATCGGGGCAGCAAACTGAACAGCTTCAGCCGCGGATGCTTCCCGCCGCCGCGGAGCCGCCTGGCGCAGCCTCCGCGCAGCACCGGCCTCGGGATGGCCTGTCGAGGGCCTCCCTCCCGCTTTAATACTGACACAGCGTGAGCCTGCACAGCACCAGCGCTTCCGGTACCCCAGGCAGCGGTACGGCTGCCGTTCAGTCTGCGGTACCCTGGGCCTGATGCAGCTGCAGCCCCTCCTGCTCGGGCTGAACACCCTCGCCTCACTGCACGCACCGGGCACACGTGCAAACCCGCCCCGCACAGGGCTCGGCCTCCGCCTGCCTGCTCTGGCATCTTCTCGCCGGGGGCCCAGGGCCTTCATGGGCACCACTGTGCCCTGCGCAGAGCGGCGGGCGGCAAGAGGCAGGTCTCCGCAGCAGAGGCCGCACGTGGCCGTGCACGGGGGAGCCAACAGGACAGGGGTGCGAAGGTCGGGAAGGCAGGGAGAAGCACACAGACACACGCTCCCCTCTCGCGTGTGCCGCCCACGGGCCGCACGCCAAGCCCGGCAGCTACGCCGGCGCTCAGCGTCGAGTTCATCTCAGCGCTCGCAGCACAGGAAGCCTCTGGCAGCCCCTTCGGGACCGGACGCTCGTGCTCTCGCAAACAGACTCCTCTTAGCTCAGAACCCAGCGCACAGCTCACGCGGCCTCTCTTCCTCAGACCTGCCTGGGAACCAGGCCCACAGAAACATCCTCCCCAGTGCCAGACCCAGCAGCCTCCACCGAGCTCCCGAAAGCAGCGTCGGCTCTGTCGCGCGAAGCTCCGGGCGCAGGCCGTTCCCCTGGGACCCCCTGAGTTAACGAGGGCCGCAGTCGTTACCTTCCGTGAGCTCACTGCTTTGCACGCTCTTCGCACAAGGGGGGCGTCTGTACAGAGTTAGGCAGAAAGCAGCTACAGAGGAGCTGGGCGGGTGCGAGGCGAAGGGAATGTAAGAAAACGATTAAAAAGCAGCGGAAACACACAACATTCGCGTGCGGCGGCGGCCACCACGCTCCCGTACGGGGGCACGCGTCTCTCAGAGCAGAGCCGGCGCTCGGGGAGAGGCCGGGCCTCGGAGGCTGCGCTGAGCTCGGCTGCCCTGGCGCGAGCCCTCCGCGCTCGCGGCGGCAGCGAGAAGCAAATTCATCCCTTTGCGGTGAGGCGGGGAGCGGTGGCACCGGCGCTGCTGGGAGCAGGGGCACCTCTGCCGCCTTCGCTCGGCAGCGGGAGACAAGCGAAGCCACCAGCAAGCAGCCTCCCGCGGTCCGGCGGCAGCTCTGCCCGTCGCGAGCGAGAGCGGGATCGCTGCTCCTGCCGCCGCGGCTGCGTCTCATCCCACAGTCTCTCCAGCCAGGCTGCTGCCGGTGGCCAGAGACAGAGTCTCAAAGTCCACGGCTAACGTTCACAAACGTCACTTTAACCATCAAGTCTCCCCTCAGTTGGCCTCAAATCTTCATCCTGGGTCTTGGCTACAAACTTTCTCCCTCCTCTTTACTTACTGTTTAAACACACGGAAGCTGCTGGGCACAAGGGTTCAAGTGTTCTTCTAGCACTGAGTGATTTTTATGGGCTCTACGGGCTCAGGGGCTTTAGAGCTCTCATTTCCTTACTGGTTTCCAGTTTATAAATCTGAAACAGACAGACTCCTTAATGCAAAGGAAACCAGGACGAGCGCGACCCCTCCGCTGACCCTCGAACGCAAGGGAGAAGAGTAGCAGTGCTCTTACCTCTCGTCTCGCCGCCCGCGGAAGCGCGCGTCCTCCGGGTCCCGGGGGTATCTCTCGTCCGAAGGTCTCCGTCCTTCCCAGGCACCGGGGGGGCCGCGGTTCGCGCCCCCTCCTTCGAATTCCCTGTGGTCCGGCGGGAAGGGGGGCCCGGGGCCGCCTCGCCTCCATTTCTCGTCCTGCATCGACGGGCCTCCCCTGCCCTCGAATTCCCGTAGCCGGTGGCCGAATCGCTTGTCGGGATGGAAGTCGTCGCGGAAGTCATCTGGTCGGTCAAAGTCATCATGGAAATCTGGGTGAGGGCCTCGTCTATCTGGCATGCCCCTGCTGTCTCTCCCATCACCCCACTCCTGGCCACCTCGAAACAACCCTCTCTCGGGTCCGTGATCAGGACCACCACTGCTCTGGTCATGCCTTCTGTCTGGGAGAGGGCCCATGTGGTGGTTGGGAGGGCCACGGGAGTCACCTTGAAGGAAAAAATCACAGCAGGTTTCCGTAAGGCTCCCCGGCAGCGCCTCAGGACACCCCTGGCCGCACGGCTCTGGAGGCCTCGCGGGGAGCCTCTCCCCTCCGTCCCAGCCCATGCCTGCCGAAGCTTTCGGGAAGCTTCCCCCGTGGCCACGGCCCTGTGCCCTGCTGCAGCCTTTTCTGCCTGGGGACCCCGCGCCGGAGGAGCCTCCTCTGCCGGCGCCCCGCGGGAGAAGAGCCAGTGGCTGTAGTTACCTTTGCTGAGAGCGGGTCCCTGGCCGTGGGGGCCGAGCCGGCCTTGTCCTCCCTGCTGGCCCAGTCCCGGGATCAGCGGCGGGGGGCCGGGGTTCTGTCCATCCTAGGAGCACACAGTGGGAAAAGCCGCGGGAACGGCCGCGCGTGAGCGTTCCGCCCGGGGAGCGGCTGTCGGGGGCAAACAGCGTTCTGGGCACACGGACTCTCGCGACAGACGCAGGCGGCCGCCCCGGCCCCAGCCCCGCCGCTCCCTTCCACACCAGCCCCTGACGCTCGTGCGGGAGCCGCAGCGGCCGCGCCGAGCGGAGGCCTCCTCTGGAAATGAATCCAGGCACAGAAACGGGGGCAGACGAGAACCACCGGGACCGTCCGGACGAGGGACCCCAGCGGGGTCCTTCGAGAGCCCCTCCTGCACAGCTCTGCCAGCCGTGCGCCGGGAAACACGGCGCTCGCTCAGCGTGCTGCCGCTGCCTTTCTTAACTCTGGCTGTAGCGCCCAGAGCAGGGGCTAGTGCTTGGCTGGGCACCCAGAGCCCGGTGACCGGGCCGCCACAGCGGGCGGGGGGTGGAAGCCGCCGTCACCCACTCTTCTCAAGCAGAACCAGCAGAGCGGGGCCACAGAAAACCCAAGTGAGGGGGTCTGTGTGGGCTTCTCCGTGTTTGGATTTGAGAGGGCAATGTCGCTTTTGTCACACTCAGCTCCCGGCCCAGATCCATCAGGGGTTCCCACAGGTCCCACCAGCTCCACCACAGTGACACTGGTTGGGCAACAGCAGCCTCGAGCTGTCCCCTCCTGCCTCTGACCAGCAACGGGCAGGCACGGCCAGCTCCTGGGCTCTGCCCGTCGCTGGAGCACCCCGACTGCACACCACAGCGCTGAGAGCCGGCACCCGGCAGAGGTCACACTCGGACTGTGGCGACACAAAACCATTTAGGGCGGCGTCGCACCAGAGCCCCTCCCCAAGATCCACACAGAACCCCCTCCCCAAGACCCACAGCAGACCCCTCCCTCAAGAATCCACAGCAGATGCCCTCCCTAAGATGCACACTGAACCCCTTCCCCAAGAGCCCACAGCAGACCCCCTCCCTGGGACCCACACTGAACTCCCTCCCCGAGACCCCCAGCAAAGCCTCCCAACACGCAGAGGTGTTCCCTATTCACATCCAGTCTGTGACAGCCAGAGGTGGCCTCCAGACCGGCTTCCACCACACAGTGCCCATGGCAGGGAGTCGCAGAACTCCAGGGGCTGGAAGGGGCCTCAAGAGACCACCCAGTCCCACCCCCCTGCCACAGCAGGATCCCCTACACCCAGTCATTAGGGATTGGAAGGGGCCTCCAAAGACCACCCAGTCCAACCTCCTGACACAGCAGGATCTCCTACATCCAGTCACACAGGAACAGTCCAGGAGGGTTCGAAACGTCTCCAGAGAAGGAGACTCCACGTCCCCCTGGGGTTGTGTGTCCTGAGGAACCTGCTCTAGTGAAGATGTCGCTGCCTGTGCAGGGGGTTTGGAACTTGGTGATCTTTAAGGTCCCTTCCAGCTGTGGCCAGCCTGTGATTCTGCGGTGAGAAGGTCCAATCTGGACCAGCAGGAGCCAAATTGCTCTGACGCACAGCCGTCAGCTTGGGAACACGCCAGGGATCCACCTGCATTTTGCCCTCAGCCCATCTATCTCCAGGAAACAACCGATAACCTCATCTCAGGCAACTTCCCTGCCACAGGGAGCTCTCTGCTCTGCACCAGGCTTGCGGACGGCAGGAAGAGAAGCTCCTCTCAAGCCCTCACTCTGCAGAACGGCCCTGCTTCCCAGGGAGCAGCGGGTGCCAGTGGTGCCTCACGGGGAGGTTCCCCTGCAGCAGTGTGAGTGCTGGGCAGGAGGTCACATCAGAAACACAGAACCATTCCAGTTGGAAAAGGCCCCCAGGATCATCGAGTCCAACCAGCAACCCCACTCTACAGGGTCACCCCCAAACCAGATCCCCCAACACCACATCCGAGCGACTTTTGAACTCACCCAGGGATGGGGACTCAACTCCCACCCTGGGCAGCCCAGTCCGGTCCCTGACCACTCCCTCCAGGAAGAATCTCTCCCTGATGCCCAGTCTGACCCTCCCCTGTTGGAGCTGGAAGCCCTTCCCTCTGCTTCTGTCACTGATGACCTGTGAGAAGAACCCAGCACCAGCATCTCTGCAGGGTCCTTTCAGATGGTTGTAGAGAGCGATGAGGGCTCCCCTCAGCCTCCTCTTCCTCAGACTAAGCAGCCCCAGCTCTCCCCATCTCTCAGTCTCATCACATTGATTCTCCAGGCCCTTCCCCAGCTCTGCTGCCCTCCTCTGCCCTCGCTGCAGCCCCTCGTTGTCTCCCCTGTAATGAGGTGCCCGACGCTGGCCCCAGTGCTCAAGGGGCAGTGCCCAGGGCAGGGCACAGGCCCCGGCAGAGCAGACGGGTCTCTCACACACTCCTGCTCCCGACACGGACGCCCGGCGCCTCGCACCGGCTGGCAGCAGACAAAGAGCGCGTTCAGAGCGGAAAACCCGAGACAAACCCCCCGGCTACAGAATGAAACTCCCAGCTGGGGCGGCCAGATCTGGTGACAAAGGAGCTGGTGCCCTGCTGGCATTGCCAAGCAGCCAACTGGAGCCAGCACCGGCACTGCAGGCGTTCAGAGCCGCTCACCCTGCCTGATGGACGCTGCACAAGGGAGGAAAGTTGGGCAGAAACCCCCTGCTTGTGCTTTTTGGTGCCAGCGAGGGGAAAGGGGACAGCAGGGCTCAGGGCAAACAGCCAGCCCCTCGCTGAAGGGACTGAGAGACCTCTGAGCAGAGCGGTGCTGGGGGGTCACAGCGGCCTCTGCACCCTAGCAGGGTCAGTTGCACAGAATCCCAGAGATGGGAAGGGACCTCAAACGACCATCCAGTCCCAGCCCCCTGCCACAGCAGGATCCCCCAGATCCAGTTGCACGAGAACAGCCCAGGAGGGTTTGAAACGTCTCCAGAGAAGGAGACTCCACAACCCCCTGGGCAGCCCCTGCCAGGGCTCTGGCACCCTCACCATGAAGAAGGTCCTTCTCACACTGATGTGGAACCTCCTCTGCTCCAGGAACCGCTGCCCTCTGAACCCCTCTAGGGTGAGGAGGGTTTGCCTGGGAGCTGAGCAGGGTCGCAGGGACGCTGGCTCTACCCACTGCCATGAGCAGGGAGGGGCAGGAAGGGGTCTCCAGGCTGTAAGTGCTGGCAGGGCCCTGAGCAGCGGCCGGCAGGCACTTGGGGAGCTCTCGGTGTCTGCCCGCTCCCCTCTTCTAGAGGGGCCAGCAGGTTCTGATGCTTGTCTCTCTCTGCCCGGGCTGACCTGGGCTAAGGAAAGTTCTCACAGCCCCGCAGCGACGCTAAGAGAGCCGAGGCTCTTCCCACAGAGCGTCGACGGGGCACAGGCGACGCGGGCGCGTGCTCGGTGCCGGGGCGGCGCCGGCAGCGGCTCCAGAGGACAAGCGGTGGCTGACAGACGCAGAATAGGAGGCAGTGAGGACTATCGAGGAGAAGGTTAGGGTCCCCCGGGGCCGGCGGAAGCTTTGCGAGGCGATGCAGCTGCGGGGCTGCGCACGGGGCTGCGCACGGGGCTGCGCCGGCACGCTCCAGCAGCGGCTCGCTGCCACCTGTGCTGGAGCAGGAGGGCAGCAAAGTTCAGGCCGAGTGCGATGCCGCCGCAGCGGGAACCAGACCCCTAAGAGCTCAATCAGTAGCCAGAGGCCGGGATGGGGTAGCCGCACAAGAACCACGTCACACACCGGCTCCTTCACCAGCCCAGACGCAGGAAGGCTACAGCCCTGGGGGCAAACGGGGAGGGTTTGCAGAGAGGTTCCCCCAGCGGTGCCTCTGGAAACCCCAAACCACAGCCCACAGCCCCACGAGAATGGTGGCTGCTGAGGGGGAGACTGCCACAGGGGCTGTGCCGACACCGGGGCGTCACCGAGGGACATCTCAGGCCTCCACTGGCTTCAAGGGCCAGTGTTCGGGGGGGATCTGGCTGGAAACAAGGGGGTGCTTGGGCTCCTGGCCATTCCTGGTCGCTTGCCCCAGCCAGCAGCAAAGCTGCCCCCATCAAGCCCCCTCCTCTCTCACTGGGGTGGGATCACCTCTGTGACAGCTGGGTTAGGAGGGGCAGTGGTGACAACCCCCACCCACTCCCTCTTTGCCCCTGCTGGCTATTGATAGTCAGAGGTTCTGTGCCAGCCCAGGCCTCGTGACAGCTGGTCCCAGCAACAGGAGATCCACCCACAGGCTGCCCAGACATGGCACCTGCCCCTTCCCGGATCAAACCAGCACCACCATTCCAGCCCCACCTTAAGAACCTACGGCTCACTGGGGCACCCTCCCAGTATTCCCATCCCTCCCAGCGGGGTGGGAACACCAGGCGGTCACCCTGCCCAGGGGTCCAGGGCACCAGAGGGTGGAGGACACTGAGGGTAGAGGGTGGGCGCAGGCAGCGGTGCGGAGTGGGGCTGTTAGAGAGGCCGAGGCGCCAGCACCCCGCTGCACCGAGGCCAGTGCTGCACTGGTGAGGGCACAGAGTGTCTCCCCTTCCGGGAACAGAATCAGCGGGAGGTCAGCGGGGCACCGGAGTGAGGACAAGAAAGGCAGGAGGAACCCCTGGACACTGCTAAACCGAGATCCTCCTGGGCAGGATGGATCCGCACACCGAGCTCGCAGCGGCCTCCCCGTGAGCTGAACGGCCAAGGGGGTGCTGTGACCCATCCAGCTCCCGAGGGGAGGGGAAGAGCGGGAACGCCGACGGGAACGGCCGCCTGGAAAACAGGGCCACCTGGGGAGCACAGGTTTGGATCAAGGAGGGCCCCGTGTCGGAGCCACGCGATGCCAGGCCATCAGCTGTGACGCGAGGGTGGTGCAACCCCACAACTTCAGCACCCCCGGACAACTCCCCGAGGAGACGCGGACGAGAGCCAGAGACACCAAGGAGGCTCCCAGAGACCTGCAGGGCCAAGGAGCCTGGCAGACACCGCTGCAGCCGGGGTGGCGCTCAGACCTCTTAACCACCGCCCCTCCTCTGCCCTGTTCTCTCTCCCCGAGCTGGGCACGTGGCGACCAGAGCGATTCCCGCGCCTCTGGAGGCCAGAGCCTGACAACTGCAGCAAACCCTGACTTCTACGGGATCCTTCGCTCGAGCCCGGGTCACGCCCTGCTCTGCCCCACCGGGCTGCGGCGGCACCGTGGCAGCGGCAGGACGGCCACGCGCGGTCTGGACAGCTCCAGAGGGAGCGAGGCTGAGCCCGGCCGCGTCGGCCTCCACAGCAAATCCATCCCGCGGCTCGGCCAGCCTGCTCCGGGAGGGCCGAGAGCAGCCAGCCCCTCGCTTCAGCTAGCGCCCGCCACGGCATCGCGCAGCAGCAGGGCTCGGACGGCACCGCTCGAGATCGCCCGGTCCAACCCTCTGCCAGAGCGGGACCTCCTGGAGCAGACCCCACGGGAGCACGTCCAGCACCAGAGGACCCCCAGCCGGGGCGCCGCGCCCCTCGCTCGCACTGAGCCCCGCGTCCCGGCTTGCGCCCGGTGCCCACAGGAGGTTCCTTCGGTTCAGTTTGCTTCAAGTCAACTTTATTGGTGCTCACACAGGCCCCAGGAGCCGCCCCGGGGCTGCCCCTAAGGAGGGGGTTCCCACCGCAGCCCCAGACCCGTGCGCTGCGCTACCTCGGGCCCTGACTCCAGGCACCTCCGAGGGCTCCCGAGGATGCAAGCCTTTCCGTGACCACGCCAGCCCCCCTCCAGCATCACTCCGGCAAGGGGCCCCCCCTCCAGCCCCCGAGCTTGCGCTTGACGCCCCTGCCCTGCGCGGCCGCGGGGCCCAGGCTAGCGGCGCCGCGACACAGCCCCACACGTACCTGACTGAACGGCGGACGAGGCCCGTCACCCAGGAGAGGGGTTTTCTGCTGCTGGAAGGGCAGAGGGCCCTGCGGAGGGTGCGGCCCCCGCGAGGGGTTCGGCTGTCCCTGAGGTCCTTGCATGTTTCCTTGAGGCCCCATGAGAGAGCCCTGCGGAGGTCCCTGCTGGCCTTGCGGGCCCGGCGGCCCACGCATTTCCTGCGGTGGTCCTAGCATGGCGCCTTGGGGTGGGGGTCCCTGGAGGCCCCTCATCTCCTGGGGCCCGTGTCCCAGCAAACCGCTCTGCATGTGAGGCCCTCGCATCTCCTGGGGGTGGCCCATCATCATCCCCTGCGGGTTGGGTCCCTGGGCGTCTCTCGGTCCTGGCGGACCCTGCATCCCTCTCGGGTTCAGTCCCATCAGAGGCCCCTGAGATATCGGGCCCTGCATCCCTTGAGATCCCGGAGCTCCTTGCATGCCGTGAGGAAGAGGTCCTTGCATCCCTCGGGGACCGGGTGGCCCCTGCATCCCTTGACCCCCGGGGGGGCCTTGAGGACCCATGTGCCCCTGTGGGCCGGGCGGGCCCTGGGGTCCCATGTGACTCTGAGAGCCGGGGTGGCCTTGCGGTCCCAAGTGGCCTTGCGGACCACCGCCACCCTGCGGGCCGGGGGGCCCCATCGGGCCGTGAGGGCCGGGGTGTCTCTGCATTCCTTGGTGTCCGTGCAAGTCTTGAGGCCGCGGCATTCCTTGTGGGGGCCCCTGGGGGCCTGGGGGTCCTTGTGGTCCCATGAACCCTTGCGGGCCTCCGCCGCCCTGGTGTAACGGGCCCTGCGGTCCCATCTGTCCTTGGGGTCCCGGAGGTCTGAACTGTCCCTGTGGGCCGGGCGGCCCCATCTGCGGCATGTTCATGGGCATCTGCTGCGGCGGGAGGGGCTGCTGAAAGCCCTGAGGCATCTGTGACATCGGGCCCTGGCCCGGGAAAGGCTGGGGTCCGTGGAGAGAGCCTCCAGGCGGGGGCACCTGCTCAGCCTGCTTCTGCGCCAGCCGCTCGATCTTCAGTTGCTGCTCAAAGAGACCCAGAAAGACAGAATCGTCCAGGTGGGAAAAGACCCCCAGGATCATTCAGTCCAACCAGCAACCCTGCTCTGCAAGGTCAGCCCCAAACCAGAGCCCCCAGCACCACATCTGAGCGACTTTTACCCAGGCACGGGAACTCAACCCCCACCCTGGGCAGCCCAGTCCCGTCCAGTCCCTGGCCACTCTCTCCAGGAAGAATCTCTTCCTCATGGCCAGTCTGACCCTCCCCTGCTGGAGCTGGAAGCCCTTCCCTCTTCCCTCTGCTTCTGTCACTGATGACCTGTGCGAGGAGACTGGCACCAGCATCTCCACAGGGTCATTTCAGATGGTTGTAGGGAGCAATGAGGTCTCCCCTCAGCCTCCTCTTCCTCAGACTAACCAGCCCCAGCTCTCTCCATCTCTCAGTCTCATCAGATGGATCCTCCAGGCCCTTCCCCAGCTCTGTCGTCCTCCTCTGCCCTTGCTCCAGCCCCTCGATGTCTCCCTTGTGCTGAGGTGCCCACAACTGGACCCAGCACTCAAGGTGCAGCCTCCCCAGTGCTGAGCCCAGGGGGACAACCCCCTCCCTGCTCCTGCTGGACGCCCAGTTTCCAAAAGCCAGCTGAGCACACACGTACTCAGCAGCAGCGGAAGCAGCAGCCTGCCCAGCTCCTCAGGAGCCCAGAAAGCACTCTTCTCTTAAATGAACAGAAACACGAGCACAGAGACCCGCAGCCCAAGCAGCTGAGGCGTGGGGGCTGCCCTGCCAGGTCCCAGCATGGTGCACCCAGTCCAAGTTGCCCGAGCGGGCTGCATGCTAGCGCCGAGCTCTACCCAAACCGGCTCCCGCCCGCCCGCCCTGCAAACAGACCTCCAGCAGCT
>VXBP01008972.1:0-10078 GCA_013400115.1 Rhinopomastus cyanomelas | reverse complement strand
CGTACACACATGTTTCCTGCACCACCCTCCTGCAGTGGCGTAAGACTCAGGCACTCCCTGCAGTCAGGAGTCTGAACAGCCACATCCTTTGTCAGGGGGATTGTCTGGGTAAACGAATCCCTCCTAGCAGCTGCTCTAGCCCTGGTCCTTCTAACCGCACCCATTGCCAACAAGAGTAAGACAGGAGAGAGAAGACTGAAAGCAAGACAGCAACACGACCTAACAGAACAAGGCAGCGTCTGGCGCCCTGCCTGCGCGCCCTGCCTATGCGAACTGCCGTGCAAACTGCCTCACTATTATCCTGTTGGCCTACTCCTGTTAGCCGTGCTCCGGGGTCGCCGTGCTCCCCCTGAGGCTCTTGCCCTTAAATACTGGAAGGAGAGTGGCGCCGAGTCACCTCCCTGCTGGACGCCGCAAAGATCGCCGGGAAACAATGCGATCAGAACAGAGCTATGACCGAATAAAAAAGCCAGTCTGAAGCACAGGCCTGAGTCAATTCTGAACCACAGCGCTAAAGGCTCAAAACACCACGCGCCAAGAGGCTTGGAATTTATTTGTCATAAATACGCATGAAAATTTAGGGACAGAGAGAGAAGCAGAAATGCACTAAGGACACAGAGTCCCAGAGCCACTGCGCTTGGAAGGGACCTCCCAAGACCAAGCCCAACGCCCCCAACAAAGCAGGGCTGCCTAGAGCACGTTGCACAGGGCTGCATCCAAGGGGGGGTTCCGTATCTCCAGAAAAGGAGACTCTGCAGCCTCTCCAGGCAGCCTGTGCCAGGGCTTCGAAATTCTCACCCAAAACGATTTCTAAACCAAATTCCTTGTGCTCCAGCTTGTGCCCATGGTTCTTTCATGAGGCACAAACAGCCTAGCACCACCCTAAGCCTGCACCCAGTATCACTGCAACTTCATGTTCGTTATACATTAGAGATCAGAGCGACTGAGGCTGGCAAACCCCTGTGAGCTCAGCCAGCCCAGCACCCAACAGCACCATCAGGGCCACAGCCAGGCTGGCCTTCAACACCTCCACGGATGGGGCACTGCCCTGGGCAGTCCAGTCCAGGCTCTGATCACTCTTTTCATGAGGAAGGGCTTCTTAACATCCAACCTAACCCTCCGCTAGCAGCTTCAGGCCCTGCCTTCTCATCCTGGCCCTGGGTGCCCAGGAGAAGAGCCTGACCCCCACCTGTCTGCAACCTCCCTTCAGGAAGAGTTGGAGAAGGTCCCCCCGAGTCTCCTGTTGTCCAGAATCATCAACAGCCCCAACTCGTCAGCCTTTCCCTCCAGTCCCTTCCCCAGCCTTGCTGCTCCTCTGGACCTGCTCCAGCAGAGCTGCCACCAACCATCTTTCCTAAGTGAATCAAAGTTCTCCTAAATAAACACAAGCAGCATCAGTCTGTTCTGCTTCTCCAACTACGGAAAAGTTTTTCCAAGCTCCTGGTATCCTAAGCAAGAGCACCCTGGCTCTCCAGCTTGTGATGATGAAGGGCAAAATACATCCCATGAGCAAACACTTATCCATCTCTCTCTGCCGAGGTCATGTCTGGCGTTCCATCTCACTGCTTCCTGTCAGGAAAGCTCTTCCCAAGTTTCCCAAGTTCCGCGATGCCACAGGAGTTAGGGTTTCATCTCCTTCATTTTCCATCTCCCAATGTTCGACGCATGAAATGTAAATTTGCTTGGCTGCTGCTGGAAGAGTGAGGAACTTGAAGCCATCTCTGCACCGTCAGCAGGTCTCTACCTTGGTGCTTAATCCCCATTGCCATGGTGATAGTTAATTGCGCAGCCACACAGCAAATTTGATTGGTTTTGTTTAAATGGAAGCTTTTCTGCAGAGCAGCCCAGGATCCCAGCGAACGTCAGAAAAAGGGCTTCCAAAATACTGCAGTGACTCAGGTCGTTGTCCGTGACCAGATTAACTTGAGCTCAGCTGAACTGTGTCTTCATCTTATTGTGGGACACCCGCAACAACGGATGTGATGTGAGGATTTTCAGCAGTTGCGGCACAATGAAGCAGTATTTTACTGTAAAAGGGCAATTAAAAGCTAAATGCCAATTAAAATTCAGTAAGCCTTTGTTGTCATCATAATCTTGGCTTTGAAAAACAAATTGCCTTGCTGCTCCACAAGAACACATAGGCAAGAACCCACCGCAGCCAGACTGTACTCGATTTTCTCTGTAGAGAGTGGCCAGCATCTCGATGTGACCAAAAAGCAGCCGAACCGACAAACACGTCTGTTTCAGCACCGACTTTCATGCACCCCAACATCCCACTCCTCGGTCAGCAAGCGACTGCACGCAAGGCACAACCTGTGCGACGACAACTGACCTGGCCCCGCACACTAGTTCCCTTGGGTCCAAGTTCTGTGCAAGAGCTATGACGACCTGGTCTGCTCCAACTGTGCTACTTCGACAGCAGCAGCACGGAGCCATAACAGCCACCCCTCTGTTCTGCCCTACGACACACTGGACTCTTCGTGCCGTAACTGAAGGCCCAGGGGAAGCTCACCCAGCCTTTGGGGAAAGCTAACCTAGCCTCTACTGTGAAAGGTTCCAAAGCTCCATCACCAACGACCAGGCAGTCCCAGTGTACAGCTTGCAGGATCCTCCTACCTGACTGGCGTTCCATGAGCTGCTTTCTATCCTCTTATGCTTCAGGAGGCTGGTATCAGCTATCCTGCTTCTATTCCACATGCAGAACCGCTCTGTTTGACCTCCTGGGAACACCAGAACATGATCTGAGAGAAGGCTTCACAGCTTCTTAGGAATCACCACCACGCTCCAACCTCCTGCCTCTGCAGACTCAGAACTTGATGCCTTCTGATCTCGATCCTGTAGGGGCTGCCCTGTGCCTTACAGGAGCGATGTTTGGAGAAGCCGACTCCGGCTGGGGCTCTCACTCTCACACAAACCGTTTACAAGAACCCATTTGTTCTGCATCCCAGGAAGGGCAGCGTGATGTCCTCCGGCAGTGCTCCCACTACAGACGCGTTTACCTGCTGTAGTCGTGGATGAGATGCTGCAAAGAAGCATCTACCCAAAAGCACCGGGATTCCAAGAGCAATGAGGATTTCGTCTTCTCACCTCCACACACAGCAATCTTGGGCAAGCAGAACTGGCTCTTCTCTCTGTACAGGATCTGCTCCCAGTTCTATTCCACTTTCTAATCCACCTTCAAACACACCAGAACAACGGTCTCTGGGTTGCAGGTGTTCCTCTGAATTTCATTATGTCCTCATCCAGTTTGTGTTTGGAGAAGACACCGGACACTCCATCAGAAGCCCAGGTCAGCAGTCTGTGCTGTAACAGAGACCTGAAGGACATGACTCCATGCCCTGCACTGAGGTGTGACAACAGCCAGACCAACCCAGCAACAGAGCAAAACAACTGCTTCTGTCGTGGCCAGTCCCAACTACATTCAAACCTTGTTGTACAGATCTCGTCACCTTCCCAGCAAGCACCGTCCGGCGGATGACGGCTGCACACGCACGGCGACAGGCTCAGAAAGAGGCAACCCAGGAAGCAGGGAGAGCGCCTCGGCGCTGGGGCGAGCCCTGAGCTCCTGCAGACCAAAGCGCTCGGGTACAGCTGCCTCATAATGCAACAAGCTCTCCACGTTCTCATGCTCTAGCCAAAAGAGGAAAAACCCCGGAAACCAGCACCTCCTGGCCCTTGCTGCCTCCATTTAGACAGTGGTTTATGCCAGGGATGTTAACACGGTTGTGTTTGCTGTACTACTTTGCAACAGTGCTCTGCGAAGGCAGGATGACTGCTAAATCAGCCTCTGTTTCCTTCTCAGGAGGGCGAGCTGATGTGGCAGCACCTCCTCTTCACTCTGCGCCCGAGGCGTGTCCAGGCAGACCACTGACGCAAACAGGTCGTAGTACCGTTTCCCTTCTCCTTCCCAACGATCCCGGCTCGCTTGGAACAGTCTCTCGTGTCTGTGCATCCCTGCTGCCGCTCATCTCTTCCAGCCCCACTCCCCCCTCCAACATGGGATCCTGTCCTTGAGCAGGTCAAACCCACAGCAACAGAAAGCAGATCTGCCTGCAGCCTGAGAGGAGCACAGGAGCCTCCTTCGCCGGCCGCGCTCTCCTCACGCAGCTGCCTGCGCCAGAGACGACGGAATCGCACAGAAACGGGGAGAGAAAACAAGCATCGTCCTACCAACCAGAGCTGCTGTCCACCCGCTCCAGGCTCCCTTCTCTGACAGCACTCGGCACCAGCCTCAGAGGAAGGTGCAAGAAACCTTGCAATTACAGAATAACCTGAGTAACACAGGAAGCCTCTCCGAGCCCGGCAGCAGCTGACTCACCCGCTCGCCTCAAACCCCAGATTTCGTATCTGCTCTAGTTTTCGTTTAATTCTCCACGCTGCCACAGCGGAGGTCTCGTCACGAGCGCGCAGCGCCAAGGCGCGTTCGAATCCTCGGAAGCATTCCAGGCTCTGCTGTCGCCTGTAGCTGAGTTATATTTGCTAATTAAATAGGTTGTGCTATTTTGGTCGCTGTTAGACTGCCTGCTACTCAATCTCCTTGGATGTCCCTTTCAGGGACAAGGGAGTAAGTGGGCCAGAGATTCCACTGCTGGCTTCTTCGGCTGCTCACCTGGGAGCAGAGATGCCTGGAAAGGCACCCTGCAGTCAGCCTTTGGTTTGAGGCATTACTCGGTACCCTGTCTGCCTCAATTCGCTCTCCTACTGTGAACTGGGACGAGAAGGGAACGAATCCTCTTCCCAACACCCTGCGTGGGTGCTCTCCTGTCAGCTGAGGCTGGATGGAGCAGCATCAGTGGCCTTGCTCAGTGTTTTGCAAGTGCCACGTAAATCTTCCAGTAAGCCCAGTCAGCAGCATTTCTGTGCCCAGAGATGAAGGGCTGCAATGCCCTCAGTCCAGCTCGGTGTCACATCGGACCTACGGGACAGAAGGGGGCTCCTGTGGCTTCAAGCTTCCGTCATGGCTTCAGGTACTGAAATAGCCCTAAGGTACAAAGAAGAGCAGCTTTTTCAGCACACAGGGAGGTAAAGAACCCTGAACAGCAGGGTTGTTTAAGGCTTTCACCAGACTTCATTCCCCTGGAGCGTTTCCGGAACTTCCAACAGAGAAAGCCCCAGAGAAGTACCGTGAGGACTGAACTTCCCATGGCTGGGCAGGCCCTGCAGGACACACAGGCAAGAACGCCACGGGAGGGACACAGAGAGCAAGGGAGTTCGCTCTCAATTAAAACAAGGAGCTGGCCTGAGCCCCTTCTGTCCCTGCTGGTTTTGGAGTAAACGGATTAGCAGGCTGCAAGACTCAGCTTCGCACGTGGCGAAAGTCAGCGGCCCTTAACCAGCCAGGATGACAACGCTCGACTGACGCGACAGCATCACTGCACTCTGCCAGCGCACAGCTGGCCAGCTGCGAGAGCCGAGCGTGCCGGGACAACTGGGCTGGCCAGAGAGGAAGCAAACAGCACACAAGAGGTGACCCACCTTTCAAAGCACAGCTGCCTTTTTCTCAGCAGAGCAAGAACTGTGCGAGAAGGGTGAAGATAACGAAGGATGCAAGTGCCTCCGCGCAGGACATCCTAATGGCTCTGCTGCATCACAGAGAAAACAGGGTGCTGGGGGTGCCTGGAGAATTTAGGGGGTTGTGAGCTGCAGTAGCCCCCAAGGAACACAAACACATCACCTCTGTTTCGCATGTGGGACAGAGGTTGGCCTTCAGGGCTTTCATGCTTCAGAAACGGCAGTTAGTTGGCCAAGCAAGGACAACCAACCTGTGATGATTCCTCCAGCCAAACATCATGGCAAACCTCTCCCAGGAGGCCAAGGCACACACCCGGGGCAGAGCAGGGAGAGAAAGAGTGATGGGGACCCTTGTCTTTGTGCCGGACAGTTCTTTTGTTGCTTAAGAAAGATCTTGGATGAATTCACAGTGGGGATTAATGGTTGACGTCAAACCACTCTCATCCTCCTGCTTGCATCAAAAGGAAGAAATGCAATTAGAATCATAGAATCACAGAATCATCATGGCTGGAAAGGACCTCCAGGGTCACCAGGTCCAACCTTTTCTCCTAGTGTCTAACTGCTAGACCATATGCCTAAGCGCCGCATCCACTCGTTCCTTAAACACCTCCACGGATGGTGACACCACCACCTCCCTGGGCAATCCATTCCAGCATCTAATCACCCTCTCAGTAAAGAATTTCCTTCTAACATCCAATCTAAACCTCCCCTGACACAGCTGGAGGCCATTTCCCCTCGTCCTGTCATCACTAATTGGAGAGAAGAGACCAACACCAGCCTTGCTACAACCTCCTTTTAGGTAGTTGTAAAGGGACTCGCCCAGGACCTTTCCCAGCACCTAAAAGGTTCTAACAAGACTGATAAACACAAAAAATAAATAATATTTTTTAAACTTCACGTCAGCAGAATAAAGAGGCTGCAGCATCCAGCCCCGCTCACTTACCACCATCAGCCCTTCGTGGCAAAGCAGTTCCAGAGCTGTGTAAAAGCACGCGAGCTAGACCAGCTGGCCACACTGTCCCAGTGCAGACGTCATCGCTGCTGGAGGAGGACAGCCCCTTCTGTTCACAATCAACTCACCAACGCTCATCTTGCCAACCTTTACATTCAGAGCTCAAGGACCATGAGAAATTGAAGCATTAGAATCCTCACTGCATCAGACTGAAGTATCTCCTTCCCTTACGAGTGTGACGGACAAGCTACTAGAGCTCACCAGGCAGAGACTGAAGAGAACTGTCAGTCTCAGAAGTGACCTCTTCCCTTCCCCTTCAAACACCACGGTTTTATCTCTATTTTTGCCTAATTCCCTGACAAATTACAGCTCCTGGTATTCACCTCCCTACATTGTCAGTGTTCCCTGGAGTACATGAAGTACTCAAGTCCCAAACCAAGGTGCAGCCAAGTGCAGCCAAAGCCATCTCTGCGCACTAAATCAAAGGAGTCGAGCATCAACCACGTGGGGCTGCAGCAAGAGTTGCAGCTCCAAGGAGAGTCAGGTGAAAGCAGGGCTGCAACACCCTGTGACAGACTGCACAGCTCACACCATCCACTTACTTGATGAAGTAGTCTCTTCCATCTCTGTTTGCCGTCATCTCCCATCCATAAGGTGTCCCCTGGTTCAAGCTCCAGGTCCCGGTAGGGTGAGGCCAGCCCGAAGACTTGTTCCTGTGGCTGCAGTTTTGGGAGGGGTGGTGGGGAACAGAAGAGAAGAGACATTTTTTGCTGCTGTCTTTATTCTTCCAATCAACTCATTTCATACCATTCACTCAGCACCCAAACAACTTCACAGCTTTGCAGCACACAGCCAGAGCAGGGAAGGGAAGAGAGGACAGCGGGCCTGCCTACACCTGTAAAAACCTTCCAGCCAGCATGAGGACAGACTGTCACTTCTACTGGTCTTTGCCCTTTTGCTGGGGAAGCCATCGCACCCCATCAGTCCCACATACACTGCACTAGTTGTCAAGAATTTGTAGGAAAATGCCCAGGGAGCATTTTCATTCATCATCAGTCTTTGTTCAAACACCAGTTCTCGGTGCAAACCAAACCCCTCACTGCATGGCTGCGGAGCACCCACTGGGTGCGTTACCAGGCACAAGGGACGTCAACATCCATCTTGGCCGCTAGCAAACCAGTGTCTGTGGCACTTGTACGGAAGGCCACAACACACGATGCTGAATCGATTCAACACGTAGATGCTGTTGCGCCTGACCATCACCCATCGAGCTCTCCCTCCAAACCACCTCTGAAGGCTGCAGCGTGCACGAGCACACCCTGCTACGTACAACCACCCGGGCACTCTGACAGCACTCCCGCTCCTGAACTAGGGCCACGTCACAGGCTCTTAAACGAAGGAGCAGCTTTCACAGTTCCCCTTGTGAAAGGGGATTAGGCAGCACTCCAAGTGACAGCATTTGCCCACTAGATCCAAGACATTCAGTGAGGAGCCATCAACTGACTCCATCCACAACCGCAACTGCAGAGCCAGCGAGCCTCCATCGTTGTTGTCCCCAGAAAAGCTCCGGTTTGGCATCGATGCTCTAGCGCTCCTGTGCACAAGTTACACTCGATGTCACCACACAGCCCCACTTCATGTCCTGGGACTCGGAGTCACAAAAGGCAGCAAACAGGTCTTTAGCAAAACTAAGCAACTCAACATCTACGTCCAGTTCAAACAAGGAAAGAGCCGGAAGATGAGGTGGGGCAGGCAGAAATGCTAAAGCACAGGCAAGAGCACATCAGAGAGGCGAAGATGAATCAGCCCCCAACACCGAGTACAGCCTGAACTCTGGACACACAACACAAACCTGCGTGCAGGACGTGCTTTGAATCACCTTCCTTCTCCCTGATCCTTCCACCCATCAGATGTACCACAGCTCTAGCCAGCGACACCGAGCCGAGTGCAAATTCCAGCCAGGAACTCACCATCTCCTGCCTAGACAGAGACACGAGCAGTTACTGCCTTTAGAGAACAGAAAGCCCCGTGTCACCTGACGAAAGCTCTTCAGGGGAACCAGAAATGGTCTCCAAGGACGAACCAACAATTGGTTGCAAATTGCCAACTCCTTGTACAGAGCTGTCCGCAGCTAATCTGTCCCAAAGGGGGAACCCAACATCAAACACAAACCAACTGTCTCTTAGGAGGAGTAATCGCTCCCGAGACAAGACACTGCACTTCAGAACACCACTTAACTATCAAGTGGAGCATTACAAGGGGGTGCCGGGTACCCCGAGGTACCCAGGATGCTCAGCGCTCTGTCCATGCGTTTGAGCACTAGCACTTGCAAGTCGGGGCTCAAATCCAAGGCTTGAGCATTGAGAAGCATTAGCGACGTTACAGATCCGGGCAAGGAAGGCCCCGAGTGTCAGATGTATGAGATGACCCCAGAGAAACGCAACCAACCCACTCCTGACCAAAGGAGAGAATCAACACACAGGCCTCTGAGCACAGAAAACAAAGGCTTCTAACACTTCCCACAAGTTTCACGTCAAGCTGAGCGTAAGCTGAGCTCCGGCTTCTCCACGTACTTGGCAGAGGGAGAAAGGGTGGTCATTTCCAGCCAGGATGGTTCTATAACTTCTGTAGCCACTACAAAGGGCAAAAGATGTCAAAGATGAGACGAGTATCAGAAGGAATACCAAGGGTCCAGGGCACACTCTAAGCAGCCAGGCATTTCACCTGCAGGAAGCAGAAAGCCACCATGGCAGGCTTCAAGACAAGGGAATACTTTTGTGGTGAGGATGACTGTCAGGCCACGGGGCATCCAAGTCCAAAATGACAACTTCTTCCACTAAGATGAGAAGGGTCCTAGTTATTGGTGACTCACTCCTGAAGGGAACCAAGGACCCTATATGCAGAGCTGACCCTCACCATAGGGAAGTCTGCAGTCTACCTGGAGCCCAAATCAGGGCTATCACTAGGCTGCTCCCTAACCCGGTGAGATCAGCTGACTATTACCCACTGCTGATCTTCCAGGCAGGTGGGGAGGAAGCTGTGTTGTGTAGCCTGAGGGGAATGAAGAAAAACTTCAAGGGTTTGGGACAGCTGAGTAAAGAATCTGGGGTGCAAATTATATCCCTTTTCTTCCATTTTGAGGTGAGGACTTGGGCTGAAATAGAAGGATCCAGGCCATAAATGCCTGGCTACAAGACTGGTTCTGCAGGCAGGGCTTTTGGTTCTTTGATAACAGCTGGTTTTGTAAGGCACCAGACCTGACAGTCACACGTGGGAGAGCTCTAGCTCAGAGGGCAAAAAGGGTTCTGGGACAGGTGCCAGAATTCACTGTGAAACCCCAACCCAGCACCACACCAGTAGAGGTCTTCAGCAAGACAGGGGTAGCTACAACATTCCATCCGCCTGCTTTCAACATTCCTGTTGCAGCGTCCTACAACCCAATCACTCCGAACTGCTGCACAACGAACAAACACCTCAGGAAATTACCACAGCAGCACAGAAGGAACCAACCTGCCCTGCAAACGGACCTTCCCACTGCGACCGCAGTTGCTGCACCAAGTGAGTACAGTACCTTCAGGCCTGCCCTGTGCTTGAGGCTGGACTGTATCACAGTAT
>VXBP01008966.1:8387-40451 GCA_013400115.1 Rhinopomastus cyanomelas | reverse complement strand
TCAACCAAGGCAGGCTTATCTCTTGCCTCAACTTCTGGAGTCACAGCAGTTTGGGGCTTAATATCAAGACAGCCCCTAGAAGTATAGACAGAGACAAAGAAAGCGTTGAGTATCTCTGCCTTCTCTGCATCCTCTGTCTCCAGGGCACCCACCCCATTCAGCAGGGGTCCTACGTTGCTTCTAGTGTTAGTTTTACCGGCGACGTACTTGAAGAAGTCTTTTTGTTGCCCTTGACCTCTCTTGCAAGTTTTAATTCCAAGGAGGCCTTGGCCTTTCTAGTTGCATCCCTACATTGTCTCACCAGAGCCTTATAATCACCCCAAGTGGCCATGCCCTCCTTCCATGACCTATAAGCATTCTTCCTCTTCAGTTTGGCTAGCAGTTCCCTGGTTAAACACGCAGGTCTTTTGGCTCCCTTCCTTGACTTATTCCTTGTTGAGATACTCATTTCTTGTGCTGCAAGAAAGCGGTCTTTGAATGTTGACCATCATTTTTGGGCAGTGTCTGCACCAAATCAGCATTGGAAAAATTAATGTTCTTAACTTTAAAAATTTGTTTTCATAGTCTGTAGCCCGAACTGCGTAAAGTCTTTGCCTTTGTGTATTCTCTTTCTTAGCAGTGCAAATCCTGAGTAATTGCCCTTTACTGCTCTATGCCAAGCAGCATATTTTGTCCCCTCTGGTAATCTGAGTGTGTCCAGTTTTTAACACAGCATAGTGTCATCTTGGTTTGCCTTCATAAGCCTGTACTTGCCAATCAGATGAGTTGGATTTTTTAAATGTTTTGTTTGCCTAACTACCAAGGAGTGTGAGTCTTTAGGAGTGTGAGTGCTGGTGATAAATTTTTAGTTTGTTTTTCCAAGCCTCTTCTAAACTGAAGGGATTCCATCCATCAGATAGTACTAGCGATATTAAACTTGTTGTCACACTGTGTATTAGGAATCTCCATTCTTCAAGGTGCTTTTTTGTCTGGCTTGTCCATATGTGCTTTGTCTAAATTGTTACTTTGAAAATGAGATTTTTCTGCACTATTTGTTTTGTCTGTAGAGCCTGGAGATACAACATGGATCCTTGTTAGCTTTGGGATTTACAGTAGGAAGGTACTTGGCCAAATGCAAAATCAGAACTATGGAGCTACATGACATAGAACAGCCAAACACAGCTGTCGTGCCAGAACAAGAACAGCTTATAAAGTTGACAACAGAGACAATAGGTAAATTCCTGCCTAAGATTTTGCTGCATGTAGCAGTTGTTTTTTGAGCCACTGCAAACAAAGGACTTCTAAAAAGGTTGTTACTGTAATCTTGACTTAACTTTCTGTGATAGCATTTACAGCATGTAAAAATGTCATCTGCTTAGATTTATGGCCATAATCCTTTTCGACAAGTGGATTCTTAGCTCCCAGACAACATAGCACAAGTAGGAGCAGTACTGCTGCCTAGACTCCTCTCAGTGTCTCCCTTTGACTTTGTCCTAGCATAATGCTCCCCTCTGTAGAGAGGACAAATTTTGCTTCTTGTGTGAGTCAAATATAAGTGGTTGCCTGTTCATTGTGCAGTAATAATACAAAATTCAAGTCATCCTGTTTTGCTTTTTTTGGTAGGTTCTTTTCTGGACAGCACTTCTCCCTTCCTTGTGGTGGCTGCCTGTACAGCTATTGGGGAAATTGGCAGGAATGGCCCCTTGCCAATCCCCAGCGAAGGAACAGGATTTACAAAGCTGCAACTTGTTGAAAGCTTATTGACCCGAATCTCTTCCGCCAAAGAAACAAATAAGGCAAGATTTTGTAGTCCTGGTATTATTCTTGTTAATTTCTGGAATGCCCCATCCCCAGGTATGTGTGTTGCCTGCCAAATTCACCTTTGATGCCATTTCTCACAGCATTCTCATGAAAAATTTGTCTGCCTGTGGCTTGGACTGTCATACAGTCTGCTGGGTTAAACACTGGCTGAACAGCCAGACCCAGAGTGGTGTTGAATGGAGCTGATTCCACAAGTGGTGGCCTGTATTCCTGGGCCCTGTATTTGTTCCAGCCCTGTTTAATATCTTTATCAATGATCTGTGTTTTGGAAAAGAGACATTCTGATGTAAGTCATTTGCACGTCTTAACTTCGGGTACTCTAACTGAAACTTCAACAAGGGTGAGAAGGAGTGGGTTTAAAGTATATCTTCTGGTGTTACAGGAAGTTTATGTGATGGTGGATTTGTGTTTTGTTTGTTTTTAAAGATGAAGGAACGAGCAATACAAACATTAGGTTACTTCCCAGTGGGAGATGAAGATTTTCCCCACCAGAAGTTCCTGTTGCAAGGTTTAATGGATTCTGTGGAGGTGAGGCACTGTCAATGTGTATTATTCTTTATACTGCAGTTAGTGTTTATGTTTGAATGCTTTTTATGTGCTCTAGAGCTGAGTTTACAAGATAAGCTGTCTCTTTGCAATAATGCTTTTAGGTTTTATAGACCCACCTTGAAATAGAGAGCAGAAGGTAGTTTTGGGGTTGTAAAATTTATCGCTTTTGCAAATGCTTTGTGGGAGATTCAGTTTAAAAAGAAGTGTAAACATTGTAACTGTTACTCTTTATTTTGGATAGTTTGTCATGAGCTGAGTGTCCATCAACTTCAGTGTGTCTGAGGTGACTTACATTCTCAGAAGCCCACCAAAAGTGGGCAAGTTGCTGGGCAAGTATTGATATTGGGAGAGATCGTGGTTTCTGGGAGTAAGTGCTGAATGTTTTAGTGTGTATTTAATTGGTAATGTTAGTGAGGGTCTGTTTTTTTCAGGCAAAACAAGTAGAGCTTCAGTTCACTGTTGGTGAAGCTATTACCAGTGCTGCTGTAGGAACCACCTCAGTGGCTGCACGTGATGTGTGGACAGTTACAGAAGAGGAATATGTTCCTCCTCCAGGTAGGCCTTCCTGATACAAGGGCTGGGTTGAGAAATGTAACGTTTAACAGTTCAGGGCTACCAGTGGGCTCCATAATTTTATCTATGTGGTGTTTGATTTATAACAGTAAAAATAAGAGGCATGTTGTGTTTATTAATGCACTACTCAGTGTTCTGCAGCAGTGGTTGTATGCAGATAATGTCATCTCTTCAGCTTCTATGTGCTCAGAGGGTGGAAGACTATTTCATGAGTTGTGTAAAGAGCTTCTTTATGAAATCTAATTCACTGCCACTTGACACAGCAATTTAGTTTACCATTTAGGTTTTTTGCCATGTGGGTTAGTTTCAGCTTTAACATAACATAGACTCTTTAAAATAATGTTGTAGAGCCTGAACTGGATAGCATAACTGGATAAATTGCAAGTCTTATTTCCAACATGGAGTGATACAATTATGTGACATTTACATGTAGCAGATGTGCATTTTACTTAAAGAAATAACATTTCTAGGAAACACAGGCATGAAACAGTTTTGTTAATGTTGTGAGAGTAGTCTTGGCTCTCTAGTGTACACAACGCTGGGCATGTGCAGAATTGAGTAGAAACCAAATTCTGCCATTGCTCCAGGAATTTTTAATTCTAATGGGAAAAAAATCCATTGTTCAGTGAAGTACGAGTGGCACCTCTTCTTGCTTACAGGCTCTGAAACTCTTTCATGAAGGTTTAGGAAGATTCTAGTAGTTGTTTGTATTAGGAGAAATACTTTGCCAGGAACTCCAGTGAAGGCTTTGCCTGAAAAAGCAGAGTTTGAGGTGTCATCTGAGTAGTTACGGCCTAATGAAGCTTGACACGGCCAATGTGGTGCCCATCCACAAGAGGGGCCAGAAGGAGGATCTGGGGAATTACAGGCTTGTCAGCCTGACCCCAATGCCTGGCAAGGTTATGGAGCAGATTATCCCAAGTGCCACTGAGTGGCATGTACAAGACAACCAGGGGATCAGGCCGGGCCAGCATGAGTTTAGGAAAAGAAGGTCCTGCTTAACCAATTTGATCTCATCCTATGGCTGGGGGACCCCGCCTAGTGAATAAGGGGAAGGCTGTGGGTGTGGTCTATCTAGACCTCAGCAAAACCTCTGACACAGTTTCCCACAGAATTCTCCTGGAAAAGCTGGCAGCTTGGATGGACACACCCTCTGCTGGGTTAAAAACTGACTGAATGACCAGACAGAGAATGGTTGTGAATGATGCCACATCCAGTTGGTGTCCAGTGGTGTCCCCTAAGGATTGGTACTGGGCCCAGTTCTAAGCAACATCTTTATCAGTGTTGAATGATGAGGATGAGGGGATTGAGTCTATCTTTAGTAAATTCACAAATGGCACTAACTTGGAGGGGAGTTTTGATCTGCTGGAGGGGAGGAAGACGCTGCAGAAATACCTGGACAGGCTGGGTCAGTGAGCAGAGGCATATAGGATGAAGTTTAATAAGGCCAGGTGTGGAGGCATACAGGATGAGGTTTAATAAGGCCAAGTGCAGGGTCCTCCATTTTGGCCACAGCAACCCCCTGCAGCGCTACAGACTGCAAGAGCAGTGGCTGGAGAGTGACCTAGTAGAGAAGGTCCTGAAAGTACTGGTTTACAGCTGGCTGAACAAGAGCCAGCAGTGTGCCCGGGTGGCCTGGAAGGCCAATGGCATCTTGGCTTGTAAAAGAAATAGTATGGCCAGCAGCACTATGGATGTAATTCTCCCCCTGTACTCAGCATTAGTGAGGCCTCACCTTGAGTACTGGGATCAGTTCTGGGCCCCTGACCTCAGGGAAGAGATTGAGGTGCTGGAGTGGGTGCAGAAGAGAGTCCAGAGGAGAGCAATGAGGCTGGTAAAGGGACTGGAAGAGAAGTCTTATAGGAGAGGCTGAGGGAGCTGAGGTTGTTTAGCTTGAAGGAAAGGAGACTCGGGACCTTATCACTTTATATAACTGCTTGAAGGGAAGTTGTAGACAGGTGAGGGTCAGACTCTTCTCCCAGGCAACTAGTGGTAGGACAAGAAGGCATGGCCTGAAGCTGTGCCAGGGCAGGGTTAAGTTGGATGTTAGGAAGCACTTCCTCACGGGGAAGGGTGATCGGACATTGGAATGGACTGCCCAGGGAGGTGGTGGAGTTGCCATCCCTGAAGATGTTTAAGCAAAGACTGGATGTGGCACGTAGTCTAGCTGAGTGTAGTGATGTTAGGTCATGGGCTGGACTTGGTGATCTCAGAAGTCTTTTCCAGCCTTACTAATTCTGTGATACATCTCTGCTGGACATTACATTAAAATTAAAAATTGATGTGGCTGATTTTCAAATTTTCGCCTCTTCTCTCCACGTGTATTTCTTTTATATAGGTCTGAAAGTGAATGATGTAGTTTCCTGGGTCCTAGACCTTATTTTGAACAAGCACATTATCAGCCCCAACCCACATGTTAGGCAGGCAGCTTGCATCTGGCTTCTATCAATGGTGAAGAAGCTGAGTACACACAAAGCAATTAAGGTAAGATACAGTCTCTTTCCTAACACTGGCTCTATTCCCTATTCTTGCTTCTGACCTCCTTTCAGTCCCTTCTTCCCCTTCATTTTGATTGCCTGTTTTCCCCCAGTGCTGCTGCTGTCCTTATTAAGGCTTTCTTGAGATGTGGCTTATCTTTTCTCGCTAGGGGAAACATGCTAACATGAACAAGGCTTTTTGGCACCTTGGTAAACATCTGACTTGCACTGCAAGTCAGAGTGAGCTTAGTGTAAATAGCTATTGTAAGATGAAGTAACTGTACATCTTCCCTTGGGAAGAAAAGGTTGGTGTCTGCATAGTTTTTAGGATTTATTTTTCAGAAAATATTAGACAGAGGTCTAGGAGGGGAAGAAGAGGTAGAACTGAATCGAATTCTTGCACTCGTTTCACAGAGTTTATCACAACTTTGGTACCTAGGAACAGTTAACAATGTGCTTTACATAATAGTTAACGATGTGCTTTCGTGAAAACCTTGTCTTTAGGGTACTTAACTGTAATGAGAGAACGTATGAGTCCTGTACAAGGACTTAATAAAGCATTCCTATCCAAATGTGCAGATGTGAAGGGGGACCATGTAATTGTTTTGTGCTTTCCAGGTAGTGATAGCTTTTGAACAGCAAGGTCTTTGCAAATGTTAGCTGCTTCGTATAAAACGTTGCTGAATATTGCTAACCTAGATAATGGGCCTTATGGGAGGGGATGAAATCCACTAGTTTGAGGATGAAGAAAAGATGTCCTCACTCAGAAGATAGTCCCAGCTGCCTGCAAGGAAGATTTATGCCACATTACTAACATGTATTCGACATGGAAAATAAAATATATTATTTACTAGCGCATGGTAGCTGTGAAAAGGTGCTGGACAAGTAACTTACTTTCTGTGAATGTCAGTCAGGCTGCTGATTTTCTGTCTGGAAAGGAGGGCAGTTCTGGTCGTAGGTGTAGCTCAAATAGGCAATTCTATTGATAGAGTTGTTTCTGCTTATCTGAGTGGAACTTGCCTTGAGAGCAGAGAGTCAAAAACCGGAGATTAAAATAATGGATTTTTTTCTCATCCTAGTTGCATCTCAAGGATATTCAGAGTGCATTTGTTTCAATTCTGTCGGATAGTGATGGTAAGTACTATCACATCTTAAGTGGTGGGTTTTTTATAGGGAATCTGAACAGAGAGTCATTTATACCCTCTCTGTCAGCCAACATTAAAAGATGACTGTATGTAGAAATATGTCGCATCAGATGTAACAGGAATCATTTCTTTTCTAGACATCACACGTACAGATGTGAAGCAAAACTTACTTTCTTGTGCTTTGTTAACTATGCAAAATTTTTTGTGTTTACCCCTTCAGACTGTAATGAGATAAACTTTTCTGTGGTGCTACTTTTGTGTCGTGGACAGCAGGTCATATATCACAGAATTCTGCATGGAACTCTGAGCCCTATTTAGTTCACTTACAGTTTACCTATTTAGTTCAGTTCTTACAGGTTTACTTATTGCAGCTAGTAGAAAGGCTATCATCCAACAGACTGTCCAAAACTCACTGAAGTTGAAAAGTATTGCCACTACTTTTGCTGGACTTCAGGGGCCAGAAGCGTGTCAGAATACACAGAGCTTTTGGACCTCTTCCTCCTATTTTTCAAAATCTGCTGTGACAGTATTAGCATGAAGAAGTCACCTTATTCGATGGGAGTTGTGCCTTCAGAACAAATTGCTGCTTCAGAATACAAACCTTGTGTCTTCTCAGAATGGATCTGCTCTAAAATAGCTGTGTGCTGCACCACAGAGCTTCATTTGCTGGATGATGATTTTGGTTGAATCATGTTTTATAAATTTGTGTATTAATTGCATGCTATCTTTAATTTTGCTTCATAAAATATCTTGCAGAGCTTAGTCAAGACGTTGCTTCAAAAGGGCTTGGGCTGATATATGAACTAGGAAGTGAACAGGATCAGCAAGAGCTAGTCACCACACTTATTGATACCCTTATGACTGGAAAAAGGTACAGTTAGCTCAGAATACACTGCAAGAACTCTCAGCTGTGTGTCTGATGGGAACAAAAAATGTGCCTTTCTTGAATGTGTGAAGAGATGTTTTGTGGCCCAGGGCAATCCAATCACCATATATTCCTAGTGAGTCAAACTGGGACAATTCTTAATTCAGCTCAGAGTTTGTTGTGACTGAAGATGTTCCAGTTTTACCTGTTCAGCAAAGTTACAAAACAGTTACTCAGTCCTGATTAAAACAGTTCAGATCATTTGATATTTGGTTAGACTTCCTAACTGCAAAGGACAGTGAATGACCTCTTGCAGCAACTCTGCTGAGGAAGTGTTGTAACTGTTCAGTTGTCAGCTTTAGTGTGAAAAATGTTGGCCTTCGAGGAGTCCTGGTTAGTAGTTATGTCAATTAGTGCTGGAAATGGTGGCCAATGAATGACAAAAACCTAAATTGGAAGTGTAGGGATAAAGAGGAAGAGATTAAATAAATGGGTTTTTGTTTTTTTTTTAATTTAGAAGTAGAAATGTACCATCCTTTATATGGTTTGTGGCTGGGCAGAAATACAAAGCCACCATTCAACGATTTGACTTCTTTCCTTCAGACTGCATAGTAAAACGTTAATTTGTGCAGCATCTTCTTAGCATTACGCATGGTACAGTTTAATGAAATGTCCTTGCAGTGTATGTCGTTTTGCTCACAGCGTGTGTTTTTTGGGGGTTTGGAACTGAAAGAATGGGAAGTTACTGAGTTAATAAAGCAAAACAAATGAAATTGTTCTGTAGGGTGCAGCCCTTTCAAGGCTAGAGTTTGGTAAAGCTAATACTGGACCTCTTTTCTATCAGAGCCAAGCATGAGATGACTGGCGAAACTGTGGTGTTTCAGGGTGGCCTCAGCAAAACACCAGATGGGTATGTTTACTGATAGTTTCAATTACAGACACAAAACTAGTGCTGAAAGTGCTGACACAGTGCTATATTCCCTTGCTTGTGAACCTCCTCCTTGAGTGTTTTGTTTCTTCTTGTTCTGTGTTGTCATCACTATATTTTCATAGTGCAGATGCGATAATAACTTGTGTCTTACTGCATTAAGCTGTGATTGGACTTTAGCTTTAGCTGCTATGACATATGTATAGCTAAAAATAGTGACACTGATTTCCCCTCTGCATTCCAAAGTCAAGGTCTTTCTACTTACAAGGAGCTTTGTTCACTGGCTAGCGATCTCAATCAACCAGATCTGGTGTACAAATTCATGAATCTGGCCAACCATCATGCCATGTGGAATTCACGGAAGGTAATTTGCTGCTTTCCTACCATTTCTATTCCCAATGAACTCTGGAAGCAATGGTCTGTGGATAATTGTATGTGGAGGCAATTTGCCAATGCTTTGGTGTTAGGTCCAATGCAAATTTATTGCTATGCAATTGGATCCACTTCCTGCTGAAAAAGTAGCACAATAAATTTGAAGATTTCAGTATACTTCTCAGAGATGTTCTCACTGGCATTATGTAAGCATGGAAGCTGTTATTTTGTCCCTGGGAGCAGGCAGAGAACCTTTTGCATGCTTTCAAGCTAAGACACAAATTGTGTCTACTGTATTGTACCTTTTGTGCTCTTTCATGCTTGCTACCTAAGATTTTAAGTCTCTGGCATTGCCACTTAGTGCTGAAAACAGGTGGCATTAACTTCCCTTGCTCTCAAGAATTTCCTCTCTCTAAGACTTCAAAGGCACAAGATCATAGTTAGTTTCCTTACTTCTGGCATTTCACCAGCCAGGATGCATCAGGAAAATCTTCAGCAACTGTAGGTTGAGCTTTGACTTCTGGGGAATTAGCAGAATTATTTAACTCGAAGGGTGCATCTGGAAGCCTGTATTCCAAACTTCCACCCAAGAGCTAGGCAGAGCAAGCTGTTCAGGACCTTGCAGTTCATGCCTTGCTTTTCCTTACACTTTCAGCAACCTCTTGCTCCTCACAGCAGTGGTCCTAATTTAGAGTGTGTCTTTACTAATCTTCCTTTTCTAGATTTAACCCAGACAGCACATTCTGCCCTGTAAAGTCTCTGGAATTGGGTTTTGAAAGGCAGCTTTGAACACTTCAAGTCAGGAAACATGGAGTTATTAGAGATAGTCACTGCACTGCCCTCACTGAGCAATTTGTTTCTGGACTACCCTGCCAAATCCCCTGGGACTTCATGGGCAAGGATCACTGTTAGATTTGACATTATTGAAGAAAGAAAAGATTATGGAAGAACACTTGAGTTTACAGTAAATATGGACAGATCCTAAATGATAAAAGAGTAGAAGTTTCAGATTGTAGGGTTAAGGTAGAGTTGTTTCATTTTTAGTTTTTCAATTGCCAAGTTATTCTACGTCTTCAGGTCATTCTGGATGTTGTCTCTAAGCATGTGGAGGAAAATAAGTTTGTCAGAGTGGTCAGCTCGATTCATGTTTCACCACTGTGACTTTTATTATGGCATGGCTGTGGGAAGAAGAGTAGATGTTGTCTGTCTATCTTGATTTCACTGAGGCTTCGTCTCCTGTAACATCCTTACAGGGAAACTGGGGAACTGTGAGTTGAATGGATGGGTGGTGACATGGATTGAGAACTGGCTGAATGGCAGAACTAAGAGGGTTGTAACTGGTAGTGCAGAGTCTAGTTGGAGATCTGTAGCCAGTGGTGTTCCTTGGGGGTCTTACTCAACATCATAAATTTGTCAGTGACTGAGAGGAGATCTTATCAGTGCTTCTAAATATCTAAAGGGCAGGTGTCAAGAGGATGGGTCCAGATTCATGTCATTGGTGCCCTACAGCCAGTGGGCACAGTAAAACATAGGAAATTCCATCTAAACATGAGGAGAAACCTCTTTATGTTTGAGGGTGACAAAGTACTGGAACAGGCTGCCAAAAGAGGTAGCGGAATCTCCTTCTCTGAAAATATTCAACCCGCCCTCCCAAATGCAATCCTGTACAACCTTTTGTAGGTGAACCTACTTTAACAGTTGGAATAGATATGTCTGGAGATCATTTCCAACCCCTACCTTTCTGTGATTCTAAATACAGCAGAGTTGTAGGAAAGCAGTGGGCCACCCTCATCAGTTTTCCTGAAAAAGAATGTTTTTTGGAAGAACGTATTCAAGTCTTCATAGTTTTAATTCTCCGCTACAACTCCTGTAATAAGATCAGTTGGTATCTTGAAGTTTTAAGTACGATGTTCTCTGTTGAGTGTAATTCTACACTTGATATTACTGTGGTTCTGTAGTGCTGAAAATGGGGCTACTTAGTCCTTTTGATTTGGTCTACATCTAAATTGTATCAGTCAAATTTGCCATTCACTGGGGTGTGCCAAGAGCAAACTAAGTGAGTGAGCAGGTTCTTTCAACAAATACTGTTTTGTCATCATTTCAGGGAGCAGCTTTTGGCTTCAATGTGATAGCAGCCAAGGCTGGAGAGCAGCTTGCTCCATTTTTGCCCCAGCTTCTTCCCCGACTCTACCGTTACCAGTTTGACCCCAGCCTGGGCATTCGACAGGCAATGACCAGCATTTGGAATGCCTTGATCACAGACAAGTCGATGGTGAGTGAACAGCAAAGTGCCATGGTGGGGTTGCTGACAGCCGGCAACATCTACAAGGTCCTCATGGGACAGTTGCATCTTGTAAATAAGGGGACTGTGCAGAAATAAAGAGGTAAGGTATTATCCTACAGAGAAAGAAGTGTTTGAGTCCATATGTGAACTGCAGGATGGACAGATATTTTCCACTGCTTCTTAAATGTGAAAGTAGAATTTTTCCCACACCTTGATACGGCTTCAGTATTGCTTATGAGAAGAATTTCAGGGATCTTTATGGCCTAAGATACTTTTCATACTGCAAGAGCATCTAAATATGATTCCTCAGTTTTTAAATGGGAGGAAACCCACACAAAGAGGCTGTCCCCTCAGTCTGCGGATAACACTCCCAGAAGGTTTCAGGAGTAAATTATTTTCATGAGATGCCCGTGCTCGGGCTCTGGAAGTGTTTGCACGTATTTTCTCCTAACAGAGCTGATCTTGGTGTGAAGTCATTTGCTCTGATCTCTCAACAAAGTGAAACTGCCTCTCCTGTAAATACTTGTGTAATGCTGCATCTAAACAGTTCAGTTGATAAAGGACTGACATCTCATCTCTGTCCCAGCATTAAGCCTTGAAGCACTGCAGAGAAATGCATGTCTAAAGCAGAGTAGGTTTGCGTGCAGTCAGCTCTGACAAGATACGGTTTGTCTTCTACTGAAAGCAGGTTGTTTTGTCCAAAAGGACCTTGTTTTTTTCAGAGTATGGGACAAGGATGCATGGTCCATGCTTGTTGAATTATTTTTCTTTTTCAATAATAGGTCGATAAGTACATGAAGGAAATTCTTGAGGACTTGATCAGTAACCTAACCAGCAGTCTCTGGAGAATCAGGGAATCCAGGTATTGCTAGAAAAAGTAACAGGTTTTTCTGTTGAACTTTTCTTCACCATAAGCTAAAGAAACTGAGAGGGGGAAAAGAGGACACAGTTCTTCCAGCAAACTAGAGCCCAGTCTTGTAGTGTGCACTTTGACATGTGATAGAGTTTTGAAGTTCTTTTCTTCATTGAGCCCGAAATGTTTTATTATGCTAAATACTAAACGTATTCCCTGAAGAAGAAGTTCTCTTGTCAGAAGGCTTTTGCCTATCCTTGGACCTGCAATACTATTGGAAAATTTTGGCGGTCTGGCTATATATGCACTTGGCAGCAAGATGTGTTTTTAATGAACTGCTTTTTCTTGTAGTGGTTTGTAGTTATGCTGTATTGAAACCTTCCATTTTAATTTCAATTCCAGACTTCAGACCAATTGACTCATAACATATACTTCCAGAAAAGAAATCTGAAATGATTTTGCAAGTGAGTGCTCACGTTAGCAGTCTTCACCAGAGAAGCTTTTCTCATGTGCTGTTTCAGATCTCACCTGTCTGGCTCAGCATTTTTTTATCTGCCAAAGGAGACATTCTTACAACAGAATAGATTTTGGGTTTGGAAAAAATAGGGAATGTGAAACAATTCTCAGTTTTTTTAACCATTTACTTATAAACATCTGTATATACTCCTATGTCATATAAATACACCATGTGAAGGAAATAAAATTATTTGTTTGCAGTTGTCTGGCACTGAATGACTTACTAAGAGGAAGACCTTTGGATGATACTATAGACAAGCTTCCAGAGATCTGGGAAATCCTATTCAGAGTGCAAGATGACATCAAGGTAATGAAACTGATAAATGAACAAGAACCTTCGAATATAAAGTAAAGTGATCAAGTTCTGTCTTGTTTAAAGAGACATTCTCAGAGAAGCCAAGCTGAAGTCCATAGGAGTTTTGGATATTAGGGAGACTGTAAATACAGACTGCTTGCAGTTAAAATTTCCATGAGACCTTGGAAAATCTTTGGTTTTGTTTGTCATTATTTTAAGTAGTTTTTCATTCCTACTGTTCTTATTCTTGATGGATCAGCATTTGTCCTGGATATAAAAAATTTATGTTTGCTTAGCTCTTGAGTATAGTATTTGGGCTGTTTGTGTGCTTATGTGACTTGCATATATGAAGTCAGAGTCCTGGGTGTTCGAGGTTTGCTTTCTCTGCTCAAGCAAGGCTGAACATGTTTCCAAAGCATTACAGGAAATAGTTTGGTGCTGGTAGATTTAGTGTGTTCAGAAATATTCCTGGGCACTGAAAGTGCCTGAGCAGTTTTGTCTTTAGTGCTAATGACCTATATTAGCCTCCAGAACAGAGCAGCAACCTGCAAACTACCTTTTGGGAAAGGTCTAATTCCTGAATTTTACCTGGAAATGCTTGGGTTGATCTACTTGCAACAGATGAGATTTTTTCCAGGAGTATTTTAAGACATTGCCAGTACAAGTGAATGTGTTTCTGTACCCAGGAGTATTGCTAGATGCTACTTAATTCATCAGATCAAGTGAAGTTATAGAGTCTAGTTGATGATGGTGTCATGTGCCACCAGAGATGCACTGATTTTACCGTTTGCTTTTAGTCTGTCTTTTTCTAGTCCCAGACATTCGAATTATACTGAGGAGTAGCTAAAGCATACGCAAAGCACTGTGTACTTTTTTCTGCAGTAGAAGGTTCTGTTTGGTTTCGGTTTTTTTTGTTTGGCAATTTTTTGTTTTGTAGGTTTGGGGTTTTGTGTTTCCTTGAAAAACACCATCGATAAAATAATAGAGACAAATGTGAACAGAATCAGAGAGAACCTGGAGGCGTCAGGCAGGATTATTGATGGTATTTATCAGGTGGACCACAGCTAAAATTCCTTTGAAGGATATGTTATTAACCATTAATATAGCCTTGCCAGTACTAGTATTATATTTATTAATTGATATAAATAATTGTAAAATAGTTTTTAAAACAATAACAAGGAATTGTGAACTTCTTTCTTAGGAGACTGTGAGAAAGGCAGCAGAACTAGCCCTGAAAACTTTAAGCAAGGTAAGACTCTAATTTTATCCATTTGCATAAAGATGTATATGGTTTTGATGTCAGATATTCACTGTTGTATCTTCTGGAGTGATCAGTTTACCATACTGGAAAAGATCTCAGGTGCCCTTGCTGCTAAACAGAACGGTCCCCTGGAAAAGAATCATAGTAAGCTTGACCAGGTACTCTACTCTACTTTGGTAGATGTTGGTGAAGTTCTGCTGCTCGAGTATTAATGCAGTGTTACATTGCATACAACCAACTGAGGGGTATAATGAGCTGTTTGGGTTTTTTTCTGTGATGTCTTTTTATTTCCTTGGAGTGTGGATTTGAGAAGTTCCTGTCACTTGAACCACTGAATGAGGCAGAACTATCTAGTTGACCCAGCTCAGTTGAACCTCACTGATGTTAAGCAAAGTAATCTAGTCTGGACTTAACTTTCCAGTACTGGAACTAACAGTGTTTTGTTTGATACTCTTCTGAAAAAGTCACATCAGTGCAGATGGATCTTAAGAGCTGTTTGAAATCACAGCCTTCACAATGCATACAGCATTGCTTTTCAATGGTAGGAATGATGATTTGGTCTCAGAACATTGCAACTGCAGAATCTGATCAAATCTGGGATTTTTCTACCTCACAGAATGGTTGAATCTGTATGTTTAAGACAGGCTGCCCCCTCTTCTGTGAGGTAATTTGATCCATCTCTTCATCCAGGTTTAGCCCAAGGCCTGGTAGGCTCTGAATTTGCCTTTTCTGGAAGCTTCTCGTAGCTGAAACTTCTTTTAGAGATGTGGCTTAAGTACTTTCTGGAGAGGGGAATAAAGGCATATCAGAGACTTGAGTATGGCTCTCAGGAGTTACTCTAGTCAGACAGAGGTGGTGCTTTAATCTGTGCAGGATGTTTGTACATGTTTGCAGCACTGATTCTCACCTTTCCACAGGTCTGTGTGAAAATGTGTGATCCCTCTAGAGGAGCAGCTGGTCAGAAGACAATAGCTGTATTGCTCCCTTGCCTCCTAGAGAAAGGAATAGTAAGCACTGTTGCTGAAGTCCGATCTCTAAGGTTAGTTTTGCTTAATGTCTTCTCTTGGAGTCAGTTCATGATTTTTCTCAGACATCCGAGCTTATTCACCTGAGCTGCAGAATGTTCTTTGTATTTAAAGTTACACGTTTATCTACAAAACAGCTTTCCAGTGAAAAGGTTAAGCTTCAAGTTAAGTTCTTAAGCAGCCCAGCTTGAATATTTCATCTCTATTGAAGGTATTAAAATGTTTGTCAAAATGGAGCCCAAGAAATGCAGTCAGTCTGAAAGTGGCATGGAGGATTTGAGCAGACCATGTAAATCAGTATTTTCTTGGTAGAGTCAATGGGTGTCTCAGGGATGACTTTGCCTAGAGCTTCTTCAAAATACAAAGATGTTCCTACATCTGTCTGTAGTACTGCCCTGGCCAAATTAAGCAATCTCTGTGCAAAGTGTACCAGTAGTTGGATGCTCAGGGCTACGGTATAATTTTGCTGAAGCAGAAAAATACACAGCTCTTTGTTTGCAGGTAGATTTGTATTGATGCATCGGAGATTTGGATCGGACTTTATTGGTACTAGATTAGAGTAAACCAGATAAGTTTATCCAGCCAAGACTATGTGTTTATCTGTTGACCTTCTGTTTATCATTTTCCAGCATTAACACTCTTGTGAAGATCAGTAAAAGTGCTGGTTCTATGCTGAAACCTCATTCACCAAAACTTATTCCAGCCCTGCTGGAATCCTTGAGTGCACTGGAGCCTCAAGTCCTCAATTATTTGAGTTTTTCTGCAACAGATCAGGAGAAAGTAAGTGCAATTATAATGAGAAAGTATCAAAAGAACACAAATAACAAAGATTTAAGTTTAATTCAGTGATCAGAAAAGTAACAAGTTTGATTGAGACATGTTCAAAGATGCAAGGAGAACTAGTAAATCAATAACAAGTGTCTGATCATTGTAATATATCTGGACAAAGGAGGGGGGGCGGTTCAGAGGATTAGAATCTTTTTATTTGCTAGACCACCACATATTTCAGGAAGTAAAGAGTAGTCTTGGTAAGAACTGCTAGTATGTATTGTGTCAGCTCCACACACAGTTGTGGAGATGAAGGAGGAGTCTGTAATGATTATCTGGAATGCACCTGCACTGACAAACTTTGTTGCTCTTTTTCTCAGGAGATTAACTGCAGAACTTCTTACAAAATAGATTATAAAGTGTGCCATAGTACTGTGGGCTGCATGTAGATACTGTCCCTTAATCTCTCTCAAAGAACCATGTTAATTAGTATCAGTCTTCTGGGAAAGTGACTGAAACCCACTGTTCAGAAGCCAGTTTCCCTAATTCCATTGTGAGGAAGGAAAGACATAAAATCCAGCCCTCTGTAAACAAGAAAGAAGTGAACAGTAGTTCAGTGTGATTTTTAAATCTCTTTATCTCTCTGTTTTTTCTTTGTTATTTTTCTTTTTATTTTAAACTTTTTTGTTTCCGTGATGTCTGGAGTACATAGTTTAGCTCCTGTGCTCCAGCTAAAATGTCCGTCTTCCTCTGAAAGGAGCATATTTATCTGTAGACACCATTGCTTTCTGCCTACATACATCTCAAATGAGTTTTGGTTTTGAGTTTGTGAGGTAGCGAGTTGTAGCTGGTGTTGCCCATTCAGTTGTTTTCGTGTTGAGTTACACCTGGATTTTGGTATTTTTCTGGGGCTTTTTTTCAGACTGCAGTGGATAATGCCAGACTTAGTGCTGTCAAGTCATCTCCCATGATGGAAACTATTAACATGGTAAGTACTCAGTTCAGAAGGAGGTTTGTGTAAGGTATGTTGTAGGAGAATAGGAGTTGAAGTGGGAGCTTTACACGATACCTCTTCACAGTTCATTCCATTATCACATCTCCATATGGATGTCTTTCTGCATCCATAGTGGATGCATGAACTGTCTCATGTTCTCACTGCAGTTTTCTCCTGAGATCAGTTGTGAATAACTTCAGCTTTATTCGGAGTTGTATGGATTGTTTCTCCATCTGAAAACTCAGCTGTTTTGATGAAGACATCATTTTAATCTAGTTTTCATTGGGTGGTGGCTAAGCTGGTTCTGAATTATCCCAGCTGCCATTTCCTTTCATCTCTGGACCACAATTCCACAATCAACTTCCTGTCCTGGCCTACTGCTAATGGCAGTCATTGTTCTTAAGGCACAAGTGCTGTCCAGCCCTTGCACCATGGTGCCTTAAATATCTCTACCTGGGCCTGGCCAGCACTGTGGTGGTTGCAGTACTTAGGAAAATACTGATGGCACTGAAAACACTGTCAGCAGATGGTGTCTGGTACCATAGTTTTCTGCTGCTGGATGAGTAGTTGCTGATACCACAGCACCGAGCTGTAGAATCAGTCTTGGCAGAGTCAGTTCCTTCCCAAAGAGGAGATCTCTCCTCTTCTGCTCAGGCACTGCGCACGGACAACGACATGTGGGTAGGCAGAGGCTTTCAGCACTGAGCAAACATAAGAGCTATTGTTTATTTCCCGCACTTACGGAAAAGCAACAACAGCAAACCCTTTTGTACACAACAGCGTGTGGACATACATGTTGGTGTCAGGTGCAGCACTCTAAAAATAGTGTGTAAAGTGGTTGGGAATGAAAGGCTGCGTGTGAAAATGTTCTTACTGCCATACCTCAGGTGCAGCAGCTGCTGCTGTCCCTCCTTCAGGCCATTCAGTTGAGCTGCCCTGGTCAAAGCATGCAATTTTGTAGGGAAGGGGACTGATGGCAGTATAGCGTTGCATATGAGCAGTCTTCTCTCTGTTCCTCTCTGTCCTGGGGCTGGCTGTGAAATGTAGTGTATTGCTCCCTTCACCTTAGCTGTGCAGGAGGAACAAATGACACCAGATCTGATTTCTGAAGCTCAGAGAGGGTTACCTTCAGTCAGTATGTGCTCTTTGGATTTGCTAGAGGATGTGTCTCCCCTTTGCAGACAGTGTGCTACACAGAGTGCTGTTTACATGGTTGTTTCTGTCTTGCCCTATGGCGTTTTAGGCATAGGAGATTAAGATTATCCCAAGAGCATCACCTTTATACCTTTATGTATTTGTATCACCTGTTAGTCTTTTATCTATTTAAAAAATGTCTTTGTTTAGTTTGGATATTTTATTGCTTCGGGATTTCAGACCGTTTTTGAGGAATGTTTTGTCCTGACATATGCACACCTTTACATCCTTTTCCCTTCCCAAAAGGAGTTCTTAGTGTGTAACTTTCAGCTTTCTAAACAATGCTGCTGTTGGAGCACAGAAGTACATTAGTTCCAACAAATCATAATTTTATCAGGCTCAGTTTGACGTAGAAGTGGCACAAGAAAATCTGTATGTGGCAGAAGCTATTTTGTGGTGTTTTATTTCCATGCAGCAAACTCATGGTTCAGTTCAAGACTAGCCTGCAGAACTCAGCTGAAAGTCAACCAGCTTAAGTCTACGTTACTACCTGTCTTTCTTATTTTCCTCCCTGTCCTTTTTCTTTCTCTAGACCTTGCAGTATTTGGATGTGTCTGTCCTGGGTGAGCTGGTTCCTCGGCTGTGTGAACTGATCAAAAGTGGAGTAGGCCTTGGCACAAAGGTATGTCTGCCATTTTAATAGTTCCTTTGGAAATGGAGAAAGAAACACAGAGCAGCATCAAAGTAAATACCATTTATTTGACTGTCTCTTTAAAGTGACAGCTTGGGGCTCATTCATACTGGAGAAATTTGACGCCTGAGTATCAGTCCACCTACATTACCTGTAAATTTTTTGAACATGTGCTGACTAAAACTCTTTTACATGGCTGCAGGGCTCTGTGACACTTAAGTACAGAAGATCGTCCTTGTTTAGTTGTGAATCTTCCAGGACCATCTAACCTGAGTGTGGGTCCTGGTAACTTTATTTCACTTCCTAATTCCATTTTTGCCATTCATTTGATGCAAACTGGTTTTCTGCTTCCATTCTTGGCTTCCAGCATATCAGGGCAGAGTCTTGGTATGCCTTGATGACCTACAAGTGCATTTGACACTGCATCAGGTATTGATGGTGATAACTGGGGGTAATACTGTTCTGTCTTTCCTTTATTCACCCTTGCAATATTTCAGGGAGGCTGTGCCAGTGTAATTGTGTCATTAACCACACAGTGTCCTCAGGACTTAACACCATATTCAGGTAAGGTTTTCTTTCCTATTTGTCAGGTCTTAGAAGTGGTTTTTTTTGCTGTTCTGTAGGTAGCGTTTTCTCCCTAGTGTCCCTTGATTTTGTCACAAGAATGGTCTTTGCCTGTGTATGTTCCTCAGAGAGCTGTTTGAAGTTGCCCTGTGTGTATAAGACTGACATGCTGGGGGCAGGTTCTGGGGGTGTTAAATACCTCACCAAGCTGGAAGAGGCAGAGGAATGAGTTGAGGGAATTTAGTAGTGTCCAGCAGGAGCAGGTGGAAATAGCTAGACTGTCTTGGAGCTGACTAAAGACATATGTGTTGGTTCATTGCTATTAATAAGTGTTCATTCCTTCAGCTTGAGCTGTGGGAGAACCATAAACAGTGACTTTGCCTCCGTGGGTCTTAATCTTCTCTTTGCATTTTATTGTGATTTAATAGCAGAAAGAAGGTCTACCCTTCTTTGGAAAAATATAAATAAAGCTAAAAGCATAATCAGCTGGGGTACTTGCGTGCAGAAACATTCTCAATCAAGGTCAGCAGGCTTGGCTGGCAAAACACTAGCTTCTGCTGAGCCTTGCTGCATTATATTGTGTGCTTGTTTAAACATATCAACCAGACAGACCTATAACCCTGCAAATGTGTGGTGAGGAAAAGTACATAGACAATCTAATGAAATGCAGGCTATTGTAATTCTTACCTCAGCAGTAGAAAGCACTTCTGATAAAGCAAAGTCTCTTCCAACAGGCAAGCTTATGAGTGCTTTACTTAGTGGCCTGACTGATCGCAACAGTGTGGTACAGAAGTCTTTTGCCTTTGCTATGGGGCATCTTGTCCGGGTGAGTTAAGATTTGAGATGGTTTTAGATTTTATTTTGGTTTTTTTAGTTGTTAGATTTTTTTTTTTTTTTTAATCATTTGAGTGATTTCAATTGCTTCTGTGTTACAGACTTCCCAGGACAGTAGTATTGAGAAGCTGCTGCACAAACTCAGTAGTTGGTACATGGAAAAGGAAGGTATGTTGCCTTTGGGATCTTCAGTTACAAAATGCATTGCAGAAAATGTTTCTAGTGACAGCAAAAGCTGGTAAAGAAACATTTGTACATTGCAATGCTTGGCTTTACTTCCTGAATCGTTCTCATGTGTCATTATACAGTACCTTGAATTCCTCTGCTTCCCAAGAGGCAGACCAAGCTGTTGAAGCTTTCTAGTTGTGACATGTTCTGCTTTCCTTCTTCAGAACCAGTTTACGGAACAGGCTGTGCTTTAACTTTGCATGCTATGGGACGCTACAGTCCAGACGTGGTGAAGAACCATGCTAAACATGTGCTGCCATTAGCTTTTCTTGGCATGCATGAGGTTCCCAATGAAGAGAAAGGAGAGAAAGAGAATTCTATGCTGTGGAATGAAGTCTGGCAGGAAAATGTGCCTGGTAAGTTGTGTTAATAGTGACTAAAACAATCTGGGAGACATGGAGCAAGAAGTGTCATCCTTTCTGAAAATTCATTTTAGAAATACAGAGTTCTGATAATAAGATATTTTGAAAGCTTGTTTTCATTGTCTTCCTTGCTAAAGATATCTCGTATGAGTTTCATCAGGTTAGGTTCTGGGAAGCTGTTTAGAATAGTTACAGAGGTGCTGATTGCTGAATGGACAAAGACACAGTCAGGAGAAGTATTTTAAGATTATGAGGCAGTGAATGCCAGTCTAATATGGCCCTAACTGTGGTGCTAGGACATGGGTGTCTTTGAAAATGTTGATGCCAGCCTTTAAGGGCTGCTGCACAAGTCAGAGGGAACTTTGGCACATGTCTCAGGTTGGAGGTCTGTCTCTGGTGATGTCTGTTGTTTAACTTCAAGGAATAAATGCTGTAGAAGGGCTTTGCCACACTTTCTGTCTGTAAAGGAACGTGTGGGTGCATGATGAAATGGTTCTGCTGGCTCCTTCTCTGGCTTGATTTTGGGTCAGGGCCCTCTGTCACCAGATTACTTGTCTGGAGTTTGGGAAAGGAGCTTAGAAACAGTCTAGTGTCTGCCATATGGAAGGACTCAGTGAACTGTTTGTCTAAGTGTATGCTATAGGTGTTCTTTGGAAGCATCTGGAAAACAGAACCCATTTTCAAGCAGCCTGGTAGGAATTCTTCACCCCTTTGCCCAAAGTACACTTTGAAGATACTTTTCAAACACACACACACACACACACACACAAAAGGTAAATCTGTAACTGTTTTTCTACATTTTTTCTACCTGTTTGACGTGCAGGTACTCAGGGTGGCATTAGACTGTATATGCAAGAGCTGATAACCATTACCCAGAAGGCTCTACAGTCCCAGTCATGGAAGATGAAAGCACAGGGAGCAGCTGCCATGGCATCAATTGCCAAACAGGCAGGCTCCCTTGTACCACCACATCTGGGAATAGTACTCTCTGCACTGCTGCAAAGCCTGCCAGGGAGAACCTGGACTGGGAAGGTAAGACAAGAACTGTACTTAGGGATTCCTACTGAGGACCAACACCTGACCCTTGTAGCCAGGAAATGTGTTCTGAGCTGCAGAGCAGCACATGTAGGAACCCTGGCTTGGAGAATCGGCCTTCTGTCTGTGTTTGGTAGGTGCAAAATGACAAATAAGAAGGTGGAATTTGGATTGCTGTAGCAGTTGGATTTCTGCTTGGACTGCTTCCAGTGCACCATATTCTGGCCCCAGCAGGTACCAACTTGTGCTCAAAGGTGCTGCAAAGGCCCCATTCCACTGCTTGTTCAGAGAGGAAAGAAACTGAAGTCCTCTGCAGCTGCTACAGCAGGAGTGTTAGGAACCAGACATTGCTTTTCCAGGATGGTGTTGTGTGTATTTCCCCACTTGCAGCAGAGTACAAAGGTTTCCCCCTGTGAGGCAGGACTGTGCCCACTGGCTATGTTGCATTTCTCAGTGTTAATCTGTTTTACTCATTGCAGGAGGAGCTGTTAAAGGCTATTGCCAGTGTCATCTCTGTGTGCAAGTAAGTGTCTTGAAAGAGGTGATAGTCTTGGGATCTGGGATCTCAAAAAGGAAGTTGTTGCACAGTGATACTGCCTGGCTGTGCTAAGGAGACTCTGGAAAGTTGTGAACGCCAACCTGATTTCCCATCTGCATGTGAAGAGTCTTACTCTGCTTGTACGTGTGTGAGTCACTGGTTCAGAGATGTGAGGGGAAAAGCTATAGAATGATAGAATATCACAGAATCTAAGAAGTGATGCTTTAGAAGAACCTGCAAAGGTGGAAAATGGTTTAGGGCAAGAAAGAGGATTTTGAGAGGCCAGAATTGCTAAGATGAAAGACTAATGGTAAAGATGGATGCTTTAAAGAAGAGAGGAAGAAGTAGAGGAGTGAGGGGGAGGAAAGTGTATTGGAAGCACATGAGACATGAGGAAAGATAGGTAATAGAAGCAGGGGGAACAGGCACAGTAAGAGCGGAAAACAGCCTCAGTTTAACTTGACATTCAACTGTTGGTAGGCATCCCTGTGTCTGACACAGAAATTTCTTCCTGTCTCTGGGAAAAGAGGTGTTTGGGAGGGGTCTGGTGTCAGCCTGAATATTTCTGTGTGCCTTGCATTTCAGTGCAGAGCTGCAGAAGTCAGTGCCTGGTCAGCCCACTGTCAGTGATACTGTCCAAGCTGTCCTGAAGGAGTGTCGGAAGGAGAACCTTAAGTATAAGATGGTGGCACTGCGCTGTGCTGCTGAGGTGCTGCAGGCAGCAAAGGAAGACCGTTTCCAGGAGCTGGTAGATATCGTCTTTCCAATGATAAAGAAGGTGACAGTTCAGCTTCTTGAATTTTTCCTCTTTCAAAGCAAGACACGCAAATGGAGACAGTCTGCTGATGTCTGGCCATATGCCAGGCTTCTGACGTGAGGAATCGCTCACACTCAGCCAGATCCCTGGTGGGACTGAATATGAGACCATTGGTGAGCCCTGGGAAGGTTGTACCTGTGCTGCCCAAAGTCTGAATTTAGCCCAACTTTCTCTAGGCAGAGTCTTTCCCATGGGGTCCAGCACTGTCCGAGGACAACGCTAAAAGGTAGTTTGTGGCTGGTCTACAGGCAGAACGAGGCACCTAGAAGTATCTGCAGTGCTTTGCAGCTCTGCAAGTGGGACTCGGAGAATACATGCAGATGTTTAGGTGTAAGGACATGGAACCTGCTTCATGGTGCCAGAGCTGTTGGTGGCCAGTAGAAGGGCCTGTGCCCTTCTGTAAGGAGGCACTGACTAGTGTTCACAGGCAGCAAGGGAAGACTGATTTGCTCTGAAGCATGTGGCTAACCCTTATCCTTCTGTCTGTCATGCCTTACCCCCATGGCTTCTGCAGAATTCTGTTGAGAGCGTGGGTGCAGGTTTACAAAAGCATGATGAAGAGGATGAGGACATGTTGGAAAAAGATATACAGATGGAGTTCCTGATCTGTGCCTTTGAGACCCTGGGCAAAGCTTGGCCGAGGAGCCCAGAGACACAGCGTAAGTCAGCTATGGGTGTGCAGAGTAACCTTCTCAGCTCAAACTGTTTCCTCTTAAAATTAAAAGCTGGAGGAAGGAGGGACCTGGACATGATATGGGGAGGCTTTTGAGGAGGTTCTGGATCCTTCTGCCTGCAGTGAGTCAGCTGCCACAACACCTTTTCTACAGAGTAGCCCATCATTGAAGAAATGCTTTAGCATTGTCTTGAATTCATTTCACCAAACCGTTCTGTGTCTGCAGAGATATGTAGGATGCGTGAGGTGTGCCTAATCCAAAACAGCCTAGCTCTACTGCCCGCATCGTTGTTTGCAAGATGATGGAACTGGGTGAATCTGAAAAAAACAGGTTGCTTTTTTGGGCACCCCAGAATGTGTAGTGCTGCTGTGTATCTTCCCGTGTTGATGTGGCAAATATTTTCAGGGTCACTTGTTACAGGGTATTGACTTGGCTGTGTGCAGTGAGTAGCTTGATGTTGCTTTGAAAGGAGCACAGGGAACACCTGGGAGACAGAGCAGAAGGTGGTGTTCTCTGCCATTCCTGTGCTAACACGGTTACATCCCTGTTTTTCTGCAGGTTGCTATCGCCAAGAGTTTTGCAAATTAATGTGTGACCGTCTGAAACTGAGCACATGGAAAGTACAGCTTGCAGTGCTACAAGCCATGAATGCCTACTTTCAAGGGTAATTCTCCTTTCTGCAGTGCAGTTCAATGATCTTTCTGTGTTGCTTCAAACCGTTTAATGAAGCGAGAGGCGACACTGAAATTGAGCAGACTTTTCCCCAGTGATGTAGGCTGTCTGACAATGGTTTTGCATTTGACAGGCTAATGTTGTTTGATGAGGAGCACTCAGACCATGTGGCTTTGACAGAGATACTGTTGGAAACCTGTTCATCTATCACCTATTCTTTAGGTAAATGTATTTTTCCTGACTTGTGTTTGATTGCTTGCTTGTTAATACACTCCTCTGGAGCTTGGCTGGCAGAGGGAGTGCATTAGAAACGTCAGCTGTCAGAGGCAGTAGTTTGCCCTTGTTTGCACTGCAATGTGGTAATTCTGATGTTGCAGTAGCTGTTCAGGACAGTTCTCTGCAGGGTTCTGTGCTCAGAGAAATAAATGCCTCTGGTGCAACAGAGCTTTGAGAGGCAAGGAAGAGGCAAACAACAGACCACACACAACCTCTCGGGAGCATAAATCAGAAACTGATTTTCTCCTTGAGGAAGATGGTCCCCACCAAGTGAAATTATTAATGATTTAATGAAACACAAGTTTTTCTTCTTTGGCAGTTCAGAGTTCTTGGGTGTGTATGCTTCAAAGCGACACAGAATTTTGGTAGCCAGCCAGTGCATGAAGCTACAGAGCGTTGAGGCAGTTTGTGCTCTGCCTGAGCAGAGCAGCAACGGGTATCTAAGTGCTGTCCTATGGAATACTGGCAGTTGTGGGGCTGTTCATTACTTTGGTAAAGTTTCCACATGTCTTGTAGCAATTCCCCAAGCCTCCTCATAACTACTTGTGGCTCATTTTTGATATGCCTGAGGGCAGTACCTACTATAGAGCTAGCTACCAATCTGGAGGCCACTTCAGGGAAAGTTTAACTATCAGTCCTCCTGGAATGAGATTTTAATTTAGTGATTTTCACTGAGGAAAACAAATAGCCTTTTGTGACAAGCTTGTGCTTGATGGCAGAGTGCTTGTGTGTCCTCCTTAATGCTACTTGTTAAAATTTGCATCGTTTATAACTGTTAAAAGTCACCAGAAGAGTCTGTTACGTGCGGAACTACACCAGTGCTGTTATCTTGCAGCGTGTGTAAGGAGCAGTGGTGCTAGTGACTGTACTTTGTACAGGTGCTGTGTCTTTGGTTCCTAATGCGGTTGTGGAGATTTTTGTTTGTCTTTTGTGTCCCTTAGAAAACAAAAGCTACACATCCATAAGAACAGAAGCTTTGTCTGTGATACAGCTACTGCTCACCAAACTGCAAGGTGAGACTTCTTGCTTGCCACCTGGGAGAGCCACTGTTTGATGAAGAAGGCACATGGCTCTGTGGCCTGGAACGCTGGACAAGTGATACTACCTCCTGCTGATGACACTGGGTGATTTTGGGGCAGCTGAGACTTGCAGATCTATACTTGATTACTCAGGAAACTTGGAGAGGAGAGGGCTTGCTTGAAGTAGCTGTGGATAAAGCCAAGGGCTAAAGTAATGTTGGATATTCCTTGGGTGAGGACAATGTCCAGCATGGAGGGTCACAGGGATAGCTTGTGGAAAGAAGTGTGTAGTCAGATTCTGCTTTATGTGCAAGCAGCATAGAGGGGAGAGCTCCTGTGTGTGTAGAAGAGGAATTTTTACCCTTTCGATGCCAAGTATACTTCCTTGTTAATTTACTGTGTAAGCCTTGCAGAATGAGCTTTAGAGAATGAGTCTGCAATTGTGCTGTGGCAAATGTTTCCTTTGGGTTTCTGCAATGCACTTCGTGTTTACCTACTGTAGCAGAAATCTTCCTATATTACATGAAGTAATTGTGAAGTGAGAGAGATTTATTTCTTCAGGCCCTAGTTTTCAGTAGGCTTAGACAGTGAAGCCTAGTCTAAACAGGCCTGACTCCCTGAGCTGGGGCAGTACGTGCACCTGAGTGTCCAGGTGAGTTGCCTCTTCTTGGAAGAGCAGTACACAGTGCGAGTGAAATGCTGAAGCAGTCGCTGTTTTCAGCCTGTCTGAGGCTAGAGATGGCAGGAGGGCTTTGAGGGCTTTTGGTGTTTTGTTATTCATATCCAGTGTCTGTCTTTACACAGAAGCTCGGCAGTGGGAAAGCCTGACGCCAGAAAGCAGAGACCTCCTCATTTGTTCATTGTCTACGATGGCATCAGATAGCAGACCTGAGCTACAAGAGAAGGCATTTATGTTGAAGAAAACACTTGAAAATCTTGCCTAAGTTGTAAAACACAAACTATGAAGTGCCATGTAAAACAAAAAGAAAAAAGTGCAGTGGTCTGAAATCCAAGTGGGGAAAATTAAGATGACTCTGTAGCATGCATCATTCCTGGCCAAAATAAAAAATGCCTTAAATTCTTTTCCCCGTTAATGTTATTTTCACTCTTTTAATCTGATGGTTAGTTGTTTTATCAGTAAATACCTCTAACAGTCTGCCCTAGAATGTTTGTAAGTGTGCAACGTAAAAAATGTTGAGGGCAAGATGTTTACTTCAGATTGGCAAAAGAATGTTACTCAGATCCCCTTCGTCCATCAGAGGAGTTATTGAAAAGCCACCAGCACAGGAAGTGAAAAGCATATTTGATTTTTCACTTGCATCGTGTGTGGAGATCTGTTACCTGGTGTCTGAACAGTAAATCTTTTGTACTCTGCAGCAGAACTAGTGTTTGTTACCTACAACGAGTTATATGTTTCTCCTGATTGAGCCAGTGGCTTCTCGGGCAGGGTTTCACCCGACACCCACCTCTGCTTCTCCTGCTTGCTCCTCCCTTGTGGCCTGTTTTCTGTGATTTACAAAAGGCAGAGCACTGTTAACCTCTCTCCATCCTCCTTGTCTGACCTGAGCATGGGTTGACCGAGGCTATGCCTTCCCCAGCTGGTGACCTCAGCCTCCCAAATTAAAAGAGAACCCTTTTTTTCCTCAAAGGATGCACAAGAGAGCACTTTACTGAGCTGTGTGGGACAAAGTTGGGCCTAACTGGTGCCCAGGTGGAACACTGCTCTTCTCAAAATTGTTTTGCATGGACACTCCTCAGCTGCAAGAAGAAAAACATAAATAGTAAAACAATCTTTTCTAGGTCTGTTTTTGATGAGTGTTCAGCGTTTGCAATGACACCTTTTTCTTTCTGTTCGTAATTCTGTTTTTGCTTTGGAAACCTGTAATGATTTAGATTTGTCAATATTTGTAAGGAACTGAATCATCTGCCATCTCTCAGCAGCCCGAGTTACGCAGGTCTCTAGCAAATACTTTTTCATTTGTACTTCAGAAGAAAGATTATATCTGCGTTAATGTGGAGTCAAATTGCTTTATGATAGTGTGGCCATACTGCCTGTCTCCTCGTTTGCCCTCCTCAGATAAAAGTTAAACCTGACCACTGTAGCAACAGACTTTTGAAAGTGTAGTTAGCACTGCACTGTAACTTGATCAGGTGTACAGCGTTTTGGGGATAAATGCTTTGCTGATGGTGAAATAAAGTTGGTAGTGTGGGTGACGTCATGGTCGTGGCTTTCAGCGTAGGAAAGCTTGGATTTTTTTTCTTACAGTCTGCAGCTCCTTTCAGAGTTGACCTGTTCTGGAAAGGGTTGCTCAGGTAACACCACATTTTCCCCTCATGTCCATTTGTTCAGAACCAGGTATGCTGTACTTGGTTTTCCCTCAGGTGCCATTGCTCATTCAGTGTTTCCTGGTACTGTAACAGTAACCTGTCTGGCTCCAGGGAGCAATGTCATCTGTGCACAGCTGGTAAGAAGATGTTGGCAAGGAATGGGTAGAGCCTGTCCCACTGTGGCTCTCCTGTAGCAGAAACCTCAGCAAGCACTATTGCATTGTACACTAGAACTGGTCAGTGGGCAACTCCTTGGTGCTGGGAGCTGGTGCTAAAACCCTGGCAGCTGGGAGCTGCTCTTTGTTTACGTGTAGTTTGAACTATGGAGCACAGTGTACATTTTAAGATTTTATTGGGCAAATCCCTTTGCAGTACCTTTAAAAAAGTTGCTGACCATGACATGTAGAGTCATGAGTAGTGCTTTTTTGTTTGTTTTTTTTTTTGTTAGATGAGTATTAGCAGTGATGCTTTGCTGTAGCAGTTTATTGCCCGACTTGGGTTTTTTCGTATTAGTGAGTGACAGTAACAGAAAAGCAAGAGCCTCCACATCTCTGGTGATGTGAGTCCTCACCGCGGACTGGAGCATTCAGAGGCAACGCCCAATATGGTCAACTGACCGTAAGTAGAGTAACTAGTCATTAGTCAATAGCAACCTGAATTTCTTTGATGGGGATTTATATTAGAGGGAAGAGCATATTCTAGGAACTCTACAAACAGCTGGATTAACAACTCTAGCCAAGAGTGTTAGGAAGGTTAGAGATGGTGTATTGTGTTCTGAATCACAAAGCAATATGTCTTTCTCATGATTTCAGAACAGATTCAGAGCTTCTCTCTAAAGCATGTGCCTATACACAGAACCTACCTGTACAAAAGTTAATTCAGTCAGAGGTTTGATTTCTACCCCCCTCGTGTTTGTAAACTTGACAGGATAAAAATAAATAGATGTGGCCTTCCTGGAGTTTTTCCTCTAAAAGTGATTGCACTATGTAAAACACACTGTATTTTGCCCAGCGCGGGCATTTCTTGTGCTGCTGCAATGCTTTGTATACCTGGAGTGCAGTGTGCAGACTTGGCTCTAGCACGCACATTCTGACTTACAAGCTATTGCTTGAACAGATGTATATTGAGAAAACTTTTCTAATGTTGCAAGATCTCCATCAAATTCACTGCGATCTGTACTGTCTGAGTATGTGGATGGTCTGACAGAAAGAAAACCCTCCTGCTTACCAAAAAGGTAAAATTAAATAAAAGATGCATGACCTGTTCTTCGAAGTGACTGGTGGTGAGCTTTGTTCGTGTGAACTAGATGCCCAGTGTATCTTTGCACTCTGCTGCCTGGTGACCCATGCCCTCAGGCCCCTCACCTGAGGATGGCCCTTAGTCTGCAGCATTGCTCAGACTGAGAGTGGCTCAGATACACCTAACTGTCAGAATTCAGGTGTTTGAGCCAACAGGTTGGTCTCTTGCAGTGAGGCAGGGTTACAAAGAGGGGCACGGCCTCACTGCCCCAAAGGAGGTTTAGGCTGGACAAGAGGAATAATGTTTTCACTGAAAGAGCAGTCAGGCATTAGAAAAGGCAGTCCAGGGAGGTGCACCCTCGGTACGTTTGCAGATGACACCAAGTTGGCAGGGAGTGTCGACCTACTGGAGGGTAGTAAGGCTGTACAGAGGGACCTTGACAGACTGCATCAGTGGGCTGAGGGTGATTATATGGGTTTCAGTAGTGCCAAGTGTCTGGTCCTGCATTTTGATCACAACAATCCCCTGCAACACCAAAGCTTGGGGAAGTGTGGCTGGAGAGCAGTCTGGCAGAGGACTTGGGAGGTCTAATCAACAGGCTGTGGAGTATGAGTCAGCAGTGTGCTCAGGTGGCCAAGGCAACAAACGGCATTCCGGCTTGGATGAGAAACTGTGTGTCCAGCAGGAATAGGGAGGTGATTGTCCCCCTGTACTCAGCGCTGGTGAGGCCTCACCTTGAGTGCTGGGTCGTTTTGGGCATCTCAGTACAAGGGAGACATTGATGTGCTGGAGGGAGTGCAGAGGGCAACAAAGCTCGGGAAGGGCCTGGAGAATCAGTGTGATAAGGAGAGATTGAGAGAGCTGAGGCTGTTTAGTTGGAGGAAGAAGAGGCTGAGGGGAGACCTCATCACTCTCTACATCTGAAAGAACACTGTAGAGATGTTGGTGCTGGTCTCTTCTCACAGGTAATTAGTGACAGAACCAGAGGGAAGGGCTTCAAGCTTCAACATGGTAGGTTTAGATTGGACATCTGAAAAAATTTCTTAACGGAGAGTGGTCAGGCAGTGGAATGGGCTGCCCAGGGTGGTGGTTGAGTTACCATCCTGGGTGAGTTAATTAAAAGACACTTAGATGTAGTGTGGGGGCTCTGGCTTAGGGGTGAACTTGTAGAGTAGGGCTGATGGTTGGACTCTGTGATCCCAAGGGTCTTCTCTAATCTGTATGATTCTGACTGAACTGAAATCCCTAGGTGTATTTAGAGGTCATTCAGATTGTGGTGCTTAGTGATACCTGAATGATTCTATTATTCTATGTGTGTACATACATACGTGTAAAAAAACAACAGAAATTATTATATTCTGTATGAATTACACTTTTATTCATAAAATACTCATCAATGTAACATTGCCAAACTATTCAGGCTCGTGCACATACCCCTGGCCCAACCCTCCCTCCTCAATTATACTACTTTTCTAGAAAGTACTCTGCAAAGAAGCAAACTGGCTGAGGCACTGCTTTTCTCTCCTACTAGACAACAGGAAGCAAAGACAATGTTTATAGTTTGCAACAGGTTAAAATGCTCTAAGCCCTGCAAGTCAAAATTTTCCTCCTTCAAAAGCTTCAGTTCCTCCTCTGGAGCTTAACACACCTTCTGTTCATGTGTATCTGTGCATAAATGACAACAAAGGAGCAGCACGAACTACTCGCAGAACACCAAGAGGTATAAATTCATGACAGTGTAGGCAAGTCTCCTAAGAATTTCCTGTGTTAGTTCCAAGTTAATCTCACTAAGCAAAGGCAGATGGGAGAATTTTATTATTTTGCCTTTTTTAAAAAAGCTGCATTTTAAATCAGAGAGCAGCTGCAGACTGTAGACTGAGCCCTTGCTGCTGCCATGCTTGAAGAGCTAGGAACTGGACTTTCTTCGGCAGCTTTCATTGGATTATTTTCTGTTTTGGCCCCCTTTGACAGCAGGCTGTTTCTTTCTGCTTTGAGGCTGTTCATATCTTGAGATAGTGGACACACCATCTATGAAAGCGGTCTTGTAGAGGACATTGGCGTTGCTAAACATTCCATCCTTCAAGGACACCACAATAAACTGAAATGAATCAGAAAGCTTAATATAAATGCTGACATCCAAATAAAGACATTAAACCACACTGGAAAAGGCTTCTCAAAAAGATTATTCCCTTTATTTGGCTTAGTATCTCAGTGGTAACTCTTAAAAACATACTCTAAAAGAACTGAAGCCCAGCAGGATGTACTAAACAGGTTAACAGACACCCACAGGCCAGGACCCATCAGTTTCTTTAGCTTGGAGAAAAGGAGACTGAGGGGTGACCTCATTAATGTTTATTAATATGTTAAAGGTGGTTGTCAGGAGAATGGAGCCAGACTCTGCTCAGTGTTATCTAGTGATAGGACCGGGGCAATGAGTGTAAGCTGGAACACAGGAGGTTCCACATCAATATGAGAAGGAACTTCTCCTCAGTGAGGGTGACAGAGTACTGGAAGGGGCTGCTGAGGAGGGTTTGTAGAGTCTCCTTCTTTGGAGACGTTTAAAACCTGCCTGGACATGTTCCTGCATGGCTTGATGTAGGTGATCCTGCTGTGGCAGGGGGATTGGACTGCATGATCTTTTGAGATCCCTTCCAATCCCTAATGTTCTGTGTGATTGTTTGAGTCACTGGAAAGAATGTTGCATGGATTTTGTAAGAATGCAGAACCTTTCCAAGCCTGAAGATACTGCTTAAATTATACAATCTTGATAAACAGATGTTCTCCTTCCCCATCTCATCATTTGGAATGGCCACATCCTGTGACCAAACAGACAACAGGCAGTGCCTTTTACAGTGGTCAGTTTCTCCAGTCCTATAGACTTCTGTTATTCATAGGCCACAGTGATATTCTTTTCACCAGTGCCTAGTTCTATTCAGCGCGGCCAACGG
>VXBP01008960.1:146979-186709 GCA_013400115.1 Rhinopomastus cyanomelas | reverse complement strand
GTCCTTTCCAGCCATGATGCTTCTATGATTCTATGTTCATTAGTCACCATGAACCAGGTTAATTCCCAGTAGCAGAGGGCACAGGAGCTGCCAGTTTGGGGCAAGAACTGAATTCTTGGAGGCTCCAGAGAGAGCTGCTGCCTCTTCTGTTGTGTTGCTCCGGCTCTGGAGAGAGCGGCTCTGAAGGGCAGCAGCACTGCAGCTGCTGCAGCTGTGTTTGTGGACAAAGCAAAGTTACAGGGAACCATGGGGAAGGAGAAAGTCTGGGGCTGTTGCTTCACAGTGGCAGCGGGCCTGCAGCGGCACCGAATCCTATGCGGAGGCTGGACCCAGCGGCTCCCGGGCGGAGCGAGCGGCCCTTTGAGGTCTGTGGGCGTTTTGGGGCCGCAGGATTGGCTTTTGTGGCTCGGTTTGCGTGAGAAAACTCTTCCCGGCTACTCCAAGGGGAAGGCGGGTGGAGCGCTCTGCGCGGTCGAGCTGCAGCGTCCCACCACGTCACGGCTGCAGGGCCAGCTGCGCTCTCGCGTCCTCAGAGAGCGGTCGCTAGGTCTGTGGTTGGGTTGGACTCGGGCAGGTCAGCCCTTCGGGGTGGGCAGAGCGCTGCGGGGGCCGCTGCTGCTGGCCGACACGGTGGTCGGGTGCCTTAGAAACAAGGGGATGTTTCTGTCCCTTACCACGGAATTATAGAGCATCAGGGATTGGAAGGGACCTCCAAAGATCTTCCAACCCTTTCCTTGTCTAGGGATGAGTGTCGCTTCGTTCTCTGCTGTGACGTTTGTTCCTGGTTGTTCTGACTGCTCTGGCCACCCTGAGAAACCCAAAGTGGCCAAAATGATCTCTGCCGGGACAGTGTGGAAGCACCTCCTGTCTCTAGCCCTTAGCAGACATCATTAGACTAGTTTGTAGGGTGGGAGGAGGTACTGAAGTGGGAGTAAGAGCTGGACCCTTGTGGGGAGCTCTTCACAAGCTGAGGGAAGCTCCTAATGGAGTCAGTTAGCGGTAGCTCTGTGCAGCCAGCGGCTCGGACGGGTGTGTTAGCTCAAGTCAGTGTGGAGCGATGCCGGGGTTTGGCCAGGCCTGGGAGCCTTGCTTCACAGAGAACTAAGAGACCCGAGAGGCTCCAGTGGTGACGCTGTGGCAGGGTGTGACTGGTGTGGCTGGATACCTGGCATTTCTCACCAGTGAGCCACTGGGGATGGCTGAGAGGGAAGTCACGAGTGACTGGAAGCCCCACAAGTTGTGATTTGTGGGCGTGAGGTTTGGATGGGGGTTCACGTTGCGCTTGTTCATCCGCAGCAAGGCAGCGGTGCTGAGGTGTGTGCCCATGGGGTGCCCTGCTGTCTCTTCGAGCGATGCCTGGGCCTTTGAAAGGCTTTCGTACAATGCAGCCATGGTAGCCATGGGCAGGCGACAGACCAGGGGAAGACTCAGAAAGGTTTCAAGCTCGGCTGGGTGCAGCTAGTCTGCCCCTTACACTCCTGGGCTGTCAGTGGTCAAGTCAATATCCTCCGTAGGGCTGTTCCTTGCCAGAGACTGTGGAATAGGAAGACCTTCTGGGCTAATCAATTTACTGATAAATACTAATGAATTTCTCTGTATTCTTAACCCTGATCAACTCTTAGAAAGAGCTGAGTGTGTGATAATGAAGCGACGGGCTTAGAAAAGCTGCCTGGGGTTACGAAGAAGTATTTGCTGCTCTCGGTAGCACTCGCTCTCCAAGGTATTTGCTGGTATCTGGTCAACTTTTGCATCACAGCTGCTGTTTTGATCAGGTAATGGAAAACAAGAGCCCCAGTGCTGTCTTCTCCTTATTGAAATCAAACCTAGAAGGATGTTGTGCATGTGTGTAGGTCCTGTTCTCCACCGAGAGGAGTTCTTGAGTGGCATCTGTAGTCCTGTCAAATGACAAGATCTGCCTGGGTTCTGATTCAAAAGATGTGGTCTGTGTGATGACCCTGGAGGACGTGATGACCCTGGAGGTTCTCATCCTGACTCTGTGATCTACAAGAGTTTGTCTGACAGGCGACAAGAAGCAGTGAGTCTGTAGAAGAAAGCAGAGCTTTCAGCAGGGCGCTTGCAGAGCGTCTGCAGGTGCTGCAGCATCAGGTGGGCACTGATGTATCTCAGGAACGTTCCTACCCTTCGATAGGGCAGTCTTTCTGCCAACAGATCCCTCCCCTCCGACGGCAAACACGAGCAGGGCTTCTCAGCAGTAGCAGTGTTTCAGGATGTGGACTGGGAATGCTTTTGGGAGCATGCAGACAGAAAAGCTGAGCGCGTGGGTGACTGTTCATCTGAGCGGAGTCCCCAGAGATGGAGGAACTGGGTTCTCTGTTCATGGTGGTTTAATCAAGCAGTGGATGTGTTGGGCTGTCTGCTCACAGAGGCGTTGAGGCAATGGTCTGGCTTACAGCTCAAGATGAGAGGCAGTGAGGTGATGCCCGTGCGTGGGGTCCAGGGCCCTGCTGAAAGGGTTCAGCAGGAGCAGGGCCTGGTACCCAGAGACAGTGTCTTCTCCCTGACGCACAGCCTGAGTGCAAAGGAGGCAAGTGGCTGCTGTCAATAGGGAGCGGCTTCCTGAAGCTTTGAAGGTGCCTCTGTAGGCTGCGCTGCATTCATTGCAGTGCTGGGTGCTCTGTGGTCAGGACGCATGGGCTCCCTTGCTGTGTGCCTTGATGTGTTGGGCTAGAAGGAGCCAGCTGGCTCAAACTACAGGCTCAGCGAAGCACCAGAGGCTTCTAGAAGTCATGCAGGAGAGTCTTTTGTTTGAGAGCACAGTTGCATGTGGAGGGAGGGATGGCAAACATTGACCTGTGCCTCAGACAACTGCCCAGGCAGCTGTTATCTAGAGCTAACACTGCCTTTGCCCGCCCAGGGATGGCAGGGGAGAAAGTAAATATCTGCAGAGAGGTCACAGTCTTCCCTCAGGTAACCCTTCCGCAGCCCCGCCGAATGGCTGTGGTGCTGCACTCAGCACTGAGAGACCTCATTTGAGGGCAGGAGAAGCAGAGCTCCAAAGCAGGGCTTGCCCATCTTTGGGGTTCATTGTAACCAATGGACAAGGGGCAGCAGGTGTGAGCTGGAGCAGAGGAGGTAGTATGGGAAGGAACTTCTTCCCCATGAGGGTGACCGAGCACTGGAACAGGCTGCCCAGGGCGGTTGTGGAGCCTCCTTCACTGGAGATGTTTAAAACCCACCTGGCCCTGTTCTGGTGCGACTGGATCTAGGTGATCCTACTGTGGCAGGGGGACTGGACTGGATGATCTTTGAGGTCTCTTCCAACCCCTCGTGTCCTGTGATTCTGTGATTTCCAGTCTGGGCTGCCCAGTGTAAGGAGCTTGTGGAAAACAAACCAAAACCTGACGTCGCTGATGAACCTGAGCCCTTGCAGAGGGTCCTGGGCAGGGCTCTGTTAGGGGAGTTTAGGTGTTTTGCATTTTCATTGCGGGCGACTGTGCAGCTGTCGCAAAGGATTCTGCATGGAAATCCTTGTGGAGCTGATGCAGATGAGGAGGGGCTTTGCACTTAGTGTCTCAGAGCAAGCTCTGGCAGGAGTGTGGCCAAGAAAAACACAGCGAGTTGGAGCTGAAATGACCCAAATTCAAGTGTCAGTTCTTCAGCGGGCTCTGGGCTTTGAGGAGAAGTGGGGGTTGGTTTTGCTTGGGTTGGACTGGCTGGGTATGGGGGCAGACTGAGGGGATGGTCACAAGACGATGATCAGATCAGCTCGTGTTGTCATGGTTAGCACCACCCCAGCCCCCAGTGACTGTAGGCGGTGAGGGAGTCTGCCGCCTTGGTGCAGGGCTGCAGACTGCAGAAGTCTCTGCTCTCTTGTCCTCTGGGCGCTTTCAGAGCCACAGGGTGGCTGAAGCCACTCCGCGGTCTGTGTGCTGGGGTCCACAGAAGCATCGGTGTGTCCGTGTGTGGAGCTGCCATGGAGTCCCGTGGCTCTGGGAGGCGTCTCTGCTGACGGTCAGTTGCTGCTGGTTTTCCAAGGAGCAGGCAGGCGCTAGACAGGACCAGGCGCTGCACAGGGCCTGCTGCTGGGTGGGAGAGGCTCCCATGGGAGCCGCTCTCTGGAGGTGCTGGGGAGAAAGGACTCTGCCCAACCCATTCCTGGCTCCCAGGGCTCTGCCCCAGCTCTTTGTTCGCTCTCTGGCCCCAGACTAGCAGCTGGAGGGTTGAGTCTCCTTGATAAGCGGAGAGGTTGTGTTTGGGTTGGCCGTGACTCATGGTGTCACAGCACAGTGAGGTGAGGGGTTGCGTAACCTGGTCCCTAGGGTCCCCGTTAATTGCCCATCCCTAGGGTCCCCATTAATTGCCCATCCATAGGGTCCCCATTAATTGCCCATCCCTAGGGTCCCCATTAGTTCCCCATCAATAGAACTTCCTTGCACAGTCTATCCGGGTTTGTGAGCTGTGGAGCAGCAGAAAACAAACAGAAGCAAATCTATTCATCTCTGAACTGCCTGTGGCCACAGACTGCCATTAGCCACAACGACAGAACTGTTAGCCCACAACTTTGCGTTGTTCTGCTCTCATGAGCAGTAAGAATGAAGCTGCACTGTGCTTTCCTGCTGCTGAATGGAGAGTAATTGTGCAGTAGGTCAGTGCCCCAAGAGGGTTCTTATGGAGAGCCCTGCACTCACTCTCCAGACTGCAATTTGCTTCAGAAGGGCTCTGTCCCACTGTTACCAGTTAGAATTGGTTCTTGTTTAGTTCTGTGTGTTGGGTAGGCAAGACCCAGTCCTCTTCAGGTCAAGAGAGGGTCTCCTCCCTCTTTCCTCTGCCCTGTTGAGACCACAGCTGGAATCTTGTGTCCGATTATGGGCCCCTCAGTTCCAGAAGGACACAGAGCTGCTGGAGAGAGCCCAGCACAGAGCCACAGAGATGATGGAGAGAGGGGAGCATCTCCCTGCTGAGGAAAGGCTGAGGGAGCTGGGAAAAAAGGAGACTGAGGGGTGACCTCATTAATGCTGATCAATATGTGAAGGGTGGATGTCAGGAGGATGGAGCCAGGCTCTGCTCAGGGGCACCCAGTGCCAGGACAAGGGGCAGTGGGTGTGAGCTGGAACAGAGGAGGTTCAACATCAGTATGAGAAGGACCTTCTTCCTAGTGAGGGTAACAGAGCCCTGGCAGGGGCTGCCCAGGGGGGTTGTGGAGTCTCCTTCTCTGGAGACGTTTCAAACCCGCCTGGACGTGTTCCTATGCGACTGGATCTAGGGGATCCTGCTGTGGCAGGGGGATGGGACTGGGTGGTCTTTTGAAGTCCCTTCCAACCCCTAATGTTCTGTGACTCTGCGAACCCAGACTTTGAGGTTCATGTCTTTTTCAAAGCCTCTCCATCTTCATCCTTCTGAAAACAAACGACAGAGGAGGTGTTTGCTCCTCACGCTTCGCTTCGCGTCTCGCTCCCAGGTCCTGTTTTATTGGCAATTTAAATCCATTAGAAAAAGAAGTGAGTCTCTGCAGCCCCTGTCATGTCCAACAGCTTTCCAGCTAAATTGGAGGTGTAACCATGCATGAGCATCGACCTGAGCAGTGTTGCTTGTGGCGGTCACGTTAAGTGGGCAGCTAAAGGCTTAATGACCCCGTTGACAGCGAGAGCTGCTGCTGGCACAGACCGGAGGCACCGTGCGAGGCCGGCAGTTGAATTGGCTTTTCCTTCTCAGTCGTTTTAGAGAGCATCTCCCCTGTCAGCACAGTTTGTCTGCTCCATTTCCCGTGTTGGTTGGATCGAGCAGAGCACAGTGACGCCCGGCCGGGTCACAGCAGCACCCTGAGCTTTCTTCTTGGAGCTCGTGAGTGCTCGTGAGCTTGCTGCGCCCAGTCATCAGGCAAGGACAGAGTAATCGAGTCACGGAATGTTTTAGGTTGGAAGGGACCTCAAGGTCATCGCATTCCAACCTCCCGCCACAGGCAAGCACACCTTCTGCTAGACCAGCCTCAACAGACACGGGTGACGCTCTCGTACCCTGCTGTTCATAGTTGCTCATCTCATTATGAGCTAAATTCAGTCAAAAGGCAGCTGGGAAACCCAAGGAAAGGCTGAACTTGGAATCAGGCCTCTTAGGAAAGTCTGGGACTTCCAAAGCCCTGGGAGATGAACTGAAGCCCCTTCCGTGAGAGCCCCTGCTGCTGCTGAGGACTGCCACAGGTACAGCGCAGTCTCCTCTGCGGGATGGGGCTGCTGCCACCCACAGCCACCCCTGAGTCGGAGGGATCCCTCCTGCTTGCTGTCCTCTTCTGTGGAGCAGGGCTCTGCTGAGAGTGAGCCCTTCTCCCTGGGGCCAACCAGCAGAGAAGGAGCTGCCCAAGGAACAACCCACTGCCCTTGATTTGCAGAGACCTGTGTTGGGTCTCGGGGTTGAATCCTAGAGCAGCAGGGCGATGGCTTCCTTCAGAGACCAAAATCAAAAGGGAGCTGTTCTTTGCTCTGAAGCTCTGCGTTTCTCTGTGAGCGGCTCTGCCGCCCCCCGGGAGCACTGCAGTTCTCTTTCCCACAATAAATCCTTGACCTTCCCCATCATGGAAGCATTAGCCTGTTCTCTGCGCAGGGTGGGGGCGGAGAGGGGAGCTCTGGTGCTACACACACGTGGGGACACGCGCGGGCGTTCACAGCTCCGAGCCAGCTCCTGGCTGCAGTCTCCAGGCAGCGCTGGGGCTTGTGTCCCCCCTGTGTAGTCCCGGACATAAAACAGTTGTGGCACAAAGGAGTCCCTGCAGACCCCGTCAGAGCTCTCGCTCTGCGCAGCCTGCGTGGGGCGTTAGGGTTGGGCATTCCCCGGGCGACGATTGTTGGTGTGCGCCTGGGCGTCCTCCTGTGCCCAACCCCTGGGCTCTTGTGCTACCTGGCTGCTTCTTGCAGGCTTTCGGTGCCTGTGTGCTGTCACCTGGCGACTGTCAGGCAAGCTGAATCCTCATGTGTGGGTACTGCTGGTCCCTGAGATGTGGTGTGAAGCAGGGTTTTCCCCTGCACAGTTCTATGGCTTTGACCTCAGCAGCCTGTGAGCTTGATCCAGGCTGACGGATGTGACCGGAGCGCTGTTGGTGTGGGGTAGGGAGAGGGGCAGGGAGGATGGTTTTAGGCTGCATGCACCCGTACGTTTGCGCTGGGCTCACAGCAGAGCAGCTGGGGCTTTCAGACACCTCGGATTTTCTTCGGGTCACTGGCTCAGTCCTGACTGTGGATTGATTGGTTGCTGCAGCTCCCCGTTTCTCTGGTAAGTGGCTCTTTGCCTGACAGAAATAGGATGCATGGAGGAAACACGGAGCCATCCACAAACAGGTTAAGGACAGACGAGCCCACAGTCCTGTTGAAGGGGATCGGCTCTGTGATTGAGCGGATGAGCCTCGCGTGACAGGCCGGTAACCAAGCATGGGTGTGCTGGGGGGCGAGTTGCGGCCGTGGCAGATCCTCAGCCCCTCACTGGTGAGAACCAACCAGACAAAATGGTGTCTGCGCACTCTAATGGCCGCGAGACCCTGTACATCACAGGAGATGTTCGAAGTGGAGCGAAAACATCCAGCGTTTGGCAAACGCAGAGAGCTCTTGCTCATTGCCGCGTGTGCTGGGCTGAGCTTACAGCTGGCGATGGAAAATGTGAGGCTCTCCTGAGCCTGCACACTCTGCAGGAACGTTTTGTCGGCCGGCAGGCTCCCAGTAAACCACCCCTCGGCTGTGCTCGGCTGCCAAGTTTGCAGTGGAAACATTGAATTCACTTGGCTGTTCCCCACAATCTTCAAATCAGCATTTTTCACGTACAGCAGCCCCTCATTTATGTGCAGTGTGGATCCCTGCCTGCCCGGAGAGAGGGCTCGCTGCCTGCCCGCCCGCCTGCCTCGGCAGGGAGCAGCTCACAGCTTGTGCTTGCCCAGAGAAAGCCTCTGTCTGACACACACGAGGGATCTGTGGTCTCACTGCATGTTACAGGTCATAACTCATCACCATTGGTCTCGTCCCTGACCGCGCATCCCTGTGCATCCCTATCCCTGACTGTGCATCCCGTTCAGGACCACAGGTCATCTCCTCCATGGCAGTGATGTAGTCCAAGCTAACCAGGCTGGAAGATTCTTCCTGCTCAGAGCCATGAAGATGATTGGGGCTGCAGCATCTTCCTTAGGAGAGGCTGAGCAAGCCAGGGCTGTTCAGCCCATAGAGTAGACTCAGGGGGATCTAATCAATGGTTATAGATACCTGAGGGGCCAGTGTCAAGAGGAAGGGACTGACCTCGGTGGTTCCAATCATGAATAGGACAAGGGGCAAATGGGCACAAACACAGGAGCTTCAGTCTAAACGTCACAAAAACTTTCACAGCATCACAGGACATTAGGGATTGGAAGGGACCTCGAAAGATCCTCCAGTCCCATCCCCTACCACAGCAGGATCCCCTAGATCCAGTCACACAGGAACATGGCCAGGCAGGTTTCTTGCTGTGAGGGAACAGGAACAGCCCTGGAATGGGCAGCCCAGACAGGCTGGGGAGTCTCAGTCTCTGGAGCTATTCAGAATCTCCCTGGACGTGTTCCTGAGTGATCTGCTCCATGGGCTCCTGCTGTAGCAGCAGGGATGGGCTGGATCCTCTCCAGAGGTCCCTTCTGATCCCCCTGTTCTGTGATGCTGTGACAGGGGCTTCCCAGTGCCAAAAACAAGGACATGGTTGTGTCCCTCACCCCATCAGAGTCTGGCCCCAGGTGAGGGGGGGACTTTACAAGGGAAACACGTGCTTCAGATGCTGAACACACCTTGAGCACCAGACTTCTCAAACAGATTTCGGAGCCCTCATCAGAGTGCGGTGACGAAGCTGTCATCTCCTGGCAGTACTCACCTGAGTGAGATGATGGAGCTCCCTGTCTCCTTGCGGTGTGCAAATGGAATGGCTTGCAACATCAGTAGCCATTGACTTAATTGGATGAAGACAGCACAAGGGTCTCATTTAGCCTTGGAGCTATGCAAGCCAGGTCTCGAGTGTCTGTGGGAGCAGCGACACCCTTTGCTACTGGGGGAGAGGAACCGTTTTCATTTGTTTTCTACGGTTAAAGTTTCCTTGGCCAAGGTTAAGGGTGTTGGTTGGGGGATCCCTGGAATAGGCTGCCCAGAGCGGAGGTGGAGGTGCTGTCCCTGGAGCCATCCAAAGTCAGGCTGGCTGGTGCTCTGGGAGTGATGGCCCTGCTTGCGGCATTGGGCTTGGACTTGGGAGGTCCCTTCCAATCCAATGATTCTCCTGCTCTGTGGTTCTGTGTTGGTAGGTGCAGTCCTCTGAGTAGCTGCTCCATTTTTTTTGCAGAACAATTAGTCAACTAGCAAATGGAACCACGGCTCCAGCGATGCCCTGCGTCAGCCCCTCTTCCCAAGAGAGTGCTGACACCAAATGGCAGCGGCAAGCTGGAGACGCTGGAGCCCTGGGTGGGAACCAGCCCGTAGTGCCCACAGAGGTGTGGTGGCTGATGCGTGTCCGTGAGCGCTGACCGCTGTGCCCATGGAAGTGAGCGGGGTCCGTGCCCTCATGCGCTGCTGCAGAGCAGCCTGGGCTCCTTGCAGATGTCAGTGGTGGGGTGCCGGATTTCCGAGGAAAGAGGAGGGAGGAAGAGATTCCCATGCCAGGACACTGAGAGCACCAGCTTCAGACACCCGCCTGCTGTTAAAAAAGTGGTTGTTGAGAATTCACAGTATCACAGTAATGATAAGGTTGGAAAAGACCTTAAAGATCATCCAGTCCAACCTAAATCCAAATAAACCCAGTAATCCTAACATCTAACATCTAGATCATGCCACTGGGCACCTCATCCAGCCTAACCTTGAACACCTCCAGGGATGGTGGCTCAACCACCTCCGTGGGCAGCCCATTCCAAAACTCTTTCAGTGAAAATTTTTTTTCTAATGTCAAGTCTAAACCTTCCCTGATGGAGCTTAAGACTATGACCCCTTGTCTTGTCTCCAGTAGCCCTTTTCAAACCGAACAAAGTGCAGGTGGGGAGACACAGGGGGGTTTCACCAAACCCTTCCCTTCGTCTTTCCTGCTCGAAGGTTTTGCAGAGGCTGGATGGGAAAGTGGCGATGGGGAAGGGGCAGATGTGGTCTGTGCTAGCATCGCTCATTCCCAGCAACTCCAGTATGGCCTCTCCCTTTCATATTCAGTCTCATTTGCCTTAATATTCTGCTTCAAAAGGGGGCAATTAAACCAAAGGTCTGTGCTTTGTGCCAGCGTCTTTGAAGCCAACCATGAGGCTCCATTCCCAGGGGATGAAAGTTAATTTCCGAGGAGCCCTGAAAGTTCTGGAGCACAAACAAAGCCAGTGGATGATTTCACTAACTGGCTGCTGCTATTAGCAGCTGCATTAACTGCCTCCCGTGGGTCTGTACCTGTTGGGTTAGGCTGGGTGGTTCTGGTGGCCAGCTGCATCTTTTCCACACCAGGGAGGCACAGTGAGAGCTGCCTGGCGCTGCTGCTGCCTGCAGATGAGGCTGGCAGTGAGGGTGCCAGTGCACTGTAGTTTGGGCTTTTTTAAAGAGGGCAGCAGGGGCAGTTAGGTGATGGGTTTGGGTGGAGTGAGCTTGTGAGGGATGTTGGAAAGTCGTGGGACCTTCACTGCTGGCCTGTGGTTCTGCCAGTGAAAGGACTTCTCTGGCAGCCTTTTTTCTTTCTTCTTTTCCTCCTGGCTCCTCTTCTCCTCCTTTTCCTCCTTTTGACGTGAAGATGCGGCTGCCAAGAGGAGCCTCTCTGCTGCAGAAGTGTTGTGAGGAGTCAGCACATTTGGTGTCTCTGTGGGTGGGCTCGTAAAGCCTGATCCTGCTTCATGTTCTTTGCATAATGAAGAAAAAGCAAGAAGCCCTCTGGGGGCTCATGGTAATTGGAAGCTAATTCCCAGGTAGCATATTAAGCACATTAATGCCTTTAAAGACAGGGCCAGGCGCTGGTGGGAACATCCAAGGGCTTTGTGGGAGGAAAAACCCAGTACAACTGCAGTTGTGTTTTGCTTGTTCCAGTCCCCTCAGCGGTTCTCGCAAACTTGAAGCAGGCGGCTGGACTGAACAAGCAGGGGCGGCACAGACAACCCTGCTTTGGGTTCTCAGACCTCCTGCTCGCTGAGAGGGACGTAGGTGCTTTCCTGGGCCCTCGCGGCCCCACTGAAGTGCCCCTTGAGTGCAGTGGAGCTGAGAGGAACGCAGAGGGCATTCCTGTGCTTCCCGGGGTGAGTGCAGCAACCAGAGCTCACCCCCTCCAGTTCCCGTGCTGTTCCCACTGTGCAGAGCCCCTGGTGGCTTGGAAACATCTGTAGGACTACCCAGTGAGGATAAGGGTGGTCACTGGTGCAGTGTGAGCTGCTAGTGGCTTTGAAACATCTGTGGGGCTACCCAGTGAGGATAAGGGCGGTCACTGGTGCAGTGTGAGCCAGGGCTGCTCTGCACCCGCTGTGCAAAGAAAGGCAGAGGCTGAGGGAGGAGACGGTGGTGTGGATGGTAGATCTCTAAGGAGCTTCATTTCATGCAGGACGCAGATAGAGGGCTCCCAGAGGAGAGCTGCCACTCAGTCCTGCCGGTGTGCTGGCTGCTTTGCCTCCGTGCCCCCCTGTTCACAAAGAGAAATGGCATTGATGCACCCAGCCTGGAGTTGCTGGTGGCTGCTCGCTCTCCCAGGGAGGTTCTCTGGGGTTCTGCAGATGTTGTTTGTGGAAGCTGGGTACCTGCCAGTGCACAGCCTTCCCACAGGGCTCTTGCTGAACCATCAGATATGTCAAGGCTGTTCTAACCTGTTGTTGGGGTATCTCCAGGTTCTAGCAGATAACAACACAGTTGAATTCCATGTGTTTGTCTTGGGGGAGAGATTTCTGAGTCTCTTCCCACATTTCGGATCAGCACTCGCCTGCTTGCAGTTCAGTGCCCGAGGCCATGCTGCGGGCTGCCTGAACCCTTCCTGTGTCAGGCACACGGAGGTCTAACGGAGTTGTTTGCAGTGGGGCAATTAAGTTGGGATTGAGATGGAGAGCTGGGGCTGCTCAGGCTGAGGAAGACAAGGTTGGGGGGAGCCCTCATTACTCTCCACATCTCTCTGAAAGGACACTGCAGAGCTGTTGGCGCTGGGTTCTTCTCACAGGTCATTAGTGACAGAAGCAGAGGGAAGGGCTTCAAGCTTCAAAAGGAGAGGGTTAGACTGGACATCAGGAAGAGATTCTTCTTGGACAAAGTGATCAGGCCCTGGGATGGGCTGCCCAGGGTGGGGGTTGAGTCCCCATCTCTGGATGAGTTTAAAAGTTGCTTAGATGTGGTGTTGGGGAATCTGGTTTAGGGGTGACCTTGTAGAGTAGGGTTGATGGTTGGATTTGATGATCCCAGGGGTCTTTTCCAAGCTGAATGACTCTGTGATCCTAAATGCTGAAGCAGTGTTGCTGCAGCAGCTCTGTGTGCTGCACTGTCTGCTGGCTTCGGCATGCAGAGACCTGCACCGATCCTTCACTGGGGTAACCTTTGGGGCTTTAAGTGCTCTGCAGGTTTGTGTTGTCCTGAAGCATTTAGAATATGAGATGGAAGGAATGGAAGTGAGAAGTATGAAATGGTCAAGAGACTGAGCAGACCCTTCCCTGTGAGGCCACAAGGTTCCTTGCACATGGCTGTAGGCAGGAGGGCTGGACTAATTAAAGTGAGAATGGAGAGCCTGCCTCTTGTTTTTGAGAGGAGAGAGTCCAGGCTGTGATAGACATGAGAGCAGACACCTTGTTTGCTCTTAATGAAGAGGTGGGTCTGGTTGCTGCCGAAGGCTGAAGCCTGCATGCCAGGCCATGCCTGAGCAGGAATCTGTTTTCCCAGTTAATGAACACTCGTTCTTTGCCCTGGGTGCTAAACAACCCTGTTGTTCTGTTCTGCCATGCGGAACACCTTGGCGAGCTGCACAAAGGAGCCCCAAGAACTGCTCAGCCTGGCTGAGCAGAGCTCCTCATGTTTGTGTCAGAAGTTGGAACATGTCCCCCTCTTCAGCCTTGAGGTTCTGAACTGGTGAAGCTACTCCCTGCCCTCTCCAAACAGCTTCGAGTTGAGACAGTTTCTTTGCAGCAGCAGCAGCCCTCTCCACCAGGGTTTCAGCTCTGGGGTCCCCTATGGAAACAGCAGAGGCGGGAGCCAGTGTTCCCTTGGGTGGCAGAAGGACAGAGTGGCTGGAGTAGAGGGATGGTACCTGCAGCCTCTGTGGAGAGGGTCTCCAGACAGAGCCGCGGGGCTCTCCGGGCCCATGTCCATACTATGTGTGGGTGCATCTCGTGAGCAGTCCCCAGCCCCAATGGAAGAGCTACGCCCCTGCTCGTGAAGGAATGAAGAGTGCGGCTTCATGTGTGGCCAGATCCACTCTGAAAATCAGAGAAGATTAGGGAAGTGGAAGCTGTTTGGTGGCCAGCAGAGCTGTCTGAGGAGAGCAGTGTGTGGGTGGTGGGGTAGCGGAGGAGCAGTGTGTGTGAGCTGAGCTAAGCTGAGCTGCACAGGAACGTGCTCTGCTGAGGTGGTGTAAAACCTGTGCTCGCCCCAGTTTATCTCATGGCACTTGGGAAGGGCTGCTGCTGTTGGTGAGGGCATCAACAGCCCTGACCCAGCTGGTTCTGCACCCTGTGGTTTGCTTGTTGTTCTTTAGCAGCACCATTTTCTCACAAACCATTTTCTACTGGAAAGAAATGAGGAGGAGAAATGAAGCCACAGGCCTGTGACTAAGGCACCTTTTTTCCCTGATCCACTTGTGCCTCACGTGTCTCCAAGCCTGCAGTGTGTGGCTGAACATCTGCTTGGAACTCACATTTGTTTGTTTGCAGAGAACACAAACTGGTTGGAGCCCCACTGCTCATTCTGGAGGAATGCTTGAGAAATCGCTGTCACACCATCCCGGCCCCAAACGGTGCAGCTGTGGCGGGGTGGAAAACAGGGCTGATCCTGCACCTCCACAGACTGGGCTCCATCACAGTCAATTGAATTGTGGAGGTTTTGCCCTCCTCTGCTGTGTAAATCCCATCCAGGACATCAGCTAACAGCAGGCATCACAGGATAGAAACAGCCAGTTTCTATCTGCAGGGCTCAGCTCCAGGGAATGTTGTGTCAGCCAGGAGCACCTTAGCTTTTCCTGGAGTCACTGTCGCCTGTTATCTGGGCACCTCTCATGCAGGTGGTAACAGCCGTGTGCTCTGTGCTGAGCAGTACCGAGCGCTCACTCCAGCTGGAAGATGGCAGCTGTTCAGGTGTTGTCCAAGAAGGTCTGCGAGTGATGATGCAGGACAGTTGGAGTCTCGCCAGACTGGGAAGGCCCAGTCGGTTTCCCTGGCAAAGCTACCCAGCAGCAAATCAGGATTCCAGTCAAGCCTGTGTCCAGTGCAGGATGTGGGAGGGCTGGCTCAGCCCTCTGCCTTTCATTTGCAGAGCGTAGCAGAGGTGATCGGGCTTTCGGAGCCCGGTGGCCCTTCCTCACCTCAGCAGCAGCAGGTTTTTAGTGAGTCACAGCTTGGAAAAGCAGCCCCAGCGGGGTTTGCAAGCTGCATTCCCAACGTCACAGCCAATTCTTGACCTCTCTGGGAGGCTCAGATGCACACGAACTGGGACAGAGGGTTTTGTGGGGTGCTCTGGAGTTTCTTCACTTTGCTTCATTTGCAGTGCATCTGGAACCATTTATACCCCAGCAGGGCTTTTCCTGGTCACGCCCCACGCTGGAGCCAGGGGAGCAGTGGGGCCGCAGAAAGCTGCTTCACCCATCACGTCGTGAAGTAGTTTTGCAGCAGGAGAAGGATTCCTCCCTTCCACCCTCAGCACTTCCTCAGGCCAGTCACTCTGGACGTTGCCTTCCTGCACAGTGCTGATCCAAAAGCCATCCTGAGAAGGGCCCTCACTTCCACTTCGAAGCTGTTTCATGTGTTATTCGGGGCTTTGCTTGGCTTCCTTGCAGCTGGCTGTGACACAGGAGCGCTGCCTTTGCTCCAGCTCCGGGTTAGCCCTCGCTGAAAGGCCCTGCCATGGGCTGGCTGTTCAGCCACCCGGTGCAGCGCAGCCGAGTGCTGCTCTGATTAGACCCAGCTGTCACCGCACCCCCAGGTGAGTTGCCTGGGAGATGCTCTTGTGGAGACAATCAAACAACCTCAGGCAAGCAGAGGGAGCGGGGGTGCAGGGTGCAGCTGTGGGGTGTGTGACAGGATCAGCTCCAAGGGGTCTTTGACTCGAGCGTGTGCTCTCCCCGAGCACGCGGGCTTTGTTCACGCGGGTCGTGTTTGCGAGCAGCAGGTTTGCTGTTTGGTTTGTGTCTGAGGAGCTGACGCGGAGCAGGTGGCAGCTGCTCGCACGTGTGCACGGCTGCCCTGAACAAGCCGAGAAGGTGTTCGCGCGCTCCTGAGCCCGTGGTTCAGACATCCTCTTGGCTCTCTCGGGGTGAAAGGCACCAGGGAAATGGCAATTCTCTAGTGATCCTTCTGCAGCTTAGCGGCAGTTGTTATTGTCGGAGCCTGAACATGGGCTGTGCTCAGGACAGCCTGAAACAACCCCTTTCAAACCTTCTGCTTTGCTGGGTGTCACTGCAGAGCAGCTCCGTGGGCACTCCCAGAGAGCTGGTCCTCCTGCCATCCTGCTCCAAGGCGGGAGATGCCCCTCCTCGTAAGGGCTCTGCTGTCTGTGAAGGACTTTCACGGGTGGAGGTTTCTGCTGGTGAAGCGAAGGAAGCGTGGGTTGTGTGCCAGCTGCATGGGAGCGCGCGCAGCTCCGCTGCACAGCAGCACTGCAGCAAAGCCTGCACCAGGTGTTCACACTCCTAATGACTCCCGTGCGAACTGACTTTGTGCTCAGCTAATTCCATCTGTTGGAAACCTGAGCGGGGAGTGTGCACAGGCAGCGAAAGTCATTGTGCTGCTAATAGAGAAGGAAGCCTTATCCACAGAGGACTGTTTTGACAAGAGGTAGCGGGCTGCCGTTGTGCCAGCCAGGCACTCGTGTTGGTCTCTGCCAAAGGCCGCAGACTCTTTGCACGGTCACTAGGGTTGAGTCAAACATGCAGCTCTGGGTCTGTTGCGCAGTGGCTTGGGCAGACCCTGGCTCAGCCTGTGAAGCCCAGACGGAAGACACCAGAATTTTAGCTAACAAGCAGCTGCTGCGGTTTCACTTGTTGCTGCGTGTGCTGTTCCTGAAGGGAAGGGAACCCGGGCTGGAGGGGAAGGAAGGAGGTGCTGCGTAAAGGGGGACTGAGAAAAGGCATTGAAGTGACGTAGCTTGAGAGATCTGAATGGTGGAGATGTGGAGGTGTTGTACTGCTCTATGGCAATCTGGGCACAAGACCAGGCCTGTCACCGCATCGCCACGGGCAGGTGAGCCTGCTGCCAAGGAGTGAGAGGGAGCGATGCAAGGGGACAGGTGAAGCTTCCAGACTGGCATGACGTCTGCTTGCTGCACCTCAGCAGTGGGCCTGACAGTGGAGGTGAGAGGACTCAGTTCAGTGCCCATCATGGGCTGCCGTAGGTTATGACCAGGGATTTCACTTTGCTCGGAGACGGGGCGCTTACTGATTCACTGGGGCTTTGACAGAGCCTCTGCTTGTCACTCTTGTCGTGCTGGATTGTTCCTATAGAGAAAGAGAGCTGTTGGCTGCTCCTCTCTTGAGAGGTGGGGCTTGCTCTTCGCTTCTCCGCAGCCGGCCATGTGTCCCCCACACATGCTGCTCCGTGCTGACGTGCTCTGTGCTTTGCCCTGCCATGGTGGGGCTTCTCTTTGTGTATCTTTCTTTGCGTGTGTAGACTTGTCCAGTCAGTGGTGGGACACCCACCCGTTGTCTCTGCTATGTCAGAAAATCCAACTGACATTGTGTTGGTGTAGATTTGATGCTTTAGGGCCTTTCTGAGCATCACCATCAGATTCAGGCACTGGAAGGGACCCCGGAAGATCATCCAGTCCAATCTTCCCACCACAGCAGGATCCCCTAGATCTAGCACAGGAACATGGCCAGGTGGGTTTCAAATGTCTCCAGAGGAGAGTCCACAACCCCCCTGGGCAGCCCCATAAATGAAATTATGTAAACCAGGATATGAGTTTCTGTGGGGTCTTTGGTGGCCTAAGCATGGGAAATGGCAGTAGCATCTCAAAGGGATGGATGGGTCGATCCCCTGTCTGAGCAGGGAGCAGACCTCGCTGTGTGTGTGTGGCTGTGCTGGGTGGGTGGGGAACTGTCTAGCATCTCTTGGCAGCTGGAGTGCCATAGGGGTCAAGCTAGAGAAGGGGTAAACCTAGGTCTCTTAACATGACTATGAGAAGCAATTCCTGTGTCTGCCTTCTCATGTTCTTGTGAGCAGATGGGTTGGGAGGCAGCAAACATGAGCTCATCTCCATGAGAAAACTCCTCAAGCTGGTGGCAGCTGCTGGTTCCACTGGTGCCTGTTGACGTTATAGACTGGGCAGACTCAAGAGAAAACGAGAGTCACTCACATATGGGAGGACAGCAGGGGGTGTGGGGTGCGTCCCACCTCGGTGGGGTGGTTGGTGCAGTGTAGTGCGCAGAGATGCTTGCCAGCCGCGCTGTAATCTGGTGCAGCTGAGCCCTGGAGGAGACTGGACACGGGTGCTGCGTCCTTCACAGAGATGAATGGTAGCGAATGCCAAAAGCCGCGATGGGATGTGGATACACAGCGGAGTGCACAGAGAACCTTCCAGATGCCACCTGCGCTCCGCACGCTCTGCTCTGCAGCGCGTTGCCCAGGTCCTTTCCTCCTCCTCTTCCTTCGGTGGATGCAGAGGACTGTCCACCTTTTAACAGCAGGACTTGCACCAAAGCCAGCAGGCAACTGCGTTTGCCTGCGTGTTGAGCTGAGTGTTTGTGAATTACTGTGTGCGGGTGTACACGGAGCTCACTAGTTGGGAAGGCGCTAGGGAAAGTTGGATCAAGATCCCATCGGCACTTGCAGGCTCAGGCTGTTTTCCCTGTGGCCAGCACTGTCAACTGATGGTACCTGACGTTCTCCTTAGAGCCCAGTGTCCTGGAAGCAGGGGATTTAAAGACAAAATGGTTTTAGGAAGCCTCGTGAACCCAGCCGAGGCCACCCAGCAGGCTGGGACTGGCCTTCCTGCCCGTAGAGGTTGTTTTGAGGGAAGGCATCAGTGCTTCCTGGGGCGGCCAAGGCCAATGAACACAGCGAGCTCCTCAGTCAGCATCACAGTTATTTTTATGTGGTTCCTTTCTGGAAAGCTCTTTGCTCTATTATTTGTGACAAGATCAAGGTAACAGACTGTGGCAGAAGTAGGGGGTTTCTTCTGCTGGAGCCTGACCTGTGCCAGCCACAGCAAGACCAAGATGGTTGGGAAGGGGCTTGTTGCCGAGAGAGCCCAGCCTGCTGGTGGAGTGTGTTCCCCATGATTCTTTGACCAGCTCCTGTGGACACAGAGCTGAGATGGGATGAGAGCAGGGCTTGGCAGCCACTCACAGCTGATGTGCCAGACTGTTTTCCTTTCCCACATCAACATGCTGGTGGTGTGTCTGTGAAAGGTGGTGGCTCCTGGCTCCCAGCTCTTGCTGAGTTTGGAAAGTGCTGGAAGCCGGGAGCTATTGTTTGCCAGTTGGAGCTGGCCTCTGTCCCGCAGCATGCCAGCTTGGTTTGGAGCAGCCTCGAAAAGATGGAGAGCCCTGTGTGAGGGCTGGTGGAGAAGATGTTTTACCTTGCTGTGCTCAGACTTTGTCTCCTCCGGTCCTGTGTTTGCTCGCGAACCGCAGCATCACCTCTTCTGCCTTGCTTTTGCCGCTGGAGTGAGGGTGCAGGGTGGGAGATGTGATGGCAGCTGTCTCTAACCGACCCAGCCACAGCCTCTGCTTGGCTGGTGAAGAGAATTCACTGACAACTGCAGGTCCTGGGCCTTTCTAGCTCCTATGTGCTGGTCCTTCCCAGCCTCTTGAAAATAGGTTGTTCTCCAAAGCCTTTCTGTAGCCAAGGTGCAGACATCTCCAGACTGCTGAGGGGACATCTAGCTGCCCCTTCCACCTCTGTCTGCGGAGTGATGGGTAAAGGCTGCTGTGCGCTGATTCTTTCTGAGTCTAGGTAGCAGCTCATCAGCTGCTGTAGCTGCTCTGGGACCCCTGGGTGGTAACAGCTATGGCTGACAGTGGTGTCCGGCTCCTTAATCCTGGTCGCCAGCCCGAACAGTTAATTACTTTGCCTCTGAGCTACGTCCCTTTGCTCCTGCCATCTCTGTCAGACCCAGGGCAGCTGGAAGCTGCCAGCCGAAGGCGAGGGCTGCCCTGATACATGCAGGGCACAGGTTCAGAGAGGTGTTTATGCTGTTGGCGGTGCTCAGGCCAGCTGCTGATGCTGTGCTGGGATGGCGGAGCCACGTCAGGCTCTGTTGCCTGGCCAGCTGCACGGAGCAGCTCCAGATCGGTTCGGGTTTTGCTTTGCCTTTTGTTCTCAGTTCACGGCTGCGCTGGTGCTGGGCACTGACCTGCAGCTGGTTTCCTATTAGCCACGTTGGTGTGGAAGTGAAGAGCAGTAGTTGGTGCAGCAGGGAGATCACAGGGATTCTCCCAGCGCAGGGGCTCCCTGGGTGCCGAGCAGGTTAACAGAGAAGAGCTGATGAGGCCAGTTGCTGTTTCTGTGAGGGTTTGTCTGTCCCCAGGTGCTGTCCTCCCACTCTCTGAAGTTCAGTCCAAGCAGCAGGTCCCGATGCTGTTGTGGGCTCTTATTTCCCACACAGCCCTGGCCACCCCTTCTGTAGGTCTCTGCAATTACCCACAGGAATCAAATTCTGCTCAGTGGACAAGCAGGTCCAACCCCACTGCTGTAGTGGGACCGCTGCAGACACAAGTCAGCGGAATCTCTGCCGGGTGTTTTGCTGAGCTGTTGGCAGAAGGCAGGTCTGTGCCAGCTCACCAGAGCAGGGACTGTCTTTGCGTGAGAACAATAACACTGCGAGGAGCAGCCCCCGATTCAGCTCTGCCAGGGGCTCTGCAATAACAAATGCACTGGCCCAGCGCTGGGAGGGACAACAACCTCCTCATCCCCGTTTCTTCACAGAGATGTGAGGGGGAGATCAATTTAGAACAAAGCTGTTTCCCCACCACCGCCACACTGCATCCAAACAGAGCTCTTGCAGTTATGGAAGTACTGGAGGCGACAGCTCCTTCCCGCTGCGATTGGTGACTGAGGAGAATCGCCGTGGGAAGATCTTCAAAGGCTCCTGAAGGGCAGCAGGAGCCCCACTGCAAAGCACAGCTTTTCCAAAGCTGCTCTGACTCTGGCCAGCTGCAGGGGAGATGCCCTGGGTGAGCTTGATGGCTGCTGAAAACTCCTTAGGAGCAGTGATGGAGATGCTGAACCACATCTTTCCCTTCCTTGGGCCATCCTTCCAGGCATTGGCAGCACAGCTGTCTGAGATGCCAGCGACTGCCATCCTCATGCAAAGAGGCTTCAGGTATCTGCAGCGTCGCCTCACAAACAGCATGGGGGGACCGAAGCGTTTGCTGCGAGCCACAAATGAGCAGAGGAGGAACCAGCAAGGGCTGCTGGATTCCTTTCCAGCCACCTGACCGAGTGCATGTTGGAAATAGCCATCATTTTCCCCCTGTCTGCTCCTCTCTCAGAAGAGCTCTGCACAGGGAGCATAGAGGTGCCACCCGATCTCCCAGCAGCACCTGCGTTGGACCCCCACCCACCACCATGGGGGCAGCTCTCCAGATTGTCTGTGTCCTGTGATGGCCCTCGAGGGCACTGTACCCTGGTGTTACCTGTGGTCCCACTCTGTGTGAGGGGCTGAGCTGGCCAGAGGAGATCAGGCTGTGTGCTTTCTGAAACACCCTCACGTGCCCCCAGACCTCCTTCAGGATCAGAGCCTGGTCCCTGGCACAGCCCAGCTTCAAGCAGCAGCTCTCGATTAACCTCCCTGTGAACAAACCCGCTGTCAGAAGCAGTTTTTGCCCGCTGAAGAGACCATTAAATGAGGTGCTCAGGGCATAGCCTCTCTTCCGGGGCTGCGGGCGTATTACATGCTAATCCAAATTAAATTCAGAACATCCCCAGGTGGTTCCTGCTCTGACCCTCTCTTTTTCACCCGAAATGCATCGCAGTCGAAATCTCTGTGTCTGCAGCAGATCACTTGTGAGCAGCACGTTGAGCTGTGCTCCTTCTAGTTTCACAGCTGGAACCTGCTGTCCTGGGACCACCGTGGGCTGAGGCAGGAGGTGTTTCACGCCGTTAATCTCATCGTGAGCCAGACCGTGAGAGCTGTTTGCTTTGGGTTTGCTTCCCTGCAGGGATGTGGTTTCCCAGCAAGGTGTGCAGCTTGCAGGATGGAGTGTGGTCTGTGCCAAAGCAGTATTGATCTTGGAGGTGGCTGCACGTCTGCCGGTGCTCCCTGTGCCCTGGCATGTGCTGGGTCCTGAGCAGGGAGCTGCAGGCTGTGTGGAATGGCCCCGAGCTTGCCGGCCACGGTCACGCTCACAGGCGGGAAGGGGTACGTTTTGGTAGGGAGAGGAGACCCACATCTCGCTGCTTCCTCTGGACAGGCTCGTTGCTGGCCTCTGTAAAATGATTCGCGATGCCCTGGGGATGGTGGCTGGTGCTGCTCCTTGCGGCTGCCGCACAGAGGCAGAGGAAGCAGCTGCTGCTGTGTCGCTGCCTTGCAGCTCCTCCCAACGAACCACTGCTCCCAGTTGCAGCCCTTCTCTTTTCGAAGTGCCAGCCTGCCTGGGTTGTTCCTTTCTGTCTGCTCCATCATCCTTCTGCCCAGTGCAGCAGGAGGAGGTGCGAATGCAGTCACTGCAGGTGTTTACATCAGCTGCCACCCCGGGATTTCCACGAGCAGCACATACTGGGCGAGGGGAACAAGCAAGTCAGGGGACAGGCTTTGAGGAACACAGGTAGCTCTCTCCGGGTTAGTAAGACTGGAAGTTACCAGCAGCTCCCCTCGCTGGGCAAGGAGAACAAGCAAGTTGGTGGGCAGGCCTTAAGGAACAGAAGTAGCTGTTCTCTGGGTTAGTAGGACTAGAAATTACCAGCGTTGATTCTGGTGACCACGTCTCCTAAACAGGATGGACACTGAATCTCCAAGAGCCTTGCATGTCACTAACAGTTTTGGGGCTTGAGGGGGATTTTAGAGAAGGAAGATGGTTTCCTGGACTCAGAAGTTCTTAGAGAGGTGGGGTCTCTGATGCAGCAAAAGTCTGCAGAACAGGTCTGCCTTCTGGTCTGGGCATCTTCCTGCTCTGTCACGGGGAGGGAACTGCTGGTGGCCGAGACTGAGAAGTGGGTCCAGAGTTAGGTTTTGGTTGGAGGGACAGGGAGTGCTCCTCCTGACCTGCTCTGGGATTAATACAGTTCCATTAGGAGGAAAAGGCCACAAGTGCTGGCCTGGGATGCCAGGGCTGCTGAGCTTTAGGGATGTGGGTTGCTGGACGAACCATGTGGGTCAAAGCTGCTTCAGCTGAGTCGAAGCCTTGGAAGTCTAGAGCAAGTCTGCAGACGGTGCCCTGACTGTGGACAGAGATACAAAAGCACCTTTTTGTTTGTTTATTTGGATTAAGGTGACTTTTCTTGTTGAACATTTAGCATTTCATGTAGGTTTTCCCTCTCTTCATCACTTCTGTTAGCAGAGTCCCTTTCTGAAGTGGTGCAGGTGTTCTCTCTTCTTTGAAATCCCTTGCAATTGAATGGAAGTAATTTCCTCTTTCCCCCAATGCCAATCATCACCAGGGTTCCCCTGCCTGGTTGGAGGAACCCAGCTGACCCTGGGTGATGCTGGTGCCGTGGTCCTGGCCGACAGGCACCTGCAGGAGAACTTTTCTGACTAATAAGACCCTGCTGGGCATCTGGAAGATGTTCCACTTGGTTTAATTATGGAGGATTAATTAAGTGCATAAGCTAGAGAGGATGAAGGGCTCTTGGACTGAATCTTGAGTCTGATGGGCACCCAGTGATAGGTCAAGGAGCACTGGGTGTGAGCTGGAAGAGAGGAGGTTCCCCATCAATATGAGAAGGAACTTCTTCCCAGTGAGAGTGCCAGAGCCCTGGAACAGGCTGCCCAGGGGGTTGTGGAGTCTCCTTCTCTGGAGATGTTTCAAACCCTCCTGGCCCTGTTCCTGTGTGACTGGATCTAGGGGATCCTGCTGCGGCAGGGGGATTGGGCTGGATGATCTTTTGAGGTCCCTTCCCATCCCCAATGTTCTGTGCTTCTGTGGTTTTTATTCATTTCACAGAGGGCCCCAGAGAGATCAATCACAGGATCTCTCCCAGGGCAGGACCTCTTCAGTTTCTTTGGAGAGACACAGGCTTTGGTTATTTGCAGTGACTCAAGTAATGAGTTTGAGCAGGAAGGAGTAAGGCAGTAAAGAGAAAAGGAAGGATCTGCTGGTCAGAGACTTCAGACTAAATCGTCTATCATTAGAATTTGCCACCTCGCAGCAGATCAGCCTGACAATGGAATCACCAACCTGACCGAGGGGTGAACGTGCTGGAACCTGCCTCTCCGCTCTAAAACTTGCAGAAACGCTTGGTGTTCCACTGACACTACCAAGTCTAGGAAGATGTGATCAGTGAATCTGGGTGAAACATGTCTCGAATATCACCTCTCCAGGTGCCACAGCCCCTGTTGTTTCAGCTGTAGAAGAGAACAACCTTCTCAGCAGCAGTGTTTGCGCTGGCAGGAGGAAGTGCGAGGCAAACTCTGGGGACACTCTGGTGTCCCCAACACCCAAAACACCCGCAGCGACCTGAATACATTTGTCTCTTTCCCACATCTTCAGGCACTGAAGCACCCCCATGGCACAGACACATCATCACCTCTTGCAAGGCCAGCCAGAAGCTCACGGAACCACACAGAGTTTGGGGTCAGAAGGCACCATGAAGGGTCATCTAGTCTGACCCCCCCAGCAGCGAGCAGGGACAATTGTGCATAGAGCAGGGTGCTCAGCGCCCCAGAGCTGTGGAACTGCAGAGACTGGCTGTCTGTGTGGGGCTGCAGTGCAGTGGGGGGCTGCCAGGGACCCGGGTCCCTCCTGTGCGAGGAGGCAGGTTCCTTGCAGAGACTCCAGGTTCCATCAGGCAGAGCTGTTTGGTGCTGGGGAGGGTGGTCAGGGAGCTCTGGATGGGTTTTATTAGTGGATGGGATTTGCAAGTGTTGGGGCCAGTGGTTGGGTCTGGTCTTGTGGACAGGACGATGATGAGGGGGGACAGGGTGAAGGTTGCGAGGGAGGCTGTGATTGATCCTGTGAGAAGGGAGGGAGACAATTTTGTTGTAGATCTGCGAGGCCTTCTGGCCCCACTCAGGTTTGGTCTATGAGGTTTGAGGGGGGGTTGGTTTTCCATTTTTTTAATGGGGATGTAGCTCACAGCACCACAGAATCATAGAACACTGGGGATTGGAAGGTCCTCAAAAGGTCACCCAGTGTGACCCCCCTGCCGCAGCAGGACCCCCAGTGGTGCCGCAAGACCAGCAACGAGGAGCTTGGAGAGGAGCTCAGGGCGGCCGGGTGGCAATCGGGGAACGAGCAGCTTCACCTGAGGCTGCTCGCAGGCGGGAGCCGGAGGGGAACGCGGGGCTTGTGCCGGCTCCGACAGCTCCCCAGAGCTCTGAAAGCACAGCCCGGCGGGAAGGAGCTGCTGTCGAGCAGGCGAGGAGCACGTTCCTCACGGCATCGCCGCGGCCGGCTTCCTCGGGACGAGCTTTGCTGTCTCTCTGCTCTTGCCCCTGGGCTCCTCCAGCAGGAGCAGGACCCGCCAGCTTGCTGACAGGGCCTTGGGCGCCAACAGGTGTCGGTGCCCTCGTCAGGCTAACGAGGGGCCATCGCCCACATCTGCCCGCGGGGCTGTGGCTGCTATTTAACTCCAAGCTGGGGCCGGCTCCGTCTGCTGCTCTCCTGGCCCCCTGTCCGAGTGTTCTGGCTCTGCTCGGAGGTCGCTCGGCGGGTAGCGCGGTGCCGGGGCCCGCGCTGCGGTCGGGCTGTGCCCGTCCAGTCCGCTCGCCGCTGGTGGTTTCCAGAGGTCCCCGTGAGCCGCGGGGGAGCAGAGATCCGTGCGGCCTGAAGATGGAAGGTCCGGACCCCCCCCAGCGGCACTGGACCCCTGCAGCTCTGCGTTTCAACGCCGCGCCGGCCTCGGCGCTTCCTCGGAGCCGTCTCGGGAGAGCAGCCTGTGGAGCTCTGCCCGGGAAGGCAGTGTCTGTGCCCAGGTGAGGCTGCCGGGGGGACTCGGTGTTGGTCTGGGGGGCTGTGAGGTAGGGAGAGCGGCTCTCCCGTGAGCAAAGTGCTTCCACGGCAAAGGGCAGGCGGAGGCTTAAAGCCTGAGGGGCGGCTGGGGACTTGCGGTCGCTCTCGGAGGCGACTTGTAGAAATGGGCGGCAGCAGCAGAGCTGGTGCTGCAGGAACGGGCACGGCAAGTGCGGACAGTCGCCGTCAGCTCCGTGTGGGGCGAGAGCTGCTGCTGCTCCAGCTCTGCGAGGTGGGAGGCCCGCGTGAGCTGTGCGAGCCAGGCTGTGGCTGGGAGGGTCTGCAGCGCTCGGTGGTGTGAGCCCAGCTGTCGTTGAGGTGGAGAGGGCTGAGAAGCAACAGGGGGGGAGCCTGGAGTAGCGGGGTGTGTTCTGCAGGCGTCCTTATCGATGGGGGGTTGGGGGCACCCGCGGTGAGTCTGCAGGGGACCCCGAGCTGGGAAGGGGTGTCGATGTGCTGCAGGGTGGTCAGGTTGTGATTGATCCTGCGGAAAGGGAGGGTGAGGGTTTTGTTGCTGTTAGTTGTAGATCTGCAAGGCCTTCTGGCCCCACTAATTTGTCTCAGGATAGGTCTGTGAGGTTCAGGGTGGTTTTTTTGTTCCAGTGTTTAATGGGGATGTAGATCACAGCATGATAGAATCACAGAAGATTAGGGATTGGAAGGGATCTCAAAAGACCATCCAGTCCAATCCTGGTTGACACAGCAGGATCCCCTAGATCCAGTCACACAGGAACAGTCCAGGAGGGTTTGAAACGTCTCCAGAGAAGGAGACTCCACAACCCAACTGGGCAGCCCCTGCCAGGGCTCTGTCACCCTCACTGAGAAGGTGGTCCTTCTCACACTGATGTGGAACCTCCTCTGCTCCAGCTCACACCCACTGCCCCTTGTCCTGTCATTGTTTATCAGTGTTCATGGATGGACTAAAGCTGGGGGAAGGTTTGCTGGGAGCTCAGTGTGGGTTCTCTCTCCTTGCTTCTTGCTTGGGTACCCCTGTGCTCTTTTCCAGCCTCCTTCCATAGGCCAAGAGAAGAGCTCTGAGCGGAGTGTGCTGACAAAATGAGGGCAGCCCAAGGAAACGCGGGTTATTGGTTTTAATTTGTTTTTCCCCTTTGTGTGGTGTAGCTGCTGCTTCTGCTGCTGCGGGGTGGAAGGATTTGCAAGTCCCTGTGTCCTGTGACCCCCTTAAGGAATTGGAGTAGCTTATGACTGCAGCTCATTAGAGAGAGGGGTTTTCATATCCGAGAACATAATGCTCGATGCAGTGGGTTTACAGAGCAGGAGCTGTGTACTGTCTCACAGAGCCATTGGGGTCAGGAAAGACCTTTATGATGATGGAGTTCAGCCATTAACCTGGCTGTACTGAGGCCACTGCAGGCAGTTCCAGTTGATCACTCCTGTCTGTGAGCAGGGTTTCTGTCGGAGCCAATGGCATGTCCTGCTCTCTGTGTTAAGTGCCCTTCAGCAGCCCTGCTGCTACTTTGTGTTGCTGATGTCTCTGGTGCGGAAGGGATGATGGTTGAGGCTGCATCCCCTCTCTGTTCCCAGGCAGTAACTCCTGCTGCTGACACCTGCTTTTCTCTCAGGTCATTTCACTCCAACAGCTTCTTCTCTCCTTCCTCCTCCTGGGGGAAGAGGTGATGGTCAGATGACATCACCCCCTTCACTCTGATTAGAATCTCTTGGCCTGCTAGTTCACAGGGACTCCTTCCAAACACTTGAAAAGGTTCTTTGACGTCTGCGAGAGCCAGTCTGTGGAGGTCTGAAGAAATTGGTAGTGATTTAAAGGACGCCAGTAGCAGCTGTAAAGCAACAAGAGACAGAGCAGCCGCTGTACTTGTTGGTGGAGCCGTGAGGCCACTCATCGCCTTTGGCAGAACCTCTTCTGATGGTGCTTGCTGAGGGCATCCTCATCCTCTGCCTGCCGTGACCTCATGCTAGGCAGTGCCACCTCCACACTTGTTCCTGTGCTGTTGGGTGATGCTGGAGAAGGTTAAAATAGCCTCGCAGTGATGGTGCTTTCGTGGTTGGTTTTCTGAGCAGGGAGGATCCAGACCTGTTGAGCAGGGCTCATGGAACATGGCTGCTCAAACCCAGTCTTGGTGGGGGACAGCCAGGGGACAGCAGGGCAGCAGTGAGCCCAGGAGGTGAGGGCTGGTGACGCATTTGTGGGGAAATCCACAGCTGCAGCTTTACTGTAGTCTTCTGCCTTGCCTCTGCTCTTTGTCCTCTGCAGTCCTTGATTCCCTTTGTGAAGACCCCGCGCTCTCTCTTCTGGGGCTGCATGCTCAGACATCTGTCTTTTCCTAGACCCTGTGCATGGCTGATCTCCAAGGGTGATAGACCTGGGTAAGAGGGTAAGACCCTCTCCAGGTCACCTACCCACCCAGCATCTCAGGAGCCATTTTCACACAGAGGAGCCACCAGTCTGGGACTTGGGGTGAATCTCAAACAGACTTCTCTTTGTGCTGCCCTGTTGGGTCATGTGAAAGGAGAATAGATGGAGCTTGGAGCAGATGCAATGCTGTAGGAGTGGCTTGGCCAGGTTCTGGTTCCTGGTATGAAGATGAGGAAGGGAGGGGAGCATCTCCCTGCTGAGGGAGCTGGGGCTCTTGAGCTGGGAGAAAAGGAGCCCGAGGGGTGACCCCATGAGTGTTGATCAATGTGTGAACGTTGGGTGTCAGGAGGATGGTGTCAGCAGGATGGAGCCAGGCTCTGCTCAGGGGCACCCAGTGGCAGGACAAGGGGCATCGGGTGTGAGCTGGAGCAGAGGAGGTTCCACATCAGTGTGAGAAGGACCTTCTTCTTGGTGAGGGTGACAGAGCTCTGACAAGGGCTGCCCAGAGGGGGCTGTGGAGTCTCCTTCTCTGGAGACATTTGAAACCCACCTGCCCATGTCCCTGTCCGACTGGATCCAGGGGATCCTGCTGTGTCAGGGGGATTGGACTGGGTGATCTGTCAAGGTCCCTTCCAATCCCTAACATTGTGTGATTCCATGATGTGTTGGAGCAGAGAGGCCAGTGGGACAAAACGGGGCTTTGACGAAGCACAAGCCCTTCCTGGGCCCTTGTTTGCACCTCGTGAGTGAAAATCGCCCCTTCCCGAGCCCCCTCCTTTGCTGCTCAAACACCCTCCATGCCGCTGCATTAGCAGTGAATGTCTGGAATGCCAGCAGAGCCCTGAGCACAGCCTGGCCGGCTCTAGGTAGCTGCTGCAGCCGCTGCTCGCGTCGGTGCCTGTGCTCAAGTGTGGGAAAACAGATGGGCTGAGCTTTGCTGAATGGAATTTGAAAAGCAAGTCGGAACGAACTGCGCGGGCAGCCGCCGGCGCTTTAGGCACTGCAGTGGGGGCTGAGAAAGACAACTTCTCATCCTACAAACCCCGAAAGCCAAGGTTGCTGGTTGTGTTTAATAACGGCTCCAATGGCTAGAGCTTGCTTGAAGAGTGTTTGACTCGCTCCAGCCACACTGTGCGGGCACCGGCCCTGCTGCCAACCCCAACGGGAACGCGGCCGGCTTGCCCGCACAGGCTCTTTCTCATGCCCTAGTCAGGCGCTCGTTGGGGTTTTCCTTCGAGGTCTCCCCAGAGTTTCTTGTGGCTGGCACTCGCTGGGCTCTGCGGCTGCATCACGCCCCCGCGGATCTCGCACCATGTGCTCGTTTTCCATGGCTGAGCCTCGTAAATGAGATTAAGTGAGACTGCTGTCCCAGAGCTCCCCCTCGCACCAGTGCCAGAGCAGCTCTCACCAGAGCTTGGTGAGGTTTTGGCATCAGCTGGCTGCTTCGCACACCCTCAGCCTTGGAGTCCTGTAGCTGCAGGCAAGACAGTGGTCTCTGTAACAAAGTCTTCATGCCTGTTCCTGGCTCTGATCAATGAGACGGGGGCTTCGCACATGTTAGCAAATCCAGTCTGGGTTGGACTCTGTCCTGCCCAGCTCTGGCAGGATCCGTGGTGAGTGATTTACCTGGCCAGTGCCACGCAGGAGGTGTTGATGGGGCCCAGTCTGGAGCACAGAGGTCAGTTCCTTGTCTGGATCAGTAGCTATAGGTTTTTAGCTGCTTTTCTGCTCTGAGGTGGCTTAGAGAGAGGTGCTGCTTCCTTGTGAGAACAGTGAGAGGTCCCACTGGCAGGAGATGAAGCTTGTGTTTGAGGAGATTAAAGTGTTTGGCAGGTAAAGAGAGTCCTGGTAGGGATGGGAGCAGGCTTGGGGAGAGCAGCCAGGGTCCCTGAAGGGCTGCAGGTGGTATCAAGTGCCTGCAGTGGGGCAGCTTTTAGAGTGGGGAAAATCAACCTTATCGTCTTAACCTGGCGGCACCACAGTCCTCCTGTGGGCCAGACCCGAAGAACTGCTGTCTGAAGGAGATGGCCCCATCGCTGCCTTCTTGTCTTGCCCTGCTGCTGAGGCAACCAGTGGAGCTGTTGTGACACGAGCTGCCATCAGAAGAAAAGCAGCCTTGCAGATCGCCTGCGTCTCGTGTTCTCGCTCTTTCCTTGGGCACCCTTTCCATCTGTCCTCAGTCCTCTGAACAAGCATGTTTGGCTCAGCTCTCCGAGCTGCGAGTCGGGTCCCAGGGCACCCTGGGCCCTGCAGCCTCTCGCTGAGGCGTGTAGGTGTGCTGGCAGGTAGCGTTTGTCAGCAGCTGGGTCGAAGTTTTGGGTTCAGGTGGGTGTGTGTGTTTCACGGTCGGTTGTTGAGTTCGTTTTATTCTGTTTCCTGGAAGTCGCTGTGTGGAGCACAACTGTGGCAGCTTTTCTCTGCAGCTGGCTCAGGGTGATGCTGAGGAGCAGGAGGGTTTCAGGCTCGTGCCCTCAGCGCTTCACAGGCGTCGCCCTGTGCTAGCGAGAAGCATCGTTTGTGTAGCTGGAGAAGCTGGTCAAGCAGAGCAGGAACTCGCAGCAGGTGGGGAGCGCTTGTCGGACCAGGAGGAGGCAGAAAGAAGGGGTTTGTGGTGGTTTGAGAGAGAAGGGTTAGCAAAGGCTCCAGATGTAAAACACCCCGTGTTCCACGTGTGGTGCTCAGTGAGGTGCCTCTTCCTTCTTCCAGCTGAGAACAGTGAGCAGCACAGGCTGCTGCTATCACCACAGTCTGGGCCATCTCCTGAAGAGCTGCAATTACACATCACTGGTGGAAATGCTTTCCTGGGGAGTCGAGCAGCTGCAGCTGGTGGGACACCAGTCCTCTTGTGTGTGGGCAGAACAGTGAACAGCAGTCAGTAGCCTTGACTGAGGTGGCTTAAGTGAGCAAAACCCTGTTGGCAGTTTGGAAGGAGTGGGGTGTCTTTGAGCAGAGGTGATGTTCTGGAGAGAAAAGGAGAGAGGTGGGAAGAGGCCAGTTGTTTGGATGGAAAGGCTGGGGAGGAGAAGGTGATCTTCCTGACACCCTGCCTGGTTTTCACTGCCGACTGTTAAAAACCCCTGCGTTTACTCAAAAAGCCATTGTCTGTGCTCTCGCTTGTACCATTCAGTTCTGTTAATGACCAGAGGTGTCCCTGTCTTTGCTCCGTTTGCTCTTGCTGCTGCTCCCCAGGCGCAGGGCTGGCAGCAGGGTGGGCAGTGCTGTGGAGCAGCTCAAGGGGCTCGGCAGCCTCTGTCCAGTGCCTGAGTGCGGGAGGCCCTGCCATAGGATCTTGAAGGGGTTTGGGGGGGGTGTCCTGCCATAGGATCTTGAAGGAGTTTTGGGGTTGGGGCCTTCTGTCATTTTGTTGTTGAAAACAGAGGCACCCTTGCTTTGGCTAAGGAGCCCTGGAATGGGCTGCCCAGGGGGGTTGTGAAGTCTCCTTCTCTGGAGACATTTCAAACCCGCCTGGCTGTGTTCCTGTGTGAATGGATCCAGGGGATCCTGCTGAGGCAGGGGGATTGGACTGAGTGATCTTCTGAGGTCCCTTCCAATCCCTAATGTCCTGTGAGTCTGTGACACAGTTTTTCAGTAGGAAAACGGAGGGAGAGAGATGTAGGGAAGGGAACAACTGGAGTTTTCAGCCACTGGCTGAGCTCTTGCCCTTCTGGGTCCTTCCCGTCAGGCAGGGCCAAGAACTGTCTCTGTTTTTTCTAGGCCATTCAGGAAGTCTTACAGAGCAATAATAGCCCTGTTATCTGCAAGTCAAAGTTTATTTAGGCTCTCGCTGCTTCCCCTGCCCGCTTGAGTCCTCCTCCCCCTCACCCCGCAGTTCAGTTCGCTGGGCTGCTCTGGCCAGGGACATGCTTGGCAGCCGAGTGGAGGAGGGAAGCTGCCGCCTGCCTGTCATTTCCATGACGCTCACGCACATCTTCGTCTGGAAACTTCCCCCAAAGACAACGGGAGCAGCAGGAAGACATCCAGGCAAGGGAGCATCCTGTTTATTTTGTGGGGACACGTCCGTATGCGAAACCCCTGCCAGGGAGCAGCAGCCTGGTCGGTCTTTGCCATTGGACTGAGTGATCTTCTGAGGTTATTAGAGGCTATTGATATTAAATGCTATTAGAGGTTATTGATATTAAATGCTATTAGTGGTTATTGATATTGAGTAAGTGCTGCTTTTACTCGTGTGTGTCTGGTGAACAGGAGCATCAGATAAGAGCAGTCCCTTCTCAAGGTTGTTCCCTCGTTTCTAGGCAGGGAGTACCTTGCGAGCACGCAGCCAGTCCCCATCCCATCAGATGTGAAGACTGCAGTGATGTTTCTAAGTGCAGGTTCCTAGGTCCCAGGTTTTCTTAACTTTAAAGAGAAAAGCTGCGGGTGTTGCTTTGCTGGGGTGCTTCTGTATCCCAGAGCAAGTGACGGTGCAGTGGAAGCCCTGCGGAGACATTCGGTCAGTGCAGGGTGATGGGAGCCACCCCTGTGATGACACTGACCATCACCTGGCAGAAACCTTCCCTTAGGAAACTTAGGTGAAAGAAAGAGCGCAGTCCACTGCCTTATGCTAAACCAGAGTCTTTGCAGAGCTGCAGTTCTGGCTCCTTTTCTGAAATGTGACTCTTTATCACTGTGTTGGGTTTGTCCTGTGAAAAGACTGTTTGGAAAGTCGGGTATTTCGAGGGTTCTGGTTCCTCTTTGTCATCGAGCCAGTGAGTTGTCTGTGAGGTTCAACTGCAGTCCTTTAAATGTAGTCAGAGCTGGGACTGTGAAATGGGAACCAGCATGTTTTCTGCTGGGTTTCCATGTCCTGGCACCCAAGTGTGGCCACCGTGTCCCAACACAAAGGCTGCTGCAGGTCTCCGAGTGGGCACAAGAGCTCCCAGGCAAGGCGAGTCTCCGAGCGGGCACGGGAGTGCTCCCAGCCACGGTGAGTGCTGGCGTAATGCTGATGCGGGCTGGCCCACCCTCTGCTGTTGACAACCGCCTGCAGAAATTGCTGGTACATGTGGTTGCCCTAGCTGCACTCTGCCTGCTGGCGTTCCTGAACCCTCAGCCCACCACCACTAGCTGCCCTAGTTGTTGGCCCAGGCTGTGCCCATGAGAAAGTTCTGGAGCCTCCCCTCTCGGGGCTTCTGAAGCCTCAGGGGCAGAACCTCTACAGCCTCGGCTGCCAGCGTGCTCCTCTCGGGACACGGGGCCATTGCTCTCGCCTCTTCCTTAGTGGTCCTGTGGCTGTAGTGAATTGTCTTGTACTTGTACTTAGGACTCCAGTGGATGTCCTCCACATGTGCCCCAGGAAAATGAGGTGAGAGGCACCTTTTGACAGACAACTGTGGACTGTCACGCGTGAAATATGCAGCTTGCGCTAGGAAGGGAACACGCTGCCCACAGTGCTCCCAGAGAACCGCACACCGAGCGGCTTTCCTCGCCGTGAGAGGCAAACATGGTTCCTGGGGCTGCACCCCGTGGGACAACGTCTGGTGATAACATTTATTCCTTTGGAACTTCTGCTTGTCTGCAGATGGCAGTTGCCTCTGGTGCAAAAGAGCCATCGGTGGGGTATTGAGCTGCCTCCCATTTGCGGCAGAGCTTGGTCCAGCTGTTGCGCAAGGATGTGCCTGAGCCGCAGATGCCTTTGGGAAGGGGTAGGCTTGGAGACTGCAGGGGAGGGTTGGATTGATTTGGCTGATGAACCAGAAGCAACACTGAGGTGGTGTAAAATTCATGTCTTCCTTTTGCTGTGGCCAGGTGATGCCGCCCGCAGCCCAACTGCTCAGCGTGTTGCTCAGAGAACGGGTTTTAACGATGCATTAAGACTTGTAACGCAGACAGCTGCGTGCAGCAGGTTCTGCCCTGTCCTTTCTTGGTGCTGCTCAGTACGAAGGTGGGGACGGGAGCACGGTGCTATCCTCCCCCACAAAATAAACCCCTCACTGACCAGATGCCCTGACAGTAGGGAGGCTGGCACTTAGAGGTCAGTGACACCTCAGAGGGGGCTTGCAGCCCATCATCTGCTCTGCTGATGGCCCTTGCATTTGCGTCTTCGCCCCTGCCTTGCCATGGCTCAACACTGGGCTTGTGCAGCCTCCAAAGGAGCAACTGAGCACTGGTGCCTTCGGTGGCCCTCCAGCCGGGCCATGCAGCGGGAGAGACTTTGAATCCAGCGAAGTTTCTTTAAGTTTGTCTGGAAAAGGGCCGGGGCTTTGGAGCAGTGAGATGCACCTCGTTCCGTGTGAGATCAGAGCTGCCTGTGGAAACATGACTAGAATCCAGTGGTGTCTGATCTTCATCAAAAATGGCTGGTTTGAGCTCATGTTTTATTGAAAACCTGCTGGGGTGTGTGGTGCCTGGGAAAGGCAGCGGGCTGCTTCTGGGAGGCAGGAGCTGCACTTGTCTGCCTGCAGAGCTCCCAGGGATGCGCTCCTGTGGAGGAAGAGCCATCAGGGATCACCAAGCCCCTTGTCTCCTCAGTGCTGCCCTGAGCTCAGGCTCCCCTGGTGCACACCGTGAGCTAACGGAGACACAGGGTAGGTCTGACAGCCGCCTGGAGAGATCGTTCAGGTTTTTCTTGTGGTTAGAATTGAGAGGCTTCTCCTTTCCAGTGCTATTGAGTGGATTTGTGGTGCTGCGCTTCGTTGTCATGAGGTCTGGAGGGAGGGTTTGTGTTTGCCCGGGTTGGGTTCTTCGCCTGTACTGCAGCTGCCTAACTTGGTAGGTACCTCCTGAGATCTTCCAGGCTGAAAGTGACCCTTTGCCTCCTCCAGAACCACAAAGACCTTCTCTCTTCATTCGGTCGCTCCTAAAAAGCTTGCGTCTTGGGCTTTTCTCTTCCCCTTCTCGACACCACTCTTGAGCGTTAAGGGTTCTGCAAGTGGGGGGACTGAACTGATGGCTTCTCTGTGGCTGCTCCCTGTGTCCCCTGCACGTGGCACTTCCTCACAGTTGAACCAGCTACCTCCCTGCTGGGTTCTCACAGCTTCCACCCCTGCTGGCCTCCCCTTGAATCAGCTGTAGCTTGCAGCTGGGAAGGAGATCGTTCATTCAGCTTGACCGGGGTGGGGAAGGAATGGAAGAGCCAACCTGAGCTGGTGCTCAGGGGGAGAGAGAGTTTGGGAAGTGTTATTCATGGTGCACCAAGGCCAGGGGAAGGTGGTTCTGGTTTGGTTCCCTGCACCCTTTATTCACTAAGTTGGGAGGCTGGAGGAGAGCTGATGGAGGTGGCCAGGTGCTTCTCTAACAGCCTGTAAGTCTGGGTGGTTTGTTACTGCATCAATGGAAGCAGTTGCAAGTGTCTGAAGTTGGATGCAGCAAGGCCTGCACTTGCTTGGTCTGCATGAGTGACTCTGAGTGGAGAGTGGTTTATCTGTGGTCTTCGCTGCTCTTTTGCTTGTTCTGGGCAAGAGACAGGTGAGGAACCCAGAGCACCCTGCTGTGGTGCTGAGCAGCTCCTTAGCTCAGTGCTCCAGGGGAGATGCCAAGGGCTGCAGCTCTCCATCGCTCCTTTGCGTCCATCAGACTGACAGATGGTTTGGGAAATGGGCACCTTGCAAGACGGAAGCAGAGGGTCCCAGATGGTGTTTGCAGTCGAATCGTGAGCGATGTCTTTTCTAGGTAGTGCAGACAGAAGCATGAAACTTACGGATCTAAGGAAGAGCTGCAGCCTTGATTGCAGCTGGCTCTTGAAAAACCTCCCTGAATTGGGAGTCAGTGTGGTTATGCTGTTCCTGGAAAGAGAACTTTGCCTCAGACATACAGCTGGCCTCCTGTTTTGTTTCTCTTCTGGATGGTTTGTTCTAAAAAACAAACAAACGAGCTTCAGCCGCCCAGGTTTTCATGTTACCATCGACTCGTCTGAGTTTCAGCTCCTGCTCTGAATGCCTCTGGTGGTGGGTGCTCTGCAAACCTGGACCAGCAGGAAAATCTGCGGGCAAACAACCAGCTCTTTTTCGTGTTTATCCAGCAGCTTGGCCTTTTCTTTGAGCCTTCAGAGCCCGATGGTGGTTTTGTATTTGCAGAGGCCAGTGCAAAGAACAGTCAATATTTGTTCTAGTCAGCTGATAAGTAACTGGGTGATGGAGGGCAGTACCCCTGTCACGGTCATTGCTGGCGTCGGAGACAGCACCGAGTCTGTTGCTCTTTGGGCTTTTCCAGGAGTCTGTCGTGAAAACCCTGAGCACAGCGAGAGCTCCTCGTGTAGGGTCTGTGCACAGGGTGCCCTTGGAGAGTTTGCTGTCGCCAGAGTGGAGGGAAGGGGTCAGAGACTGCCCGTTCAGCTGGGGTTTCCCTGGTGCTTCCCTCCTCAGAAAGGGTTTGTTGTTCACAAACCCCTGCTTTACTGGGCATGGAGTTCACATCCCAGCTTTTCCATTCTTCCTCTGAAAGGCTCCCCCTCCCTTTCTTCGGGTTATTCTCTGCAGCCATGTGAGCAGAAGAGCTGGCCTGGCTCGTCCTTTCCCCTCAGAGCAGCCTTTGCAAAGCAGAACTTTTCTGTTTAACTTGCTGAAGCTCCTCAGGCTTTAACTGTTCCTTTGCTGCTACCACAGGCTCTCCCAGCCCTGTCCAGTTGACACCAGCAGCCAGTCAGTACAGGATGCTCTGCTGGAGGAGCTGCTGCTGTCCAGAAAGTCTCCTGCTCTGATTCCAACCAGCTGAGCCTCTGTTGGAGGGCTCTGAAAGGGCAGGAACAAGTCCTTTGGTGGAAGATGCTCAGCTGTGTGTTGGAGCAGTGCAGTGCGCTGCTGGAAGCTGGAGCGGCCTCGTCAGACTGGACCCGTGTTTGGAATAGAGCTGCTAAGAGCTGTGGTGTGCGGGGCGAGGCCGTGTGCCCGATGGCGTGTGCGAAGCGCTCCTCGAGCAGCAGTTCTGGTCCCGCATCGGCAGGGTAACCCCCGGTGCTTTGGTCCAGCGTGGACTCAGGTTCTGGTTCTGTTTGCGGTGCTTTGCTCAGCTCCCCCATTGCTGGGCTTGCCAGAGGCAAATGTGATCTGGCTGTTAGCGACTGGTTCTGCTCCACTTGTACTGATAATGACCCGTTTGTGCCAACCTCATTGAAATGCTGCCGTGATCGCTTCTGAGACCTCTCACTGGCTGCAGTGGATTGGGAAGTGTTGATGTGCAGATGGAATCTCCCTGCCTCCGTGGGGCTGAGCGGTTCTGCTGCTGGACACAGTGACTCCTCTGCCCTGTTCATCACCTTTGCATGGTCTTGTGATCTGTAAAGCTCAGGGTCTGGGGTGGGCTGTGCAGGCGGGTGGTTTGTGTTTGGTGAAACTCCACAGGGCTCTGTTAGCAGAGCTCTGCTCTCGCCTGCCCTCACAGGCCAAGGCTGTCCAGCTGGCATCGCGCTCTCTGAATTAATCCCCTGTCACAGGCAGGCTCGATGCTGCTCTTGAGTGACTTTGGAGGTGTCCGTGTGCTCATAGGGATCAGGGTGCATCAGCTCCAGCTGGGTTTGGACACTGCTGTGCGAACTGATGAGTGGCCTCTGGGCGGGCAGAATGGCCAACCGCGTCCTTCTGGAGGGGCTTATCCCGAGGCTTCTATAACGGCCAAGTCTCCCTTTTTCCAGTGAAGTTACTGTGTCCCTCCACATGCAGGGAGATGCTGCTCCCTGTGCTGAAGGTGCTGCAGGTTCTTGAAGCCGTTCCTTTGAGCAGCAGGAGTGTTATTGCTGCTGGTCCCCACAGCCTTCCTGCCAAAAGGCTTGAGCAGCTGAGATGCCTTCTTGCTTAATAGCTCTTGGAGACCAAAATAGATCTTGGAGCTCAGGAAACCTCTGGGACGCCTCCTTTAGTTGTGATCGAGCGTCGGTCGCCTCAAGCGCTTGGTACCAACATGCTCTCCCCTTGGCTGCTCGTGACGCCGGGATCCCAGGTCTGTGCCCAGGGCCCGTGTCAGGGTGGACAGCCAGCAGCTCTGTCCGAGAGGTCCTGCGAGCGCAGGTGTTGTAGCTGGGCAGGTTGGGTTGTGTGCTGGTGAGGTGGTTTTTTTGCCTCCCAGCAAGACGAAAGAAGGGCTGAGCTGGCACGGGGAAGGACTGTCAGTTGTGAAGCAGCTGTTTGTTGCTTTCTCCGGGCCAGTATGAGACAGAGAGCGCATTGGGTTACCAGCGGCTGGCTGAGCTGCCGCCTGTCTCCCTTCAGCATCCTCTCGGAGTGTGGATCCTGTTCTTCTTACTGAAAACACAACAGAAAGGGGCAACACCTTTCCTGCAGGGCAGAGCTTCTGGGCTCTGCCTTTGAGGGGCCGAGGAAGAGCAGGATGTGTGTGTTTGCAGCTGGCGCTGGTAGCTCTGGTGCTCTGCCAGTGCTACTGGGTGAAGTGTGGAGGGCACTGACAGGCTGTGAGGGGTTTGCGGCAGCGCTGACCATCTAAACAGGAGATGGGGGGAGAAGCCAGCCATGTGAGCAGACCTCGGGACCGGGTCTTTGAAACTGCCGCTTTAGACTTCTTTGCTGTAGTCGGGCTGTGGGAGAACAGCTTTGGTAGCAACTGTGGAAGTACTTGAGCTTCAGGCTGCACCGTTACGAGGAAGGCAGCTTGGGAAGGCTGTCTGGAAGCTGATGACACCAGAGGTTGGTCTCAGAACCAGCCATTTTCTAAGCAGAATCATCGCTCTCTCTGCGAAGGTGCTTTTCCACATGAGCAGCTCGGGCCAGTCTGCCGTCACACCAGCTGGGCTGGGAAAGATGGGGTTTGGGTGGCAGCTCTTGAGTGAGCGCAGCGGCTGTTGTAGCTCAGGAGGCCTTTTCCGTGATGCTGGGGTGGGAACGAAGATGGGAACAACCTTTTCAGAATGTTTTGGATGCAGCAGATCTCCAAACCACTCTAACACAGGAACCTTTTTTTCCTTGGTACTGGTGGTGCTGATGGAAAAACAAGGTCACGATAAATTGTTGGCAACAGAGGTGTTTTGAGGTGAACTGCCCACAACTGAAATCTAAGCAGGTCTTCAACTCAAAACCTGTCACCAGTGTGTCTGGGGTCCAGAAGAGCAGCACATTTCACCCAGGAGAGTTTCTTCCGTCCAGCATCGCTGTGTCGCTGGCAGCAGTCCTGTTGATTTGGTGCCTTAACAGGATTCTGAGGGGTTCTTAGCAGATTTTTAATGGCAGAAATGTGCCACAGCTGCAGGTGCCCCACAGATTCTTCTGACCTCACATAATCCCAGACCGTAATCTGTAGTCGGAGAGCACTGTTGTGTCCTAGAGTCTGGCACCTGGGCAAGAACAACCCCAGGTACCAGGATAGGTTGGGGACTGACCTGTTGGAGAGTAGTGCAGGAGGAAGGGACCTGGGGGGGGTGGTCCTGGTGGCCAGCATGATGCCCAGGAGCCAGCAAAGGGCCCTGGCGGCCAAGAAGGCCAATGGCATCCTGGGGTGGATCAGAAAGGGGGTGGTTAGCAGATGGAGAGATGTTCTCCACCCCTGTACTCTGCCCTGCTGAGACCACAACTGGAATCTTGTGTCTAGTTCTGGGCCCTTCAGTTCAAGAAGAACAGTGAGAGAGCGCAGCGCAGAGCCACAGGGATGATGGCAGGAGCAGAGCATCTTCCTGATGAGGAAAGGCTGAGGGAGCTGGGGCTCTTGAGCTGGGAGTAAAGGAGCCTGAGGGGTGACCCCATGAGTGTTGATCAATGTGTGAAGGGTGGGTGTCAGGAGGATGGAGCCAGGCTCTGCTCAGGGGCACCCAGGGATAGGACAAGGGGCAGTGGGTGTGAGCTGGAGCAGAGGAGGCTGTACATCAGTGTGAGAGGGACCTTCCCAATGAGGGTGCCGGAGCCCTGGAAAGGGGCTTCCCAGGAGGGTTGTGGAGTCTCCTGCTCTGGAAACATTTCAAACCCTCTCAGGGCATGTTCCTGTGTGACTTGGTCTAGGGGATCCTGCTGTGCCAGGGGGATGGGGCTGGATGATCTTTCGAGGTCCCTTCCAGTCCCTGATTCTCGTGCTGTGTCCTTCACTACTTCTGGATGCTTTGCCATGTTTATGTTCAGTACATCCGGGGTCATGATGAAGAGCTTTCATGCACAGGCCTGGCCCAGGCTGGGAAACCAGACACTGGAGCGCCTGGTGTGTTCATTAGGATGACTTCCAGTGCCTTCCAGACCTGTGTCTGGTGGCAGCGGGAAGAGGAGACGGGTTTTATCGTCCTGCATTTTGCATTGAGCTTCAGCAACAGGCATCTGGCGTTTCAGCCGGATTTCTGATGTGCGGGGGGGG
>VXBP01008960.1:46078-146938 GCA_013400115.1 Rhinopomastus cyanomelas | reverse complement strand
TGTGGGGATCCTCGGGACACTGTAGAGTGAGGTGAGAGGCAGGAGAGTGGTGAGGCCACTTCTGGGTTGCCTTGCAAACGAGAGGTCACGCTCACCAACCGGGAAACGCTCTGGACCAGTGAATGGCTGCTCGTTCACCAGTTCTGGGGCCATCAGGGGATGGAGCTTTGTAAGAAGCTGTGGAGCCTTCTGCCCACCAGTTGCCTCCCATCAGGGTGTGAGCTCTGCTGTTCTGGTGTGGTTCAGGAAAGTACCAGAAAGGGATGTGTTTGGAGCCCTGACAGGAATGAGCCTTGTGCCTGGTTCGGAGGGCAGCCCTGCTGGAGCGGCTGTGCTGGGGAGCACCTGATGGGCAGAGCTGCTCCCTGCCCCAGCTCTGCAACCTCCGGCAGATTTTCCTGTAAGTTGTGGTTGATGGTCAGGGTTGGACAGTAGGCAGGCACGGCCATCACAGCGCTGTGAGCCTTTCAGAGGCAGAGATCTGCCAGAACCCTAATTCAGGCAGGTCCAGCTCATGGGGCCTGAGAGGGGAAGAAAGAAGCCTTCACTTGCTGCTCTAGTGGAGACTGGGGCCTTACTGATCTCCAGGCTGTGGATTCAGTGGCAGAGTGGATGCTGTGAAGGGACTGGAGTGTTGCCATTGACAGAGGAAACTGAATCCTTCAGCTCGTCGCGGGTGTCCTGCGCTGACCGCGCTCTTCTGTTGTCACTGATGGTGCTCACGGAGCAGTGGCTGCAGACAAGCGACAGGAGTGCTGGTTTGATGGTCGGTTTGGCAGCCTCTCAGGGTTTTCTGCAGCCTCCCTGACAGACGGCAACGAGCCACATCTGACAACGCATGGTGGTTGTGAGCATCTAAATGCTGTCCAGCAGGTGAGCTGTCCCTGTGGACCAGGTGAAATGGACACGTTTACCTTTCTCTTGGCTTTAGACCAGATGCCTGCAGTGGCTGCTCCTAGAGCTGGAGGAGGGGGCTGCAGGCAAGGGTTGTAGGAGTGAACAGCCTTGGTGCAAAGACGTGCAGGAGTCCCAAGGTGCTCTCCTCCCAGAGCCTGTGCCAGAGTCCCCAGGTCCTCTCCTCCCAAAGCCCCTGCAGAAGCCTGTCTCCTTCCAACTCATCTGCACACAGGAGCCTGTCCCTGGCTCTGCAGACCGAGGACTTGTAGGGTTGCTAACACAGGCCATGTTCCTTCTGCTTGAGCCGTGTAACTGGATGAAGACTCCTTATGTGGGGGATGTCTCCAGCAGCTGAACTCTGCCAGAAAGCTGTGACCCTCTAGCCCAAGCTCTTGGATGCTGACTTGCCTGGCCCCTGTGTGACAGGGGTTCTGGTCTTTATTTGTTCTGTTCTGAGAACACCAGGGTGAAAAGCTGAGTGTGCAAACGATCTGGAACTGGGATTCCCTGGGGCCCTCCAGTCAACCTGCCAGAAAACAGGAGAAAACACAAATTGTAACTCACACCTTACAAGGAAATGTGGAGCCTGCAGTGCAGCCCCACCCCACCTCTCTGGGACCCAACTGGGGTCAAGCATTTTCATCAGGATTTTAGTTTCTTGAGCAGTAGCAAGTGTTTGGCTCCTTGTTTTTCTAGGCAGAGAGAAAATTAGGTGCTTAACTCCAGTATTGAAACTCAACATCTGTATCCACACTCCTGCCCAGGATGGGGCTTGAGTCCCCATCCCTGGATGAGTTTAAAAGTCACTTGGAGGTGGTGTTGGGGGATCTGGTTTAGGGCTGACCATGTGAAGCAGGGTTGATGGTTGGACTTGATGATCCCAGGGGGTCTTTCCCCACCCGAGTGGTTCTGTGATTCATTGTCTGAAAGATAGTTTGGGCTCAGCCGTGAACAGTTGGCCTTTGCGCTGCCTTGGTGTGAAAACCGAGGACAGGGTCGCCCTCAGTCGGTTTTGGTTATTCAGACAGAGGAGGAGGCAAGTTGGTGTCTCACCAGTGCAGGAGCCAGGAAGATGGGTGGGAACACTTCCCTCAGAAACTTTGCACCACCTTAGAAATTTAACTTTGATTCATGAGAAAAGGATAAATCCGGGGAGGTGTTGGCTTGTCTGGAGGTCAGGTAGGGCTGCCACTTGGCTTTTCTTTATGTTGGCTGCTCTAAATGCAGTGCTTCAATAATGGCTGTGAGGAGGCTTTGTCAGGGACAGAAAGCAGCATCAGGAGGAGCAGAAGCATCTGCACAGCCTGGTTTGCTGCTGGAGTGCCCACAGTGTTTTCTCATCCCACAGGGTCCTCGGGCAGGACCAAAAGAGCTGTGAGGCTCCAGCCAGCTCCGTGCAGCATCTCGATGTGGCTAGGACAGGTCCTGCCGGTGCAGCAGAAGGTGCAGCCTGGTGCTTGGCTGTTCAGACATGGCGGGGAAGACCTGCTCTGCCTCTCTGCTTGAACAGTGCAGAGCCACTGCTAGAAGGGAAGAGGTGGGAAGAAGGTGGACCTGTCCTACCAGAGATCAGTCCATTTTTGGTGGGAGAACCTTTTCTCTCCACGTGGGGAGGCTGGAGGGATTTTTCCCTGAACCCTCTGGTGCAGCCCAGGCCGGGGAAGATCTTGTGGTTTGCATGGCACTGTGGAGCAGGAGCTCTCTCGGTGGGCTGTTCATGGAAAGTTTTGCTCTCTGGCAGGAAATAAAAGGGAAAGAAATATGAAATAACAGGGAGAACTGAGAGGCAGTTAATTATTGAAAGAATGCGAATAGAGGAGCGACAGGCTGCACAGGTCCTTGCGAGGCTGGGCTGCTAAACTGAAGGGATGGAGCTGAGCTTCAGTATTTGCAGTGTCTGCTGGTTGCTAGGGGGTCGTGAGCTCCTGAAGAGTCAGAACAGGACAAACCCTGGTATTTCAGGTGCTTGTGTAAACTGCTGGTTCCACTGTCATTTGGATGCTCGATGGCCAGTAAACGCCAGGTGGAGAGAACAGAAATTTGCACCCTTTGCAGTTGCCCCTTCCCTGGTGAAGCCTCACTTTTGTCTGAGGATTGCTGCATGAGGGGCTTGGCTGGGGAAAGGAAGTGCAAAGGCAGGCATCCTCTTTCCCCTGTGTGCCAGCAGGCAGCTCTGTGCAGCCCTGCAGCATCTCGCCAGCAGCAGGATGGACTGTTTGGGAGCTAAGGGAAATATTTAAAGGCTGTGTAAATACACAGAGCGTCGGCGCAGAACCCCTTCCTCCCAGCTAGGTGTTGGCTTTGTTCCCTCCACCAAAGGCTGAGTGAGGCATCTGCCAGCAGTGGAGAAAGAAGGGCTGAAGGCTGCTTGCTGTCCCCTTCCTTGCAGAACTCTCCCGTTTCAAGATGCATTTGCTGGGTGCCCGTCACAGCCTCAGCCGCCAATGTCCTGTGTCATGGGGGTTGGCTGTCCTAGATTTAGGCTGAAGGGTCAGGGTCACACTGACTGTGTCCAGCACAGTTAATGGGTCGTGGAGAATTTGTACTCATGAAGGCCATTCATTCTTGATTGGATCTAGGGGATCCTGCTCTGGTGGGACGGTTGGACTGGATGATCTTTTGAGGTCCCTTCCAATCCCTTGTGTTCTGTGTCTCTGTGACGTATGTCCCAGCCCAAGAACCCATGTGCTGGTGATAGTTTGCTAGAAACTTGTCCTTAAAAGCTGTTCAAATGTGTAAATTGCCAGAAGCAGGTTCTGTCTCCCCTGAGGCTTTGGTTTCAGTAGGTTTTCATCTGTAAAAGAACTGGGGAAGGCAGGAGGGATGGGGCCACAAGAAGGCTCCTGCCAATTCTGAACAGGAAAATAGGGGACTTCTTTGCCACAGCACATACAGGTCCCCTTCTGGGAGCAGGAGTGGGCTTGGGTTTGTGTCTCTGAGCAGAAAACAATGGGGTGAGCTCAGCTCCCTTCAAGAAGGAAGGTGGGGTAGTCTGCACACATCTGTTCGTTCTTTGCTCTTCTCTTCTTTACAAGGAATGAGTGTAAAGCAAGAAGGGACAGGCAGGAGAGAAGTAATTGGGAGCCTCACATTTTCCCAGGTGAGTCAGTCTTCCTGAGAATGTGGCCCGTGCCAGTTATGCAGGCGATGGAGAGAAAGAGTGGAGGTTTGGAGGAACACTCTGGAGTCCTCGTGTGGGTCAACCACACTGTGAAAACTGCTGCAGACTGCCCCTGCCCATGTTCCACAACAGGTTTTGCATCGCATATGATGCTGAAGTCTCTTCATTTTTTTTAAAGGTCTGGGCTGTGCAGATGTGGATTGGGACACACACTGCCTTGCCTGTCCCAGGCTATGTCCAGAGCCAGGATGAGTATGAGGATGCGGGAGTGTTGGCTCTGGGGCGAGCACGAGGACGCAGGAATTATTGGACAAGCTGCAGAGAACTGTTTCACTCATGGGCAGAAGCAGTGGAGCGGTACCACAGGATGAGATGCTTTCAGTGACACTTCGTGTTCGGGTCAGCGAGGAGTCCGCCAGAGATGGTGATCTTGTCCAGCAGTTAGAGGATAACAGGAACGTGATTTGGCGCTGACCTGGAACCACTGGGTCAGTGGTTGGACTTGATCTTAAGCCTGTCTTTCAATTGAAGAGGTTCTGTGATCCAGTGACATCCCCCAGGCTGCAGCCCGCAGGCGTGTTCCCCAGCACAGAACAAGCTGCTGTCTTCCTCACTCCTGGGCTTTGCTTTTCTAAAGTGAGATCTTTGGTCTCACTGCCGCCTTTCCCCTTTCTTGAGAGAAGTTACAGGAGAGCGGCCTCCTGGGTCACTGCTCTCTGACCACTGGTTCAGAAGAAAGCAGATGACCTGCAGAGGGTGGGTGTTGACAAGAGAAAGAAGCTGAAGCTTAGTGGGAAGACACCAAGAAAGAAGATGAAATCAAGAAGAGCCCTGGACAAAGAAATGTAGAATCCCAACAGTGGGGATAGAAGGGACTTCTGGAGAGGGTCTGGTCCAGCTGCCCGGACAGCACACAGGTTATCCTTGCTGGTTTCCCTGCGCAGTGCTGCCCCAGCATGACAAACCACAGATCAGTCTGTGTTATGGGTGGCTTCATCACTGTTTTTTCTTTGTCCTTTTGAGCAGGAGAACAGGACCACAAATGCCCTTTTTGATCGGGGGGTTATTCTGAGCAGTGCTGGCTGCAGTAAACCCTGGTGCCTGTTTCAGGAGCAGGGAGGGGAGGCACCGGGACAGATGTTGAGGCAGGTAGGTGGCTGCACTTCTCTCCCCACCTTGCCCTCCTCATGTGCTGTGGATACCCATCGTGGCAATTGCATGAGCAGCCCCACACAACATCCCCCCTTCTTCCCAGCGCTTAGACCAGGACTATGAGAGTTCAGCAGAAGTAGAAAGGACTGCGTTTTGATGGGGAAGACAAATGCTCAGACTTCCATCCAGGAGAGAACATAATCCCAGATACCTTCAGCGAGATGAGAGCGGTCGCAACAGGCTGCCAAGTGCAGGAAGCCCTGGCTGCCAAAGGGGCTGTTTTGGCTGCAGCAGAGAAAATCGACTGCAGAAGCCATTAAGGACGGAGGAGGTTGAATTCAAAGCTGCTGGCCCCTCAGAAGGTCACTTCTTCCTGGAAGGAGAGTTTGAGCCAAACCCCAAATCCACCAATTCACTATGTGAGGAAGGTTGTTCTTCCTGCCATAGCTTTGCTGCCACAACGCGCAGGTTCATCTTGGATGTCGAGGGGCTGTATAGTGCGTTGTGTCTGCAACACCTACGTGCTGAGACTGGCTTTAATTCTGGCTGTTACAGCCTTAGAAGCACGACGGGTCTGTCTGTGACTAACTGGGTTGTCTGTAAACTGGCCTCACTTGGTGCTGTCCAGGAGAGACAGGTCAGTCTGGATGGACATTGCCCCAGGCAGCAGCCCTGCTGCTGTGATGGTGGGGATGTAAGTGAGAGCCACATCCTGCTGTCCCTGCAAAAGCCATCAGCTGCTGCTTCAAAGGAAGGTCGGAAGCTCAGTGGGTAATGGAGAGTGTTGTTTAATGTTCATGGAAATCTCATCAGTCTCCTTTACTAGGAGGTGCAGGGGGCTAATTTGGTTAACAGAAGGACTTTTGAGCCCGTAGTGTTTTGTTCCATTTCTTGGGTTTGGCACAAAGGGAAGAGCTCTGGTGCTGGCGAGTCTGGGGCTTGCATTCAATTCCTACTTCTGTGTGAGCTGCCCTCATCCCTTGGGAGAGGGGCTGGTTTGATATCCAAGCCCAGTGCCTGCGCACTTTGTACAGACAGTCTGGCAGGTGAAGCCAGAGTTCAAATGAACATTTAGAGACGGATGCCGTCAGTGTCGGAGCAGCAGAGGTCTGTCGGCACAGAGGGTGCTCTCTGGAGCTCCGTGGGTCTGCAGGGCACAGCTGAGCATTCTGAAGGGAGCAAGTAGGCCACGTTCTGTGGCCCTGCAGGTTCTGATGCTTGTCAGCTGTTCCTGGTGCCGTCCACTCCTGTTAAGGCAGGACTTGCTTCTGAATGAATAGATCGCAGACGAGCTAGGGGTCTTACGATGGGGAAGTCTGTGCTGCTGACATCTGCTGGGCCGCTACTGAAGTCTTCCCTTTCCTGCAAGAGAAGGACATGGGATCCTGTGCAGAGGGGATGACTAGTTCTCAGTGTTTGCTTCTCTCTCCCCACTGACTGCAGAGGGTCTGGCAGTAGCTCTGGTGGGTCAGTCCTTTGAAAGCAGCTGTGCCCACTGCAGGCGATTCAGCAGGAGCAGTGAGCCTGGGGCTGATGTGTGGCTGCTGCCTTTGCAGAGGCGGAGTGGAGCCTGACCAGTGAGGAGTCGGTGGGGCTTGTGTGTGTTTCCTGTAGAGCTGGGTTCGATTTTTGTTTGTCCTGTAGCTGGTCAGTGGTGGGTGATGTCTTTGTCCGGTTGCAGCTCTTTGCCTGGAACAGAATCTTTATGATCCCTTTGGCCCTTGCAGGAGGGGCAGCACCTTGGCAGCTGTCTGTGAGGGCTCGGAGCACTCATTTGTTGGAGAGCCCAGTGCTCATGGTGGTCAGCAGGAGCATTTTTAAATCCCCTGTGAGTGAATCCGTTGCAGAAAAACCTCAGAGGCTTCAGGAATCTCTGGAAGATTGTGAAACATTTTCCGCAGGCTCTTGGGAAGCCAGAGGGGTCTGGCACTGGCACAGCCACAGCAGGAGCTTCCACTGTGACTTTGACCCTTTGGCCCTCTTGAGCAAGAGATTCCCAGGCTGTTCAACTGCCTCTGTTGTTCTGCCTGTACTTGCAGCATGTGTTTGGCAGTAAATACACAGAACTAAAGAAAACCCTCTGCTTTCCTCCAACACCCCTCCAAACAAATGAAGAGTGTTGCTGTTTCCCTAATGATGACAGGAGCACGGCCCTGGAGGAGAAAACAGTGGCTGAAGAATCCAGGCTTTGTCTGGAGCCGTGGCGCTGCGCCGCGGAGGATTCAGTTTGCTCTGCGGTTGCTGATGGACCCGCTGGCTGCTGCCACTGAAGGATGCGCTGCTGCTCACTGGCGCTAAGAAGTAACTACTGCAACAATTGGATGTTGGTCCTCGAGGGGCATTAAACACCCTGGAGTTCCCTTGCTTCTGCTGGCAGCAAGGAAATAATTGCAGCACCTGGGCCAGGTGATGACAAACTCGGTGTCATCCAATGATAGGACAAGGGGCAACAAGTGTCAGCTGGAACAGAGGCAGTTCCAGATAAATAAAAGGACCCCCTTCCTGGTGAGGGTAACAGAGCCCTGGAAGGGGCTGCTGGGGGCAGGGGCGGGCTCTGGAGTCTCCTTCTCTGGAGATGTTTCAAACCCTCCTGGCCGTGTTCCTGTGCCACTGGATCTAGAGGATCCTGCTGTGGCAGGGGGATTGGACTGGATGATCTTTTGAGGTCCCTTCCAATCCCTAATGGTCTATGATGCTGTGAAGCTCTAGTGGAAATCAGGACAGCTGTTGTTCTCACGTGTAGCTGTTGTGAAGCGGCTCCAGAGTAGTTCCCAGCCACCCTGTCTGTGCTGGGTGTGTTTCTGTTTATAAAGTGAGCAGAATGTTTGTGCATCTCGTTGGAAATGTGAATTGCTCTGTGTAAAATCAATGCTGGTGACTTGTGTTCTGGGTAACATCTACCTGGGCTGCTGGAGCGCCACCTGGGGTGGGGAGCACTGTGCTGAGAGCTGCATGACCTCCCCAAGGCTAGGCTGGGGCCCTCTAGGGAGAGGGCACAGCCCCTCAGGTGATGCTGCCTGTCTCCCAAACCAGTCACTGTGAGCTGTTAGTGCTGGAATCAAGTCAGGTTTGGTGCATTTGGAGCTCCTTTATGTGGGTCAGGACATGGAGCTTTGTGCCAGGAACGGGAAGCAGGATTAGGATGCAATTACTGCACTGCCCCTTTTGGTGTGGGGTTGCTGAGGAGAGGCATGAACTCTTTTTCCCTCTGAAGAACTGCAGTCCCTAAGAGAGGAAAACTGATCAGAGCTGACAGTTTATCAACTGCTTCGGTTATTCCCTGTGCTCACTGAGCTCTCTTTGCTCACTGAGCTCTCTTAGGTGACAACTGCGCGTGTGCATTGGCTTTGGCTTTGAAAGGAGACTTTGTCCTGATCTTCCTAGCCCAGTACCTGCAAGTTTAGTACCATTTTGAAGTACTTCAGGTGGACTTAGAATCTGAACGTACTTGACACACGTGTGTGTGTGTGTGTGCAGTGCTGTGGTTGGGAAGGCAGTGGAAGGAGCTGGTTTGCGGGAGCTCACTGTGGAGCGGGGTTGTGCATGCTGGTGGTTTCTAGCATTGCTCAATGTGCAGACACCTCCAGTATTTCTGAGGTAGATGGGATGCAGAGTCTGTTTAGCCAGCGTGAGTCTGTGCTTCATTATTTACCTTTCCGGGGCATGAAAGCAGTCCAGGACTCCCAGGGAGTTGCAGAGCGCAGGGTGAAGATGGATGGTGAGGAAGCACTTGGAATGAACGAGACAACCCCCCTGTGCAGTGATCTGTGCAGAGACCTAGCAGCATTTCTTGGCTGAAGTACAGGCAGGCAGTGAGTTTCCCGTGCTCTGTCCAGGCCCGTTTGTTTGCTGCTTCTGACCCTCCGCTGCCTCAGTCTTTTCAGAACTGAGCACAGGGAGATGCTCTCCATCACGAGGTGGCAGCCTGGCTCTGTGCCATGCAGTGCTGTTTCTAGTAGTCAGTTGGAGCTGAAGATCACAGAGATCTTTGGCCTCAAGACAGAGGTTTCAGAAGCGACAGCATCTTTACGTGGCCGCTGCTCTGGGCCAGGGTGCATCCTCCATCTCATGAGATGTGTGTTGCTGAAGTGCAAAGTCTTTCCATCTGGCTGAGGGAAAGAGGAATTCTGAAAGGCAGGCAGTCGGAGCAGACGGTTTGGCTGCTTGAAGTGTTCTTGGCAGCAGGTGAGAGTGGGGGCACGTTGTTATCAGGAGGGGATGCCCACAGGCAGAGCTCTTCCCTGTGAGGACGGACTGGATGCCAGTTACTGTGAGAGGTCAGGAGAGCAAAGCGGGAATGTCCAGTAGACATAGGCTTGAGACTCTTGCTGGGGGCTTGTCTTGGCAAAGCTGAGAGCACTGAGCAGTTTTGTTATGCTCTGAGAGCTCAAACACAACCTTCTGCTGGAGTCTGCCTGGTAAAAGCCACCCTGGTGCAGCAGAGATGTCCCGTGGCTGTGCAGCACTGTTAGGCCACGAGCTTGGTTTTCCCACTGGTCGTCTTCTGTATCTTGTGCAGCTCCTGTTCCAGAACCTTTGGGGAGTTTGTAAGCTGAGCAAAGGTCTGAGGAACCTACCAGCAGCTGTTTTCTGTCTCGTTTGAGCTCCTCTTTAATCTTTTTCCTTTGGCTGCTGTCGTCTTTGAGGCTGTGCTGTGTTCTTCTTCGTAATGAGGGGGCTGCCTCAAGGTGCTGCAGCTCAGTGCAACTGAGTGAAGTCATTTTCAGCTGAGACAAGCTTTTGACATCTCGCTCTCGGTCAGTGCTGATATCAACACAGTTGAATGGCTGCTGGGCAGAGAGGAGAGACTGTGAGGGTGAAGGCAGCACAAAGCTGCTCTGTTCTCTTTGCATGCAGCTAAGTGGTTTATGCAGCTCACAAGAGCTGCTGCAGCTCCCTCTGTGAAACGACAGATAACGATGGAAGGCTGGTGGGTGCATCAAAGGCAGCCAGAGAGACCTATGGGTGCAAAATCTTGCCAGGTGTCACTTCTCCCAGACAAGGGGGCTCTGGTTTTCGTAAGGCTGATCAGAAGAGATTTAACACAAGGAGCAGCTCTGCACTGGAGCGGGAGAGCTGGTGCTGTGATGGATGTGTTTGCTCAGGGGGTGCCTGCATCGCAAATTGGGAAACTTCCTGAGATAGAGTCACAGACTGGCCTGGGCTGGGAAGGGCCTTAAGACATCAGCTAGTCCAGACCCCCTGCAGGGAGCAGGAACAGCCTCACTCATAGAATCACTACAGATTGGAAGGAACCTCGAAAGATCATCCAGTCCAATCCGCCTGCAACAGCAGGATCACCTAGACCAAGTCACACAGGAACACATCCAGGTGGGCCTTGAACATCTCCAGTGAAGGGGACTCCACAATCACTCTGGGCAGCCTGTTCCAGTGCTCTGTCATCCTCACTGGGAATAAGTTCCTTCTCAGGTTGATGTGGAACGTCCTATGTTCCAGCTCACAACCATTGCCCCTCATCCTATCANATCTTGATCTGCTAACCACCCCTCTTCTAATCCACCCCAGGATGCTGTTGGCCTTCTTGGCCACAAGAGCACACTGCTGGCTAATAGTCATCCTGCTGTCCACCAGGACCCCCAGATCCCTCTCTCCTACACTACTCTCCAACAGGTCAGTCCCCAGCTTATACTGGTACCTGGAGTTGTTCTTGCCCAGATGCAAGACTCATCCAGCCTCCCCGTGAAGATCTCCAAGGATGTAGCTTCAAATCTCTGGGCAACCTCTTCCAATGTTCAGCTCCCTCCTGCTGAAGGGTTTCTTCCTAACATAAGGGGTGACCTCATTAATGTCTACAAATATTTGAGGGGCGGGTGTCAGGAGGATGGCACTGGGCTGTTCTCGGTGTCATGTAGTGATAGGACGAGGGGCAATGGTTGTCAGCTGGAACACAGAAGGTTCCACATCAACCTGAGAAGGAACTTCTTCACAGTGAGAGTGACGGAGCACTGGAACAGGCTGCCTGGGGGGTTGTGGAGTCTCCCTCACTGGAGATATTCAAGACCCGACTGGATGTGTTCCTGTGTGACTTGGTTTAGGTGATCCTGATGTTGCAGGCGGATTGGACTAGATGATCTTTTGAGGTCCCTTCCAATCCGTAGTGATTCTATGATTCTATGATCCCAGTTCAGTCCACCCTTCTTTAACGTGAAACCACTGCCCCTTGTCCTATTGCTCCAGTCTTTTGTCAACAGTGGGTTTGTTAAACCCTCCCTTGTGTCTGATGCTTCAGCTCAAAGCTCCTGGTTGAAATCAGGGTCTCTGACCTCTGATGTTAATGGTGTCCTGGGTGGGAAGGATGGGGTCCAAGGTGATCCAGTACATAATAGTGCCCAAAGGTGGGATGCAGGGAGAGCCAGACGAGGAGCCATGAGAAGGTTGCCCAGCAGAAGTTAACTGCAGATCATGAGATGGAGAGGGAGCTTTTTGCAGCATATCCAGTGTTGGCACCGTGATTGAGTCACTGGGGAACCTCATGCGGTGTCCCAGCTCGGTCCTGTTTCTTCACAAAGCCCAGCGCTGGTGTCAGACGTGGCTGAGAGCACGCGTTGCTGGATTGGAGCATGCTGGACGTGCAGCACCCGCGACTGCAGTCAGGGCGGCTGCTTCTTCCCAGACTTCTGAAGATAAATTAGTCTCTGTCTTCAGAACTTACCTGGGTGCTTCTGAACCACTCTGTGGCTTTTTAGCCATCCTTTCAAGATGTGGTTGCAGCTCTCTTCCCTGCCGAGGAAAGGGTGGCAGAAGCCTGTTTACCCTGATTAGTGGCTCTCGCACAGGGAAAAGGGGCCAGCTGAGTGCCGGGTTCAGTCTCGTTGCCTTTGATGGCAGTCTTTCTGCCGAATGTTACTCGGGGCTGACATGAGTGAAGACCAGAAGGTGATCCAGAGCTCATTTACATTGACTGTGCTTTTCAGGTGTTCCTTTTAAGCTTGAACATCAGGGGAGGTTTTCAGGACCAGCAGCATGTGTCGACTTGCTTGTCGACATGTGCAAACAGCCCGGCTCCTCCCAGGAGCCCTAACGTGAGTGTTGGCTGCGGAGCTCGTTCCCATGGGTGCGGGGCGGCTGGAGACAAGCCCGGCTTAAAGCTTTTACTTGCTCGTTGGAGCTTGTCAGTGGGGCTTTTGCGGTGCTGATACCGCAAATCTAACGGGCCTTTTCTTTCTCTGTTGGTGAGGTGGAGTGTGGCGTGTTTGGAGCAGCCAGGCTGCTGCTTGGCATCGGGTGTGAGGGGTTTCCCTCGAGCCAGTGTGTGAGTGGTCCTCGGGGGATTGAGCAGTGCGTGTAAGAGCACCTGGCGCCCTGATGCACCCAGCAGCTGCTGTTTCTCCTGCATCAAGTCCTGCACTGGTCACCTCTTATTATCCTCAAGTCATCTTTTCAGGGTGCTTGCATACCAGCACCCTGTTTTGTGCCTGGTAGGTGTTCTGCAGGCTCTGATGTGATACCTTGCCTCTGGCTCTATTTCAAGTGATGTTGTCCAGAGGGTTTATTTTCCCAAGTGAGAGCGCCAGCTCCCACCTCCCTGCGATGGGTCATCTGCAGGCATCCTCAGCAGTCACCCAGGGTCTTCCTGCAGACAGAGGCATGCAAAGAGGACAGATCAGCCCCTGGGTGCTGCTCTGGAAACACCCCCTGCAAAGTTTCCCACCTGTCCTGCACCCTCAGCAGTCTTTTCCCAAACAACTCCTATGTCATTGACGTTCTGGTGCTTACAGGACGCAGGTGAATCCTCCCTCCTTTGTTCTGTGGGGAAGGGCCAGCCCCCCCCCCCTCCGACCTCGGTAGTGACTCCAAACTGGCACCAGTGTCTGCAAGAGAAGAACTTAATCCCTCACCCAGTTCATGCTAAAGGCAGCGTGAAGACCGATTTCAGCACATCCCAGCCTGGCCTTAATCTGGAGGATTAAGGACGGCACAAGGTGAATTGAAAAATGTCAGCAGAGGAGAAAAACACAAATACCAGTAAATGATACTGGGGAGAAGAACAGCCCCCTAGGGAATCGGAGAGGCTGAATCCCTCGGTGTCAGCAGTGCTCAGGCTCGGGAGGCGTCTTTGTTCAGGAGTGAGTTGGCCTGTGCGTCACAGTGCAGGATCAGGTGCCCCATGTTTGCACCCACTGTCTGTGCTGTTTGTGCTCCTCACCTCGTCTCCCAGCTTTTCCATTTCTCTTTGTGACTGGCCCCAGCACACAGCAGGAGAGCTGCTTGGCTCCGGGTGCCACATGGCCCTTCGTTCCTCCGGTGGTGCTTGGCCCAGTCACAGTGAGAGCTCCCCATCGCTTCCCTCTGGTGCTGGGGATCTGGCAAAGCGGTTTGTCACGTGTGAGGCCACCTCCATCCCTTATTCCCAAGATATCCTGCACCTTGTTGTTGTAAGGAAAGTGCTGCATGGTTCTTCCTCTGCCGTTCACAAGTTGGACCAATTGAGAAGACAAATGGTCTGGCAGCTCTAGACCTTCCCTTAGCTACCCGTGCTGGGATCATTTGACCATTGCAGCTTCACGTTCCTGGATCCCCCAGTAGGTTAAGTGGGTTCGTTGGAAAATGATTTGGTGCCTTTGCCTGAGGTCAGTGACGCTGCTGCAGGGGTTTAGGGTGCCTTTGCCTGAGGTCAGTGATACTGCTGCTGCAGGGTTTTAGGTTGCTTTGTTTTACTTGGGTTCCGTGTGCTCAGCATGTCTTGTTCAGGACCCAGCTCCTCACTGGGACGGTGCTGCTGCAGGTTAGTTCACTCTTGCGATGGACTTGGCTCTTTTTAGATCGAACAGGTGTTTGGTCTTCTGTCTGTTGGAGCAAAACAACTGTGCTGGGGGAAATGCTCCTGCTTGGTGGTCTTGCAGGTCATAGCAATGTACTGTTGGGATAATGACAGGAGCAGCCCAGTTCTTTAACAAACTTCTCGTCTGCATCTGCCGCTCACTGTCCAGAGGAGGGGTTGATCGTTGTGGAGGGGACAAGAGTTTGCATGGTGTCAGTTGGTTTCGTGTGAGTCTGTGCTGTTGCTTTGCTTGCTGTGGTGCTTGTGAAGTTGAGCAGGCAGTAAGCTACAGAGCCGTAGACTGGCCAGGGTTGGAAGGGATCTTGCAGATCATCTAGTTCCAACCTTGCCTGCAGTGGGCAAGGACACCTCTCACCAGACCAGGTTGCTCAAAGCCCTGTCCAAGCTGGCCCTGAACACATCCAGGGATGGAGTATCCACAGCTTCCTTGGGCACCCACCCTGTTCCAGTGTCTCACCACCCCCACAGTGAAGAACTTCCTCATTGTATCTAACAGAGATCTTGCCTCTTTCAGTTTGAAGATGTTATCCCTTGTCGTGTGACTACAAGCACCTGTCAAGGTTGATCCTGTCCTTACTCTTGCTTTTCCTTCATGGAGCTTTCTTCTCTCCTCCACAGTTTGCCAAGGGACCAATAACAAGCTGACCCAGCTGGGACATGTGGAAGACCATTTCACCAGCCTGCAGAGGATGTACAACAACTGCGAGGTGGTGCTCAGCAACCTGGAGATTACCTACGTGGAGCACAATCGTGACCTCTCATTCCTGAAGGTTGGTGTCCTTGGCCAGTGTGGCCGGCCCTGCTGAAGGGATCTCGCTGCTAAAGGAATCAGCAACCTGTAAGGCTCTGTGGTGCCCCAAACCTGTGACTGGCTGGCTGTGTCACAGAGCAGATCAGTCTCAGCAGCTCTGTAGGCTGCAAGGCAGGCTCAGCTCTACTGAATACAGTAACTTGGTACAGTAACTTGATACAGTAACTTGGGTACCTTGAGAACCAGCTCTTGAGCACCTGCTGACCTGTGCTGGCTGCCACGCAGATGGGTCTCTTCATATTAACAAACACTGCTACATCCTTAGCTTGTCCTGGTAACTGCTTAGGTGTTCAAGGGCAGCATCGTGCTTGCTCGCCCTGTCATTTGAGCCAGGCAGCAGCCCTTGCCCTGGGGACAGGGCAGGTGGCAGCCAGACCTGGTAGCTGGTCCAAGGGTCATTTTGCGCCTGCTTAGATGTCCAGGTTTTCCACATAATCCCTTCTTGCCCTTGAATTGTTCTTTTGTAGTTTTTAAGTGAGCTTAAGTGGCTTGTCAGTCCTTAAAAGTGAAAAGCAGTGGATTGGAGGGGTGGCAGGAGGAAAGCAGCTCTGTCAAGGGTGCGGGAGTGCTGTGGACTAAGGACCTTGTTCCTTCTGTCGTTCTCTCAGACAATACAGGAGGTTGCTGGCTACGTGCTCATCGCCCTCAACATGGTGGATGTCATTCCCCTAGAAAACCTCCAGATCATCCGGGGCAATGTGCTGTATGACAACTCCTACGCCCTGGCGGTCCTGTCAAACTACCACATGAACAAAACGCAGGGACTCCGAGAGCTGCCGATGAAGCGGCTGTCGGGTGAGGTGGAGGGTCTTGCAAAGCGTGCTTCATCTGTGGTGTCACTGGTATCCAGACTTGGTCGGTGACGTCCCCTCTAAGCCCTGTGCCACCAAGCCCTACTTTAAAAACAAGGCTTTGAATCACAGAACCACAGGGCATAAGGGATTGGAAGGGACCTCGAAAGACCATCTGGTCCGATCCCCTAGGTCCACACACAGAAACATGCCCGGGGGGTTTGAAATGTCTCCAGAGAAGGAGACTGCACAACCCTCCTGGGCAGCCCCTGCCAGGGCTCTGGCACCCTCACCAGGAAGATCCGTCTCACATTGACGTGGAACCTCCTCTGCTCCAGCTTACACCCACTACCCCTTCCCCTATGTAGTTTCCCAGTTTCCTGCTGCTTTCCAGCCAGCTGACGAAGGTCCTCATTTTCTGCTGCAGAAAGAGATAGAAAGTTGAAAGCATCAACAGTGGAGAGAGTCTGTGTCCTCCAGGACGATGCAGCAGCGTCCGCTCTTCGTTTTGCTTTGTTCTATCCCGGCACAAACGCATCGGCATTTTCGCTGGGAGCTGGTGGTCTCTAGGGTGGACACTCGCCCAGTTCGTGCCCAAGCACAGCAGCAGTTCCACTTCTGAGTGTGGTGGCCTGTGGAGGTGGCACTGGGCAGAAAGCCATGTATAGTGGCACCAAAGAGCCATCCAACAGCCACCGGCCATCTACAGCCCATCAGGCTGAGCCAGATGTTAGCTGCGCCATCAGGAGCGCTGGTGCAAACGTGCAGATCCTCCATTCCTGTTGGCACAGTGAGAACAAGGCAAAGAAATGGGAGGATTCTTTCCCATCCTTCAGATCAGAGGCAGAAGCCCCTGGCCGTTCCCTTCACTCACTCAATTCTTTTCTTTTTGCTGGCAGAGATTCTTAATGGAGGAGTGAAGATTAGCAACAACCCCAAGCTGTGCAACATGGACACTGTCCTCTGGAATGACATCGTTGACACGAGCAAGAAGCCTCCCACGGTGCTGGAGTTTGCCAGCAACCTGTCTTCCTGTGAGTATTGGGCTACCATAACTGCCGTGTGCTCCTCGGTTCCTGAGGGAAGAGCAAAGGTCTCATCCTCCGTTGTGGTGGGTTTCAGGTCACTGATTCCTGCGTGCGGGGCCACCGGCCTCCTGTTCCAAAGGGAGGCCTTTTGTTTCCTCACCACTGGCCCAAGGTGTGGATTCTGGTGGTGGGTAGGTCCTTGGCTCCCAGCTCAGTGGATTTCTGGGGACAGCTTCTCCTGGTTTCAGCAGTGCCCTGCCTGTGTCTCTCCTGAAAGGCAGCGCAGTCACGGGCACTTGTTTGCCTTCCAGCAGCTCTCTGTTCCCAGCAGAGGTCTCTGGTGTAGGAACTCCACGCAGGCAGCTTCGCGGGGTGGCGGTGAAAGTTACAACCCTTTTAGCGGAGAGGCCCAAGTTGAGAGCTGCCCACCTCCGGTGTTTGGGGCTGCACAGCTGTCGGTCAACAGGCGGATCAGTCTGATGCTGTGGATGCGCCGGGTGCTGAGCCTGTACTTGCTGGCTTGCGTGGCAGGTGCTCAGCCTGCTCCTTCAGCCCCAGGAGCCCCCTGCACAATCCCCAGGCGTTCCGTGGGAAGCGTTTTCCTTCCCGAGCACCTCCCTTCTGGCGCTGCGAGTCAGCAGAGAAACGTCTTTATCTCTTCGTGCAGCCGCACAGCTGCCCCAGAGCCGACAGCCGGCCTCTGTGCGAATGGAGGTTTGTGTAGAGTCCTCGTGGAACCCAGGGGTTGTGAGCAGCACCAGTCAGCACTGGTTTGGGTTTGGCTCCAAATGCCAGAGGAAGGTCAACACCTTTTCAGCCCTGAAAGAGAGTCTTTGGTCCCACACCAGATTGGTCGGCTCTTGACCAAGTACTGGCCTTTGTCCACTGCTAGACGGGGGGGATCATCACCGCTTGACAGCGGGAGCTGTGTCCCCAGTAGGAAATGCCTTCTCGATGCAGTGAGCTCTGGATTAATCTGCTTGGACATAAATTTCTGGTTTCAATCGTGATCCCCTAATCTAAAATAAGTCGTTTCTCTGTGCCTCTGCTTGTCATGAAGAGAAAGACGAAGGAAGGAGTGAGGAGGGAGGGATGGGAAAGAGCCCACTGCTGGACCTTCCAGCTCAGGCGGGGTGTCTACCCACCTCATTGCCCTTCCATCAGTTGTCCTTGTGCTGTGTGGTCCTGCGCCAGGGAGCACTGTGGACAGAGGGTGAAGGAGGGCACCGAGCAGACAGCCCGGATTACTTTGTGGTCCGAGGAGCTGGCAGTTGCCTGCAGATCCAGTTGGTTTTGTTGTCCTTTTAGCACCACGTTACTCTGCATCGCTGATTTACGTACGGCCTGCAGCAAGTCGCAGGCACATGCCCAGCCCGAAGCCAGCGGTGACTTGCTGCTGCATGCAAACTCCAGCAGAAGGGCCATTTGGGCAGTCGCTGAGATTCCTGCTCCTGGGAAACATCTGCCTCTGTCAGCAGCCAGGCTGGGTCTTGCCCTCTGTCGCCTGGGGGTGTGGAGAGCTGCACACAGAAACCAGGGCTGAGCACAGGGTCAGGATTCCAGGTCCAGCTCTGTCGAGGGGTGCAGAGTAGGGTTAGTGGTTGAACTCGACGATCCCAGGGGTCTTTTCCAACCTGAATGATTCTGCAATTCTGTGAAGGGTTAAAAACCCCAACCAATCAATTAATGTAGCTGAGGTGTTAGCGGGCAGCAGTAAGACCAAATGTGGAGGGTCAGAAAGGGGTGGTGCATTGCAGACGAGAAACTCCCTCAGTCTGGGGGAACAAGCAGCAGAGCACTGCATCCATCCCTGTAAGACACCAGATGCACAGAGACAGTTGGGGATCCACCCCAGTGCTGTTACATGACAGAGCCAAGGTCTCCGTGTCCGAGCCCTAGAAGGGCAAGAGAGGCTGCCAGCCACTCCTGCCTCTGCGGAAGCCTGGTAGCCGCAGAGTCCCTGCGGGCAGCCTTCGGCAACGGCAGGCAATTGGAAATCCAGCTTTCTGGTCCGTGAGCTTCCTCGCCAGCCTTCCACGCCCAAAGTGCTGACTCCTGTGGCCACAGAGAAGGGGGAACTCTCTCCGTCCAGCAAACCTGCTGAGAGAGAACCGTGCTCTCTCTCTAGTCACTGTGTTTCCAGGGCAAAACAGCTGCTGCGGCCCAGCTCAGGGCCCGTGTGTCCTCTCCACAACACAGATGAGAAGAGGGGAAGAAGAGGGGAAGAGTCCAAAGGAACAAGTGACGAGGGGGAAGACAAACCCAAACCCCAAATTGCAAACCCCATCTGTTGGCAGTAACTGAGGCTGGTGGGTCTGGCCATTCGTAGGACGAGCAGTGCTTCAGACTATAACGAGCTCTCACGGTTCTTGAGCACTGGTGTGTAAGCGCCTCCTCCCTAGGTTTGTCAAGAAGGAAGCTCAAGTCTTTGTTTCCTCTGACTCACATGATGGTGTTGACATCTGTGTTCACAGCGTCTAACGCTCGGTTCTTGTGTTGCAGGTCCCAGATGTCACCCCAACTGCACAGAAGAGCACTGCTGGGGCCCTGGCGAGCAGAACTGCCAGACTTGTAAGTGTTTAGGAGTCCGTGTGCGCACCCACACGTGATGCAGTCGCCACACCGAGGGCGCGTGCTTCACGCTTGTCCCACGTGTGATGCGCAGCCATGCTGGCGTTCCTCGGAGCGTGCCGTGCTGCAGGTGGGTCAGACTCGCTCCCCACTTTGCAGAATTGCAGTCACAGCTGCGCCTGCTCTCCTCGGGTACCTTCGTCTTCGGAGGGGAACCCTTGAGTAGTTGGACATGGGTCTGGCTTTCCATGCAGATGTGCTCTTCCTCCAGAAGCAGAGGGCTGCAGCAGCCCCCGATGTTGACAGCTTTAGTGTGTTGCTCCCAGACTGCTCCCACCTCCACTCCAGAACATCTTTAGGGTGTCTTACCACGCACGGGAGAAGGCAGTGGCCGTACGGTGAAGAGTTTGTCTTCCTGCTGTTTCCCACAGATCCCTTCCGCAGGCCAGGTGATGATGCTTGGGATCAGTAGCTGCCCTTAGAAGCAGCACAATCACAGACTCGCAGAATATCAGGGATTGGAAGGGACCTCAAAAGACCATCCAGTCCAGCATCCCCACCACCATCTGACCTTTGCTGGCTTCAGTTCCCCCTTTGGGAGTCCCTGTATGTTTGCTGTGTGAATGCAGAGGATGCCACCTTGGTGCGGGTGACCACCCTGACCTGGAGGATCTAGTCGTTTGAGAATAAATGTGGGCAGCTGAGGTTGCATCCCGCCTTTCCATGTGTGGGAAGGTTCTTCCTTCTCCTGCCACGGCCGCGGGATGCTCCGTGTGAAACACGAACATTTGCCGGGATAGATGTTTGCAGCAGGAAGCTCTCAAAGCAACGAGTGGGAGCTGACTGCCCTGCCGATGCCATCGAAATGCCGTTGGTGGAGAATGAGCTGCCGGTGTTCCCAGCTCTCGTGGAGCGAAGTTGCTGCGGCCAGAGGAGCTGACAAATATCGTGGAAACAGTCCGTTTCCTACGTTTAGGGTCGTGCTCGCAGGCCACAAGAGCAGTGCGTTTGGATGAGGAAGTGTGTGATGGAAACAGAGACGCGGAGACGACTGCCCGAGTTGCAACAGAGTTTGCTGCTTCCCTGCCAAAAGCAGCATCGGGGCCGGTTCTGCCTTTGGGTCTGACCAGGGCAGAGCCTGTGTGTGGGAGCTGAGTGATGGAGGTAGAGTTTGTCCCAGGAATGGCGGTCAGACTGGAATAGCAGAGGGTCATGGGGAACAGCTCTGCTGAGCGGGTCTCCCCTCGCTCTGATAAGTTCAGGAGTGTTTGTGGTGCCTGGAAAGAACCCCACAGCACCCAGTTTGCTTCGCAGAAGGGAGCCAGCTCCTGTTGCCCAGCTCTAGACGTGGTAACTGTGGAGCTGTTCTTGGTTTAGGAATCGATGCCACAGGGCCCTGGATGCTCTTTCTAAGCAGGATGTGGTCTGCTGGCTGGGTCCAGAGTGCTTTCCACCTTGCAGGCTGAAAACAACCCCATCTCGCCACTGCCCACAGCAGATCTCTCTACTCCCAAGCTTTGGCTTTTGTGAGGACAGAACTTGCACCCTGTGGGGGAAATCCAGCACAGGTCCTGCACTAGAACTTCTATCCATGTTCCTTGATCTCATTGCAGCAGCTACAGCCTATTCATTCTTTGTTCCTGATGGTTTCCTTCTTCTTGTCTTCCAGTAACAAAAGTCATCTGTGCCCAGCAGTGCTCTGGCCGCTGCCGGGGGAAAGTGCCCAGCGACTGCTGCCACAACCAGTGTGCCGCAGGGTGCACGGGGCCTCGGGAGAGCGACTGCCTGGTAAGGGTGCTGCATCCCCACCACAGCTGCCGAGATCCCTGGCACAGCCTCTGAGAGGTGCTGACCTGGATGCTGCTCCAGGGCTTCTCTGCACGTGTGGTTAGTGGGAGGGAGGAGAACGTGAACTTCACAGAACCCTTACGTGGTCTTGGTGCAGGTGGAGCTTCTAGAGAGCATGTTGGTGCCTCCAAGGGCCCCATGAGCTCAAAGCTGTTGGAGAGCTGCTACGTGTTTGTTGTAGAGTGCCCTCCCCACACAGGCAGGTCCCCAGGCCCTCAGCTGCTGCCACAGAGCAGTGGTTTTCCCTGCCAGCAGGGCTTGCCTTGGGCTCCTTGGTGCTAGTCAGGAATGGACTCAGTTTACTAAACCAAGAGCTTGTCGTGGGAATGGGGTGGTGGTGGGGTCCTTGCTTTTTTTCCACAGTGTATGGAGTTTCAGTCATGAAATCAAGGTTTCCACTCTGGCTTCGTTGTGCTTGAGAGACTTTGGGATAGTGGAGGAAAAAGGAGCAAATAGAGCTGCTTTAGGGACAAAAACCCACCCCACTGGTTTTCTACAGGAGTGTCAGGCTGGGGGGTCAGCTCTTAGCAAACAGAGGGGCTGTAGGGGGAAAAAACCCACCCCACTGCTTTTCTACATGAATTTTGGGCTGCTGGTCCAGGCTGTGGTGTTGGCTCCTACCAGGTCTGGACTACACTTGCTTCTGGCTGATGTGACCCCTGAATAACCACCTCAGAAACCGCTGGTGGTGGTGTTGGCTGTTTTCTTGAACCCCCCAGGAGCCGTGGGGCTCTGGTGCTTTTCCTGGCTCGCAAAGAAGGCAGTTACTCTCATCTGCAAAGCCAGGGGAACCACAAAGCGGGGGAAAGTATTTATTAGTCTAATTTAGAATTGGGTTGGAGGAAGCAACTTGTCCTTCACAACTTTCTGCTAAATTGTTGATTACCTGCAGTCAAATCTAAAGGCTTTGGTTTCATGTGGAGCCAGTGAAGTCAGTCCTCAGCAAGAAGGGACTAGATGTGATTCAGGCTATTAACAGGCAGCCAGGAAAGGTTCTGTTTTTCTTGATCTGGTTGTTGCTTGTAGGGAAAACCTGTGTGAGGTATGCAGATGTCCTGCTGCTCCCAAACAAATCCCAGCGGCCTGACACGACCGTGCCAGGGTTTGTTGCTCAGAACAAGAAAAACGCGCATTTGCTCTTCTTTTTGTAAACGTTAAATGGAATTGCCCAAACCTCCAGTTGTCTTTGTCCTTCAAAGCACCAGAGACCCTCCCTGTGGCTTCTTAGGGTTTCCATGAGGGCTAAGCGGGACACAACGGAGCCCAAGAGGGCTTTCACAGGGTTCCTTGTCACCCTGCAAGGAGAAGGGGTTCGATGGGAGCTGTTGTCCCATGACAGGCATGCCGCAAGTTCCGGGACGATGCCACGTGCAAGGATACCTGTCCCCCGCTGGTGCTCTACAACCCCACCACCTACCAGATGGATGTGAACCCTGATGGCAAATACAGCTTTGGAGCCACTTGTGTGAGGGAGTGTCCTCGTAAGTTCATTCCAGGTTGCTGCCACTGAGAAGGGGGATTGGAAATTGGTGGGAAAGGCCCTGAGATGCCTCTCTGTGTGATGGGCAAGGGCAAGAGCAGTCGTTCTCCTCTGCTTCGACGGGAAATGGGAGTGGGTTTAAAAAACGACCGATGGCAGAGCTGGTGGAGAAGACAGCCCTTTCAGCCTGCTGCATTCCTCACCTTCCCTGGCTTTTAACTGCTAAATTATGAGTTCTGGGGTTTTTCTCTTAGTGGAGAGAAACATCATTGGAGAATCATCAGAGCAGCAGCCTTACGGGAGCAATTACGTGGTTCAGCAAAGCAGAGTCAGCACTTTGCTGGTCCTTAATTAGGACTGGCAAGAAGTCGCCGGTGTAAACACCTCTTCAGGGTCTGTGATCGGTGCTTCCTCTGCAGTGGTTTGCTTCTTGTTCCGTGCAGTCCCATGTCCAGGTCCTTTTAACCACCAAGAGCTAGATGTAAGAGAGGATGTAGCACGCAGAGCTGGTCTCAGTGTCTGAGGCTGCCCGTTGCCCTCAGAGTGAGTGAGGGAGAGAGATGAGCAGTCCTGCTCCTGTACGGATCCCGTTGGTGGCTCTGCTGCACGGCCTGACCTTGGCAGTGCCGGACGGCGCTGTTGGCTCTGCGGAGGCGGTGATGGTGCTGTGTGTCCACCTGCCTCCGAAGGACACTTGAGAGAGTTCAGAGTTCCCGTCTGTCCTGCGCCAGGCCTGCCGGCTCAACCTCCTTTTTCTCCTCCGCATTAAAGCGCCTGTGAAGCCCCAGATGCCCAAATCCCTTTTGTCCCTTTTTGTCCCAGACAACTACGTGGTGACTGACCACGGCTCCTGCGTTCGCTCCTGCAACACGGACACCTACGAGGTGGAAGAAAACGGCGTTCGGAAGTGTAAGAAGTGCGATGGGCTGTGCAGCAAAGGTATGAGCAGCCTGGAAGAATCTGGTGGGGTTTGGGATGAAAAGAAAAGCAGGTGGAGTTCTCACCTTGACTGAGTGTGGACTCAAGGTCCTGTGATCCTGCGGAGGCCTGACAAGCGGTTTGGTCAGGACGCGGTGCTGTGGAGCTCTCCAGCTGGGACATCCACCCCAGTGCCGTCAGCAAGCTGTGGGCTGAGTGCCTGGCACGTCAGCCTTCTGCTTCATCTGTCCTTCCCAACATCCCGTCAAGGGGAGTAAAATGGCAGTGGGACGGAGGACACGAGACAGAGCCTGTGTGCAGCGGGCAAGCATGAAGCAGTTGTCCTGTGGTGCTTTCTGAAAAGCAAAAGTAGACAAAAGATCTGTGAAAACCATCTCACAGTGGTGGGTTGGACCACAGCGCAGCACGTTCCAGACCAACCTCACCTCTGTGTTCTCTGCCTTGTGACTGGGCTTCACCCTTCTCCCCCGACTCTGTTTGTTCCAACAGTGTGCAATGGCATCGGGATCGGGGAACTCAAGGGAATCCTCTCCATAAACGCCACTAACATCGACTCCTTCAGAAACTGCACCAAGATCAATGGGGACGTCAGCATCCTCCCAGTCGCGTTTCTGGGGTGAGTTCCCTGCTGGGGGCTTAGCAGTAGGAGAAGGGCTGAGGGAGCTGCTCAGGCTGAGCCGCTCTTTTCCCAACTCACCATCCTGTTTGTTTCAGCGATGCCTTCACCAAGACCCTACCCCTGGACCCCAAGAAGCTGGATGTCTTCAAAACGGTCAAAGAAATATCAGGTCAGCAGAGATGTTTCAAGCTGGGATGTTCTCTGGGTGGTTCTGGCAGAAGTAAGAAGGGGAGTTTTGGGGTGAACTGCAAGTGAAGGGTTTTGTGTCCCTGAGCTGCCTGGCGTCACTCTGCACAAGGGCAGCCAGCAGTGCCTCGCCAGTTCCACCCGCTGAGCCCCCTGCTGCTCTCCCACCACCCGCAGTGGTGCTTGGGCCAGGCCGTCTGTCCTGCTGAAGCACAGCGCTGGCAGAGCAGAGGAGGTCCTCAGCCTCCCAGGCAGCCTGTGGTGCTGCAGAGGCGGTGCCGCTCTGGCTGAAAAAAGCCACGGGGGGGTTTCTATTTGTGGAAAACCTTCGAGCAGCTCCTTAGGGAAGCCTGCGCAGGGGCTTGCATCTTCCTCGTGGAGACACCCTCTCCAGCCTGCAGCTCGTCCTCGGTGTCTCCGTGAGCATGGAGCGGCCGGCAGAAGTCAGCTGCCGTCTTGCACCAGATATCCATTAAAATAATTGTGCTCAGCCCATTATAAACGGAGTCTTACGTCAGAGCTGGGTCCACGGCCCTGGCTCCAGTTCCCTCTTTCTTTCTCTTTCATCTGCTTGGTTCCCTTCAGGGCAGCCGTGACTAATCCCAGATCCTGCAGCCTCCCGAGCGCCTTGGCTGAGCTGGGACATCTGCCTGCCTGAGCAAACCCAGGCCAGGCGGCTCTGCTCTTCCTGGTACTGCCTTTTCGCTTCCCCGCTCCCTGAGGGCAGTGGGACGGGACAGAGCGATGCCCTTCTTCCGCAGCACCGAGGCCCACAACCTCTCCAACAGGGTGCCTGCCCACTGTGGCAGGGCATGTGGCCACTCGCCTCTCACACTCCTGAGCCATTGGGAAGGGCTGAGAAGTAAACTGTTGTATGACTGTGGTTGAAAATGTCTCCCAGCTCCCCAGACTGCCCTCTGCCCCCGGGAGATGCTCAGATAAGCCCAGGGGAAGCATAAGCACCTTCTCCCCCAGCACAGGAGCGGTTCAGGGAGGCTGTTCTGCCGCCAGCAGGGGCTGTGGCAGAGCTGCTGTTGTCGTTACTCAACCTCCTTTTTCGGTTTCAGGGTTTTTGTTGATCCAGGCCTGGCCTGATAATGCCACTGACCTCTATGCTTTTGAGAACCTGGAGATCATTCGGGGCAGAACCAAGCAGCAGTGAGTGAATCGTGCGCCTCATGTCAGGGAGACTGTTCAGAGCTGGGCTTGTCTGACTGCACAGAGGTGACAAGCGGTGCGGGGCTCCGTGGGCAAAAAACAGAGCCCTGTGAGGACGGGGGCAGTGTCTGTGTGGCAGTAGGTGGTGTCCCCTGGGAGGGTGAGACCCTCAGCTCTGTGCTGCAGGTCCCTGTCTGCTGCCCTGATGCTGCTCACAGGACCCCAGGGTGTCCCCCACCAGCCCGGAAGCGGAAGCAGAACAGGGAGTGTTCTTTGTAGTCTGGGGCGAGTTGTGATGGGATCCAAAGTGCTGTGGGAGGTGCGGGAGCCAGGCAGCTGGGGGCAGAGATTGTGGCCAGCAGGCACTGGGGACGCCAGCAGTGCATCCAGGGTGTTACTGGGAGAACCCTGCGAGGAGGGGTGGCTGCTTGGTGGGCCAGCACAGAGTAACAGCTGCTCTGCCTGCGCCCAGCCCTGCACAGAACTCACCAGGCAGAGGGCACGGGTCGCACTGTCTGCAGCTCAGAAAGCCCAGGCAGAACCAGGTACCGGGGCTGCAGCTGGTTCGCGAGAGGTGTCTCGTGCTGAGATGTTAGCTGTGGAGGGCTGAGCAGCTTCTCGCTTCGACAGCGAAAACAGCCAGTTCACAGCAACATCCGTGTGAGAACCGGGAGAAAAGATGTGCTGAGCGGAACCCTGCTCCCTGACTCTCCTCCCTGGTGCTTGCTTCGCCCGTCTCCTTTTCAGTGGCCAGTACTCCCTTGCCGTCGTTAACCTGAAGATCCAGTCCCTGGGGCTGCGCTCCCTCAAGGAAATAAGTGACGGGGATGTGGCCATCATGAGGAACAAGAACCTCTGCTACGCAGACACCATGGACTGGCGCAGCCTGTTTGCGACTCAGAGCCAGAAGACAAAGATCATACAGAACAGAAACAAGAACGAGTGCGGTAGGTCCACCCTGCTGCCCATGGAAGCTGGTGCTGGGATTTGGGAGTAATCTGAGCAAAGCTCTTTTCCTCTCTGTTCCTTTGACTGCCAAATCCATCCCTGATGCTGCAGTAATGAAGGTNGGGGGGGGGGGGGGGGGGGGTGTCACACCAAGGGTGCGAGCTTCATGGTGGAGACCATCCCATGCACCAGTACAGACTGGGAGGAAAAAGGATGGAGTGCAGCCCTGAGGAGGAGGACTTGGGGGTGGTGGTGGAGCAGAAGGTTCCCAGGAGCCATCAGTGAGCGCAGGCAGCCCAGAGAGCCAACCATGTCCGGGGCTGCAGCAAAAGCAGCAGGGACAGTCAGTTGAGGGAAGGGATTGTCTCCTTCTGCTCTGCACTGGTGAGACCCCACCTGGAGGACTGGCTCTGGTTCTGGAGTCCCCAACATCAGAAGGACACAGAGCTCCTGGAACATGCTGCTGCTACGTGCAGTGTCCCTGGCAGAGCCATCGTGGCTGTTCACATGGGCCCTCCTACCCCGTCAGGGGAGACAGAAGCCTCCAGAAAGGCTCTGCCTCCCCTTCAGCCCACCCACACTCCACGATCACACAGAGCTCTCTTGTGGAGACACAGGCTGCCTGTTGACCTGTCGTGGGAGACCCCTTTAACTTTCCATGACTCCTGTGCCACTGCAGAGGGTGTAGAAGGCAGTACCAGCCCTGCTCACAGCCCGGGCTCTGCTTTGTCTTCTCCTGTCAGTTTCAGCACAAACGTTTAAGCTTTCAGGGCTAAACAAACAATCGGCCCTCTTACTCCCCTCAGTTCTGGGAGACACTGTATCACCAGAGCAGCTCAGATGCTCAGAGTGCTGGAGAACCTCCCCTGTGAGGACAAGATGGGGTTGCTCAGCCTGCAGAAGAGGAGGCTCCCAAGGGACCCTCCGGCAGCTTTCCCATCTCCTAAGGAAGGGGGCTACAAGAGAGCTGAGGGAGGGTTTTTGACAGGGGTGGTAGTGAGAAGACAAGGGGAAAGGGTTCCAGGCTTGAAGAGGGGAGATTGAGGTTGGACACGAGGAACCAGTTCTTTGCTGTGAGGGTGGGGAGATGCTGGAACAGGCTGCCCAAGGCAGTGGTGGCTGCCCATCGCTGGCAGTGCTGAAGGGCAGGTTGGCTGGGGCCCTGAGCGACCTGCTGTAGGGAAGAGGTCCCTGCCTGTGCAGGGGGTTGGAGCTGGGTGGTCTTTAAGGTCCCTCCCAACCCTGGCCAGTCTAGGATTCTGTGCTGTGCAGCGGGCAGCAGGCAGCTGCTTCCCCTCTGTGGGCACATTGAAGCCACCGGGGTTGAAAGAGACAGAACTAACTCCAAATGACAACTTTTCTGACAAGGTGGAGTCTGTTCAGCCCTGGTGCTATTCACCTCAGTGGTCCCTGGGACCTGTCTCTCTTTTCAGAAGAGGAATTAGTTGTGCTTGGAAATTGATGGTAGCTCTCAGAATGGTTTGCGTTGTGAGGGACCTTCAGAGATGATCTAGTCTGACCCCACCCTGCCATGGGCAGGGCCACCCGACAAGGCAGTTCAGAGCTCTGCCCAGCCTGACCTTGAACACCTCTGGAGAGGAGGTATCCACAGTTCTGGGCACCCTGTTTCAATGTCTTGCCACCCATAGTCACTGTTGTGAGCTAAATCCTACCCTCTTTCAGTTTAAACCCTTGGACCCTTGTTCTCTCACCACAGCCCTTGGTAAAAAGTCTCTGTTGCCCCCTTTGCTGCTTCAAGGTGTTCCCAGAGCCTTCTCTTGTCCCGCTCCTTCAGGCTGGTGCTGGTTTGTCTCTACTGTTCAGCTGTGGAGCTGTCAGAGGAGCTTGTTCGTACTCCAGAAGGCCAGACATTGCTCTTCATTTCGAGAATGAGAGAAACGTGGCTGTTCCTGTCCCACACTTCCGGCACCATCCACGTCTACGCTGGATTAGGCTGGAGAAGCTCAGGAGGGAGTCGCGGGCAGTGCTGTGTTCGCCCTCCCACCTGCCTTGACATTCATGGCTGCTCTTGTCTCTGTGTCTCTCCCAGCTGCTGCCAACCACGTTTGCGACCCGCTGTGCTCGGACGTGGGCTGCTGGGGCCCCGGACCTTTCCACTGCTTCTCCTGCCGGTTTTTTGATCGACAGAAGGAGTGTGTGAGGCAGTGCAACATCCTGCAAGGGTAGGGTGCCTCTGAGGGGTTCTTGGGGGTTTGGTGATGATTGGGGGGGCTGGTTTTGCCGACCTGTTGCAGAAGGAGAGGGAGCAGTAGGGTTGCACAGGATTGCACCAGCTCTGCAGAGACGTGTGAGCACAGCACCTGCCAAGGTGCCTCTCCTTGCCTGCTCAGCGCTGCTCAGCAGTGTCCTCCTCCTGTGCCGACTGCTGGGGAAACACTGCCTGAAGCTCAAGAGGAGCCTCTCTGGAGGCGCAACAGGGCTGGGACTCATGCTTCCTCCCTGTAAGAAATAATGGAGTTTAAAGCCCTGGTGAAAGTCCAGGGCTCTGCTTGTCCTGGTCATGGTGAGCACAGCCACCCCTGGAGCTGGGGTCTCCCTGCTCCACAGGCTTCTTGACTGTAGAGGGGCTCTGGTGTCAGCTCAAATGAATGGGTCTCCCTCACAGTTTGCACAGCTGTAGTCAAGGGAGGGTGAGCTCTTACCCCAGAGCACTTGGAGCTGCAGTTTCAGGCAGAAGGGCAGCTTCAGCCTTGCTCAGGTCAAAGGAAAAGTGTCGCTGTCTGTGTGTCAGGGTGGCAGCTGGGGTTTGCAGCCGGTTCAGCAGGTGATGTGGGCAGGAGAGACACATCCAGCATCAAAACCTACAGGGTTTTAAAACTATGAGTCTGTCAGAGTTTCACTTGTACAAATCATGAGTGTGAAGTGAACACCTGACGAGGTTCCTGTGCCCCTGGTGATTGGATTCCTTCATCAGCTTGCAGCTCAGCAGCCTGGTTTTTGCAGATGAAGCCCCTCCAGCTGCTCTTGTGACCTGAAGGGCAGACGTGGGCAGTTTTATACCAAATGAGAAGTAGATTAATTAGTGACCCCATTGCTCAAAGTGGATTTAATCACCAGGGCACTGCTGCTTAACACTTCTCATCGTTACCTGGTGCCTTGGGATCACTGGAGCTGGTTCTGCTGATCTTTCTGCCTCGCTGCCATTCAACAGCCTTTGGAAATCGTTGCAGACGTTGTGTGTCATTAGCTGGGCAGGGAGAGGCAGCTGCTTGTAGGGGCAGTCTGGAGCATCCTGTGTTTCACAACCAACCAAGCATCGCTTGCTCTTACCTCCCCACCGGTTCAACTGAGCAAGTGCTGCTGGTGTAGCTGGGAGAATCCCCCTGCACCTCCTGCTGTCTCACTGCCATCATCCCAGCCTGGAACAGCCAGGAGGAGGAGGAAAGACTGCAGGTTCTCCCTGGCTCATCAACTTCGTTTCTCATTGCTTCCTTCTTATTTTGTTGTTTTCCAGGGAGCCACGAGAATTTGAAAAGGACTCGAAGTGCCTCCCCTGCCACCCTGAGTGCCTGGTGCAGAACTCCACCACCTACAATGCAACCTGCACCGGCCCTGTAAGAGCAGCTCCAGTGGAGCAAACCTATGCCCCAGAGCATCCATCAGCCTGTACTGCCTGTGCTGGAATAGTCCTGGGGTCTCCTCTGCTCTTCTCTGAGTTGGAGTGGGGATAGAGGGGGGGCTAAATGTCAGCCCCTTGGGCGAGGGGAGGAGGGAACCTCAGGTGGTTGTTTTCCTTTGCTGTGACCCATTGTGGGGGTCAGCCCCAGTTACAGGCACCGCAAGGCCTTGCTTTGCCTGTCTGGACAGGGAGAAGAAGGAACTTTGGATAGGGGAGTGTTGGGATGTGTCAGGAGTATGCGGCCAGTGAACTGCCCGGTGGGCATCGATGAGTTACAGTGACTTGTGAAAGGGGGAAAAGCCTGGCTGAAATAATGGGTTTGAAAAACAGCTTTTCCTTGTTTGTAAAAGCTGTGGCCAAACACTGGCTAAAAGGCGGGCGGCTGTTACTTGAACCCAAGTTCCCTCCTCGAACTCGGTGGCAGCGACTGCCTGTGTTCAGGCAGTTCCAGGTGCAAACCAAGCAGCTGGATCCTGAGCACAGTTCTGAGCAGTGTCATCTCTCTGCTTACCCTGAGTCTTCCTCAGTTTTGTTCTTCGTTAGCTTTGGGAATGGTCTGTGTGCAATGAGGTGCCCAGTTGGGCAGCAGTGCAGGACTACGTCCTCCTCGCCAGATCAGCCTCCTCGCGTAGTAAAACTCACCGTTCTCCTGTTTTCCCCGTAACTGAGATCACATCTCCTGCTGCTGTCATGGGTCCTCCTCTGCGCTCCTGAGCCCTTGTTGGTAAACACCCGTGTCCTGCCGTCCCGGGCAGACAGGCAGGGTCAGTCTCCTGCCCATCAGCAGGCCAAGAGTCACTTCTAAGGACTGTCAGGCATGTCCATCCTAACTTGGACCACCACGACCTCAGGCCTGGCACTAACATTACTGGCTTCTTCAGGTAATGGCCGCCCTCTTACTCCATGGTTGCCCAGTGTCCAGTCTGGCAGCTCTTAGCCATTACAGTGATTAAAATACCTTCCTGCAGCTGCCTGGCTGCAGTTGCGCTGCACCCAGCCCTGCGGGTCTGCGCAGGGTGTTCTCTCTGCCTGAGTTGGACCCGGAATTGCTGGTTCCCCTGCCTTAAAGTATTTAGGGCATTGCTGGCGCTGTTCTCCTCTGAGCAAAAACAGTTCTGCCCAAAATGGCCCGAGGCAGAGCCTTAAAGCACCGGCTGCCTCTCAGAGTGAGTAAAAAGCCCTCCGGGACTCTTCAGGGTGCCTCTGTTATCCCCAACAGAGCAAAACCCTGCACTGAGACAGCAGGCAGCAGTGGTCTGAGGCTGGTGCATCAGCAGCTCCAGGTGCATGGTTTTGAACCCTTCCACCAGCAGAGTTCTGCAGGGCCCTCTGCTCAGCAGCTCACCTCTTAGCGGGCTGTGGTTCAGTGATTCCCCACCTGAAAGGAAAGGTGTAGACAGGAGGCAGGGCAAAAGAAGAGCAGCACTGCAAATCAAGAGAACTGTTACCTCTGAGCACCAGGCACTGCCCGCGCAGGTCCCTGCGAGAGGGTCAGGCAGCCAGGCGGCAAAACTAGGTGATGCCGAGAGCTTCCAGCAGCGGAGGACGTTTTGACTGCTCACCTGAGCTTCCTCCTGCGGCAAGGGCTCTGCAAACGGGCTGTTTCTCTCTGCAGGGCCCTGACCACTGCGTGAAGTGTGCCCACTTCATTGATGGCCCCCACTGCGTGAAGTCCTGCCCGGCTGGAGTGCTGGGCGAGAACGACACCCTGGTCTGGAAGTACGCCGATGCGAACGCCGTGTGCCAACTCTGCCACCCGAACTGCACCCGGGGGTGAGTAAGAACTTGCCCTGAGTGGAGGCGGTTGGGAGATCAGCTCCTCTCAAGCTCTTTCTCTTCACAATGATCATTTCGAGTCTGGGAGAAGGGAGGCAGAAGTCAGGAGCACCCTGATCATGGAAATGGAAGGAGTTTGGTGGCCCTTAGGCTTCTCGCAGAAGGACGAACAAGTGGGAAATGTTTCAGGGGGTTGGTGCAAGTTTATTTGTTGGTTCGAATAGGAGACAGCCTGGGATTTCACAGATCTCACCCAGCAGTGGTGGCACTGGGGTGTCTGCTTCTGAGAAGGACGTCAGTGACCTCTGGTGGAAGTTGGTCTCTGCTCAGCACCCTTGTTGTGTAGGAGGAACGTCCCAGAGGGGTACCTGTGATTGTCCTCCTTTCCTGGGCTCCAAGCCTCACTGCTTCCATCAGTGAAGCTGCCTGGGTGAACCGTGTCTGCCCTCCTTTGGGGGCAGTTAGACTGCAGCCCGTAACGTGCTGTGAGCTGAGCCCTCATTACCCAGCAATCAGGAACTGTCTCCTCTCCTGGTTTTCCACTCGCAGAAGTGTTGGGATGTGCCATGGAAGGTTGTAGGGTTGGGCACTCGGTAGTTGGATGGTGCATTCGAAGGAAGAAAACAGCCCAGTGGGGTCTTTTCCCTCTCAGGCCCCTGCCTGGTACCTGAATAATTTGGCACTTCATTAATGACCTTAATAGTGCCTGCGGCTATGAACTGGCCGTGGTGATCCAACACTCTTCTATAACCAGCCACATGGAAATGTGGCTGTGCACTGGAGCGATGGGGCCACACCTGAGCGGGACTTTCTGCTGTGCAGCCCCGGTAATGAGACCAAGCCTTGGGCTCGGATGGATGTCAACTGGGAGAACATTGTCTGCCAGACGTGGCTGCAACACAGCCTGTCGTGGCTCCTCGTCTGGATCCCCGTGTGTCCCGCCTCGGGGTGCCATTACATACTGGGTCTGCCTTAGACCCCGTCCTTACCACCTGCGAATCGTTGACCCCGACTACATTTCAAGCAGGAGCTTTGAGCTGAGGCGTCAGACACCGATGGAGGGTTTAACAAACCCCCTGGCACATCTGCAGGTGCTGAAACGACTGACTGCACTGTGGGGTAAAGGCACCCAGGCGTTTTAATTCATCCCCCCACCACATCTGTCAGCCCAGCGTGGCACTGTCCCCGTGAAGGCAAACAGGGACACTTCTTCCTTCACACCTTTCCTCCTTCGACCTGTGGGAGTGGGATCTGCTCAGCAGTAGGTGGAAAGCTGTCTCTCCAAGCTTTTGCCTCCTTAGAACCCGCAGTCTTGGCCATCTCTGCACAACGAGCAATAACAACTTGGATTCTGTCCCTGCCCAGCTCACAGCTGGAGCCCACAGAGCCTCACCAGTACCACTGAATGTGCTGACCGCAGGAGTCTCAGAAGTCGGGGCTCAGCTGTCCAGCTCTCTTTGCTTTGTCTGAGGAAGCTGCGGGTAGAGAGAACTTCTCTTCCTTGCTGGGCCAGGAGGAAAGCAGCCACCACTGCGGTTACTGTAAGCACTGGCTGATGTGTCCTGTCCTGACTTGGGATCTCCGTGTTAGATACCAGGGGAGTGAAGTGGAGGGGTCAGAGACTGGGACCAGAGGGTCCAAGAAGGAAGGTGGCCGCACAGAGCAAATATGGTGCCGTCGTCACACTCTGGAGGTCAGTGAGGAAGGAGGAGTAGAAGACGCTCATGAGAAGGCCCAGTGGTTTTCCAAGTCTTCGATAACTGAGAAGTAGCCTGGGCTGTGCGAATCCCCTCAGAGGGGACATAAACCAGAGTGACCCGGCTGTACTGCATCAGGTTAGCCAAGTCTGTCCAAATCTCGATGGATTTGGGCTCTGCTCTGAGCCAGCGGCTCCGCTCTGCGGGTGCAGCTGCCCTGGGCTCCGTCACACACCTGAGCGAACAAGTGGGTCTGCAGGCAGGCTGGGGCGCTGGCACAGCCGAGCATCTGGGAACAGGCAAGCACCAGCACTTCCAGGACACCAGGGTGCACGTTCTCGCCTGGGAGCCCAGTGAACTCACAAGACGTTTGAGATGCTGCATCTCGGAGCCCCGTGCTGGCCTAGGAACAAGGCGAATCCGCACGGGAGCGTCGGAGCAGTGAGAACAGACAAACGAACAAAAACCCGAAGAAGTGAGCGGTTGCTTCACTCTTCCTCTCTCTGACCTAAATCAAGCTCTGAGATCGGATCTGCAGCTCCGCCTGCCAGCTCGAAGTGTTTCTGGTGTCTCCTCTGGGTGAGAGAATCCGGAGCAGTGTTCTGGGCACAGGCTCCCTCTGCGCCCCCTGTTGGACTCCTCTGGATCTGCTCTGGGCCGATCCTTTATCTGGAGGCCAGCACCGGGAGCAGACACCACAGGCTGCATTTCTCTCCTTGCTGCGCTCTGTTCGACGGGGGTGACGTGACCCTCACCTGCCCTGGTGTGCACCACAGGGAACAGACACCTTGGAGCCCTTTGTGGGCAGCTGGGAAACTCCTGGTGCCCCTCGCACTTGGTAGACCATCACATGGGTGCATGGTGTTTTGCATTGGACTACCAAGATGGATTTGGGGCATCTCCAACTCAAGTGGAGGATGATTTCCTGGTAGAGTGTCTCTCTCTGTGTCTTACCCATGGGACCCTTTTACATGACCAGTAGCGCAGGAGCATCGCCTCTGGAAGGAAATATCCTGGGCATCTTCTGAACAGGCTGCAGACAAAGGCAGTGCTGCTGAACCCTGCTTGCTGATGGAAGCGGGAATCTGCGCCACAGGGCTTCCATCGCAGGGGCAAGCCTGGATGCTGGGATCTTTCACTTTACAGGAAGCAAAGATCGTGCAGGAGGGTCCTAGTCACACATTTCAAGGAGACTCTCTGCCCCTGCACAGTCCGTCACAGGCTTCAGTGCTAATGCAGGAGTCTGGGCAGGTCCTTCTCAGTCTGTAGCCCATTCGGCTACACCACAGACAGAGCAATCCTGTGGTGTTGATGTGTTGTTTGAAGTGCTCCTGACACAGAGTGTGCAGCAGGGCTGTGCCTCTAGGTCAGTGATTGCGGAGCAGGACTACTGAGCATGTTTGCTGGCGCTAAGGAATTCCCTCGCTATTACATAGTGATGCAAAATGCTGCTTTGCTGTAAGCTCCTGGGTCAGTGCCTGGCTTGCTCTGAGCACACTGACCTTCCAGTCAGCAGGAGCTGTGGAGGCCAGAGCTAACATACCTGTCGTGTTGGTTTGTTCCCACAGGTGCAAAGGTCCAGGTCTCGAGGGCTGTCCCAACGGGTGAGTATCGCCTCTGCCAGGGTGAGTAGCAGAGCTGGGGGCACTGTGTGCGTGTTCTGCTCGGCTTGTTTGTCAGGGCGAGACCTGGGATCTGCTGCAGGACAAGAAAAGGAGGAGCTGGAAAAAAGAAAGTTGAAGAGCCAGTGGCAGAGAGGGACGTGTTTGGGATTTATAAGGTTACAGTGGAATGGTTTCTCCTCAGAGACCCTGGGAGTTTTCTCCAGCCCTGTGGTCTGTGCATCTCTGACCACCCGGTGCGCAGACAGATGGCCTCTAGTTCTTCACTCTAGAACTTACTTCTTGGCCTCATCACTTGCTCGAGGTCATGCGACCAGCCAGGGTCTGAAAGAGAGGAAGGGAGCTCGTTTCAGTGCCCGGAGTCAGGCCACAGCAGGACAAATCCAGCCTAGAAGTGCTCTTGAAAAGGGGCTGTTGAACAGCAGTCCCTGGTGGGTCTTTGAAGTACAGACTTAAAGCAGCCTTAGAAATGGGCTTCTCTTTTTGCCGTGGATTGAGGAGACCCAGCTGCAGTAGGTACGGAGCTGCTGTGATCTGTACCTCCCTTGTGGGTGGGGTTCGTGCATTATCTGGCTGCAGGCATTTGTGCCTGGGGAGGAGGACTCGCAATCTGAATGTCGCTGGGACCCTCGGAGCACAGCTCCCCCAGCAACAGTGAGACGTCAGCTCACTGCTGGTAGCAGAGCCCCGTGCGCCCTCTCCATACCACCTCCTGTCCGTGTGCTTTGTGTGTCTGATCAGACCGGCTGTGGCTGGCAGACGTGGGCACCACAGACTTGATGCTCAGGTGCTTGTGGGGTTTGACAGAGGGTGAGGTCTCCTCACTTAGGCTGTAAGGCTCTGCTCCAGTTGTGAGCTTGAGAGAAGAGTGAACATTCTGAGCAGACTTTGAGCCCAGGCACTTAAAGACACAGCTGCCCAGGGTATCTGAAATGTCCTGCAGGCTGGAATGGATGGCTAGAGTATCTTTGGTCCAAACCTCTGCAGATTGTCTTTGTCATCTCACGTCGAGCATTTTCCTTCTCTTTTCTGCATCACCTCCTGTCTTGCAGCTCCAAAATCCCGTCTATTGCAGCTGGCGTTGTTGGAGGTCTCCTGTGCCTGGTGGTGGTCAGCTTGGCCATCGGCCTTTACTTGCGGAGACGCCACATCGTCCGAAAGCGGACCCTGCGCCGGCTGCTGCAGGAGAGGGAGGTGAGTACCACCAGTGCATCCATGGTGCCGGCTGCCATCTGCAGGGCAGTGACTGCTGGCCTCCTTACACCAGAGGCTTGCAGCACAATGCCCCTGACTGCTGACTCGAGAGCAGCCTTGTCTGCTGTGCTGCTTGGAAAACACCTACCACCTTCTTGCTTAATGCTGGGATGGGCTGCCCAGCGTGGAGGTTGAGTCTCCATCCCTGGATGAGTTCAAAAGTCACTTAGATGTGGTGCTGGGGGATCTGGTTTAGGGGTGACCTTGTAGAGCAGGGTTGGTGGTTGGACTTGATGATCCTGGGGGGGGTCTTTTCCAACCTGAGTGATTCTGTGATTGATCTCAAGTCAGATCCTTCTGGATATAATTTTCAGAAGTTTTAGGGGAGAGTCATGAGAATTGTCTGCTCGGAAAAGAACCCATGGGGTGCTTCCAGGGAGGCAGCGTTTGTGTGTCAGCCCGCAGCATCTTGCCAGGCAGACCCCCAGCCTTGGCTCTTATTGCCCTCCAGATGAGCCTGGAGGGCTCCGTGGCAGCCTGTGCACTTTTGGAGCCGTTACCCACCGGATCGGGTGCTGGTCTGGTTCTGCCCCAATAAGTGATAAGGAAGGGGAGGAGCGAGAGGAACTGGGGCAGTGCTAGGTGTCTCTGGTTGGCTTTTGGCACAGAATTACCACAAAGCCACTGAAGTGGACGATTCCCCCTGTTAAGCAGGAGCCAGGTTTGTTCCGCTGGGTGCTTTCTGCAGGGTTCGGTGTGTGTTACCCTCTGGGTACCTCAGAATCCCTTATCCCGGGTGAAGGCTGCTCTCTGTGATCGGCCCCTTTCCAGTCCAGCCCTAGTCAGTGCTGGGTGAGTTGCAGGCAGTGCTCAGCTCACACCCCGGGTGCATCCTTGGCTTGCTGGTTTTGCAGAGTCAGCCACTAAAGTCTGTCTTTGAACGAGCTGTCCTGCTTTGTCATCCTGTCAGTTGTATGTCCCACTGTGCTCTATAGTTATGGTAGTAGAGGTCAGCTTGTCCTCAGACCATCTCAGACTCTCTGGGCTCCCCCAAACGGGGAGATTTTGTCACTGATTTTATCCAGCTAAATACAGAACCACTGAGTCTTGGAAAAGAGCTTTAAGATCCCCAGGTCTGACCATTACCGTGCCTGGCAAGCCCGCTGCTAGGCCAAGTCCCTGAACACCCCACCTGCCTTGCCCGTTCGACATATCCAGGGTGGTGGCTCATCTATCTGGTTTCACTCAGAACAAAACGCCGGCACACGTCCAGAGTGTGTTAAACGTCCCTGTCTGGAGGGGACCGCTGCCGTGTGCAGTGACACTGCGATCACAGTTTGGATCGGTCAGCTGTCGGCTCAGCATCTTCTTGTCTTGAGAGAAGCACCAGTTTTAGTTGCTGCCTGTAACCTGTGGGGAAGCCACTGGCACCGTCCTGTGAAGCAGGAGCAAATCTGAAAGGCTGCAGGCGAAGGATCGCCTGCAAGGCAAGGATGCCCATTACTTAAAATACTTTTGTAGTTATCAATAATTATAGAATTAATAATTATAAAAAATAACTTGTTATTTAACCCCCCCACTCCATTGGACCTGCAATATGGCCTTGTTCTTCCTGCCGTGTGTTTGAGAGCTCTACAGTCAGAGCCTTCACGTGGACAGGAGGTTCCTTCATTCTCCTTCAAAGCAGCACTTGGCAGTCTGTGATGGACTTTCCCTCTGGAGCTGGGAGCAGCTCTAGGTGTCAGTGTGGAAGGGTCCTCCTGTAGCCTTCACGAGCAGTAAAACGCTGAGCGTTTGAGAGGACAGAGCAGGCTACCTGCTGTCCTCCCAGACTCTACATCCTTCTAACTTCTTCGTTCTGCACCAGCTTGTTGAACCACTGACACCCAGCGGGGAGGCTCCAAACCAGGCTCATCTTAGAATTCTAAAGGAGACAGAGTTTAAAAAGGTCAAAGTCCTGGGCTCCGGGGCTTTCGGCACCGTTTACAAGGTAAGAAACATCAGAGTGTTCTTTTTCCCCTTTTCATGGGTTTCCCTCAGGCAGAAGCCACCTCAGTAGACCACATCCTGGAACCCACGATCATTTGCAGATGTGTTTTAAACTCTATTCCGTAGCTTGTGCGTGTGGAGAGGTGGCTCCGTCAGTGTGAGCTGTGCTGTGGGTTGGGTGGCGCGAAAGGTTCTTCGTAGGATGGAACACGCAGCAAACCCTGCTGCTGAACCTGGGGACTTAAAAACCTCTGCAGCCACAGGCACCCTGCTGAGAGCATCAGCAAAGGAACCAGTGTGTTCGATCAGCTCAGCGATAACTGGCCGCTCTGTGCGGCCCAGGGTCTTGCTTCCATAACAGGCAGCCCCCCTTTCCTTAGACCTGACTCAGATGTGTGGAGGGGTTCGCGTACCTCCAGTTGTGCAGGGAGCCAAGGAATTCTTTCTCTTGGTGTTTGCTTATCCTCTGTGCTTGTTCTCCTCCAAATTCTACTTTCCTTGCCCCCAATACTATAGATGTGAAGCTTGAAACAACTGGGTATCACCCTCCCTGTCACCGCCTGTGTTCAGGGCTGAACTGCAAGTACAGGGCAGCTGCCATCGTTTCTGTTTGCAAGACAATGCCAGCTCTCCTCATCCCAGGGTTTGTGAGCTGGAGCTGGCTGGGGTTTGCACAGGCAGTCGTGCTGAGGTGCTAGTTAGCTGGACTGCGATCCTTTTTATGCATCTCTTTGGTTATTTCTGAAGAGACAGCAGTGAACAGGTTTGTTCCAAAAGATACGGCCAAGGGGGCTGGAGGAGAAAGACCCTCACTGCATTCACAGGGTCTGTTAGTGCGCACCAGCCTCGCACTGTGCGTCTGTGTCTCGTGTGCCGGCTCTTCCTGCTGCTCTGAGTGCTGAAGTCTGCTCAGAGCCTGCGCAGTCAGTGAGCGGTGGTGACAGCTGACCTGCTGGGCGTGATACTGAGCGACTCCTTGTGCTGCCTCTTGGCAGGGACTTTGGATCCCCGAGGGGGAGAAGGTGAAAATTCCTGTGGCTATTAAGGAGTTGCGAGAGGCGACATCGCCAAAGGCCAACAAGGAAATACTTGATGTAAGTTCTCGTGTCTGCTGGGTGACTCTGTCAGTGTCTGTGGGTTTTCCCCTTTAAGAGCTACAGGGTTTCAGGATTTGGAGTGGAAAGAAATAGTTTGCACCTCAAACTGAATTCTCCCTCTGGAAGTGCTGGGCTCTGACAGCCCAAACTGTGGGGTCACGGTGGAGTTGCCACACTGACTGCAAAGAGCTGCTGTGTCTGCTGTGAACCCTGTGCCTGCAGTCCCAGTGCTGCTGTTGCACTCGTGGGGTATCACCTAAGGAAAGGGCAGGATCAGACTTGTCCAGCTAATTCTGGGGGGCTTGTTCTGATGTTTCAGACCATAAACTGTGACCTTTGCTGCCACTCCAACAGCACAACCAAAGCCAGTGTTAAGGTCTGTGGTTTCTGACCCTGCCGATTACCATGAGGTAGTTGCTTGGCTCCAGGGCTAAACTCTGCAACAAGAAACACGATGGGTTTGGGGGTGCCCTGTCCAGTCCTTTGAACCCCATACTGGAGCCTGCTGTGCTAGCGACCAAGTTAAAGGACGTGAGCTGTTCCCTCTTGTCCTGGACAGACAGGACCATTGTTATCCCAAGACATCAGTGCAACAGACTGTTTGTCACCAGTGTTTTTGTGAAGTGACTGGCTGACTTGACACCTCCTCCAGACATTTCCATCACCCCAAGGGAGTGTGTGTTCAGCGCTTTGTCCCCCTTCTCCTCAGGAAGCCTACGTGATGGCCAGCGTTGACAACCCTCATGTGTGCCGCTTGTTGGGAATCTGCCTCACGTCCACCGTCCAGCTCATCACACAGCTGATGCCCTATGGCTGCCTCCTGGATTACATCCGGGAGCACAAGGACAACATTGGCTCTCAGTACCTTCTCAACTGGTGCGTGCAGATCGCAAAGGTAAGCGGATCAGATGCCTCTGGATCAGCTGAAACTCCGGCTGATGCGGTGAGCTGACAGCGTGGGGTGGGTTGTTCACCTCCCTGTCTCTGTAAGCCCTCCTGTCTCACCACACGGTTCCGAAATGTCTCTCACAGCTCAGTAAGAGGTCGCGTTATCACAGACAATTCACCTTTTCCAAGCTGCTGAGCAAACCCTGGCTGCTGCTCCAAACCCTCCCCAAGAGCAGAACATCATCGTCAGTCATTTTGGTCCCAACCAGCCCCCTGCAATGAGGTGGCGCTGGGGTGCTGTGAAGCCCTGGTGTTGCGTTCAGGTGGACAGTGGATTTGGCAGGCAGTAAACTCCTTTACTTTACAGGTTCAAGTCCTGAGCGATGTCCAGTTCCACACTGAGTCCGATAACTAGGTCGGGTTCACGTGCTAGTGCCACACTACGAGTCCGTATAACTCGGATTCGCTAGATAGCGTGTTCTGTTCTCGTCTAGCCACAATCTATGGGCTCGCGCGGTGTCCAGTGAGGAACGGCAAGGCTAGTTCACGTGAACAAGAGTCGTTTATTAGCGCAACAGATTTACAGGTTCTTTATGGATTGTCGGTGATGAGCACTGTATGCAAAATATGCGCGCACAGATGTGAAAATTACCAAAGCGTTAAGATGAAAAGCAGCTCTATACCACGTGTTAGGTTATAAAAATAACTCTGTAGAGCTTTACAAAGTTCTCGAAGATTTGTATCTCACCCAAAGGCGTCCCTATGGGGGGGAGGGAAGTCTCAGCCCGTCGACTGATTCCAAGGAGTCAGAGGTCCACGAATATTCAAGATGGTATCTCTTCCCTCCCCATTCCCCTTTTTGCAGAGCTATTTTATATTATTTCTTGTCTTCAAGGTGAAGCTTGAGTGACTTTGGTCACACATGTTTTTGTTTCTGATTGATGTAAAATTTAGTGATTCATGAAAAAGATGACAGAAAGATGACTCAGGGTTGCAAGAGTACAGCTTTATCTTCTTGAAGTACCAGTACATTCTCATCCCTATACATCTTATCACAGGCCTTGGCCATGGCTGCACATCTCCTCACAAGGGTTGACCGCTATGCCTTCGTATTGCTTCACCCCTCATGGTTTGCAGACCCAGTTGCCTGGAGAACCATCAGAGGAAGGGATTCCTGGCATTCTAGCTGTACTCCACCCTAGAGGCTTAGAACCTTCCTTAATGTGTGAATAATTTTTAAGTTATCCCACACCTGGCAAGAGAGGAGGTAGAATCTGGAAGTTCCTAGACCAAAGTGCTGCTGTTACCAGCAGATTTCTTTGGGTGGTGGTGCGGGGAAAACAGTGACAGTAACGTCTTCTTGGTGGCTTGGAGGGTTCCAGGCTCTAAACTCTGTGGCCTTGGGTTTGAAACTGCTGATGAATCACAGTCAGACCATCAGGGATTGGAAGGGACCTCGAAAGATCAGACAGTCCAGTACCCCTGACACAGTAGGATCCCCTGGTTCCAGTTGCACGGGAACATGGCCAGGCGGGTTTGAAGCATCTCCAGAGAAGGAGACTCCACAACCCCCATAAGCAGCCCCTTCCAGGGCTCTGCCACCCTCACTGGGAGTGTCTAGTTGAAAGACAGAGCCCAGGGCTGTTCTGCAGTTTATCTGCACTGAGTTGGTGCCTGTCATCTAATGGCGATGGCCATCGTGACAGAGGGAAGACACCTGAGCACCTCGGCAGTGATTGTCCAAGAGAGGAGCAGCAGAGGAGACCCAAGTTCAGCCTCTATCCCTCAGCAGCAGGGTGGGATGTGCGCAGGGTGGTCAGCCGTGCACACGTGCAGAGGCAGCACAGAGATGGCTGCAGTCCGTGAGAGATGTGTCCTGTGAGCAGGCAGTGCCTGCCAGGCCCTGCTGGCTTCAGGGTGCAGGTCTGCAGGCTGACTGCACGCTTAGAGCCCAGTGGGTCCCTTGAGACCCTGTGCACACCCCAGCCCTGCCTGTCTGTGCTCTGCTCTCAGGAGGTAGACTGAGGGGCTCGGAACAGTGCCCACCCCAGTGTCATAGAATCATAGAATCATTACGGATTGGAAGGGACCTCGAAAGATCATCTAGTCCAATCCGCCTGCAACAGCAGGATCACCTAAACCAAGTCACACAGGAACCTGTCCAGTCGGGTCTTGAACATCTCCAGAGAAGGAGACTCCACAACCCCCCTGGGCAGCCTGTTCTAGTGCTCCGTCACCCTCACTGTGAAGAAGTTCCTTCTCAGGTTGATGTGGAACCTCCTATGTTCCAGCTTACAACCATTGCCCCTTGTCCTATCACTACATGACACCGAGAACAGCCCAGTGCCATCCTCCTGACACCCACCCCTCAAATATTTGTAGACATTAATGAGGTCGCCCCTCAGTCTCCTCTTCTCCAAGCTAAAGAGACCCAGCTCCCTCAACCTCTCCTCATAAGGGAGGTGTTCCACCTCTCTTATCATCTTTGTTGCCCTACGCTGAACTCTCTCCAGCAGCTCCACATCCCTCTTGTACTGAGGAGCCCAGAACTGGACACAATACTCCAGGTGTGGTCTCACCAGGGCAGAGTAGAGGGGGAGAAGAACCTCTCTTGATCTGCTAACCACCCCTCTTCTAATCCACCCCAGGATGCTGTTGGCCTTCTTGGCCACAAGAGCACATTGCTGGCTCATAGTCATCTTGTTGTCCACCAGGACCCCCAAGTCCCTTTCCCCTACACTACACTCCAACCGGTCAGTCCCCAGCCTATACTGGTACCTGGGGTTGTTCTTGCCCAGATGCAAGACTCTGCACTTACTCCTCTTACTCTGTCCAGAGCAGTTTCTTATCACAGGGTGTTTGTGCAGATGGGCTCCGTTACACCAAGTCACCGTCAGTTCATTTGGTTGCCCAGGATGTGAACTATCTTCCCCCGAGTCCTTTGCTCTCTTGTTTAATGTCAATTCCTGCTCAGTCCTGGTTTTAGTCCCTCTGGAGGATGAGATGAGGGCCATGTTTCCCTCCTCCTCCTTGTTCATATTTAAGGTGGCAAAATGTAACTGGACTGACCCTTACTCTCCAGCTCTTTAAAAGGCACTGTTGGAGCCCATGGAGAGAAGCCCAGCGCTGGCTAGTAGCCCAGCAGCAGGAGGCAGGTTCCCTGGGCAGCTGATGTGCATCTGTTGTCGCAGCTTTGAAATGAGGTTCCTTTGCATCTTCTGCCAACATTATCTTTCACCAGGGTGCGGAGCCTGATCCTTCAGACCAGGTGTGGCAGAGCACCCGCTCGGTACCTGTGCAGCAAGACGTGCTTAGCTGGACATTGCTTGTCCTGCAGCAGCCAGGTTGTGGGATGTGCTTGAGGATGGTCTGTTTCCTGCTTGCTGGAGCTTTCTTTGTGCAATTAACTGCTGGCTTAGAGCAACAGCAGGACAGTTCTAGTGGTAGGGAGTGGGGGCTGGAATGGAATTTCTCCTGTGCTCTGTCATCGCATCGTGACCGTTTTGGCATCAGCTCTGTAGGTTAGAAGCCTTTTTGCAATGAATTCTCTGTTCTGAAAAACCTGAGTATAGGAGCTGCTGCCAGCAGAACCTCTGCACTGGGAATAACTGTTTTTTAGAGATGATCTCGCAGGAGCCCTGTGCATCATTGAATTTTGTCTCCAGCAATAGACAAGTGTTGAGGGAAATGGAACGATCTCTGTGCTCAGGAATGCAGCTGCTCGACTGATCTGTAGAGGGCAAACCAGCACAAGTAGTTGGTCCTGTTCCTCCTCCAGAGGCAGCGGTGCTGAAGAGCCCTGCATGCCAGGGAGAGCTGGGCTGGGAGGGACAGACCGTGAGATGGGAAGAACTAGCTTTTTCGAAGACGACTTGGAAATAGGTGGATTCTGAGCTCATCCGTCAGATCATAGAATCAATAGGGATTGGAAGGGACCTCGAAAGATGAACCTTTTAACTCCTTTTTGTTCCGTTTGCAGTCCTGCCGCAGGGTGCCTCACGGTTGGCAGGCAGAGCCTGCTCTGAAGAGATGCAGGACCAGCACGTTTGAACTGCCGATGTCTGAGCACTCTGTAAGGCTGGCCTGCGCCCATGGACGGTGACGGCCGACGTTTGTGCTGTGCTCTCCTGATGTCACGGGGTTTTGTGCAAGCGCAGCTGAAAGACGAGATAGCCCCTGTCTTTGAAAGCCCTCTCCTGCCTTTGCGTTTCTTAAACGAGGCCCCAAAGGAGCTGCAGCCCCTGCCATACTGACCTGGCACTGCCTCTTTTTCCTTCATCGCCCCGCAGTGCGTGGAACCACAAAGGTTCCTGCAGGGAAGGAGATCCTTCTCCACGTGCAAGCACACATCTTTACCCTGTAAAAAGCACCATGTGAATGGGAGCAGCCACCCTTCTTCCACAGGCGGGATAGGTCCATGGTGCTGTGCCTGCCATCACCACAGAGCAGCTGAGGGTGCCCAACCCCAGAATGTGTCCTGCCTACCCTGCCCGTGGTCTCTCTCACTGCAGGGAATGAACTACTTGGAGGAGCGCCGCCTGGTGCACCGTGACCTTGCTGCCAGGAACGTCCTTGTGAAGACCCCTCAGCATGTGAAAATCACAGACTTCGGGCTGGCGAAGCTGCTGGGTGCTGACGAGAAGGAGTACCACGCCGAGGGAGGCAAGGTAAAGCCCCCCAGAGACAGCTGCTGCGCTCTCAGCAATGCCTGTGCTTGAGCAGGAGCCTTAACACAGGGAGAAAGAAAAGTAGGTGGGTTTTCAAAGCGCTCAGTTTGCTGCCTTTGAGGCCTGTGGAAGCTCTTTGAAATCAGCCGAAGCATCATCAGGCTGCTGCGACCACAGTGGGAGTGGAGGCAGCAGATCAGTGGATGCTGCAGGAATTCCTACCCGCAGTGTCTGGGGAAAAAATGCTTTTAAACAACATTGAAAACGCCAAAGCAGAGCCCAGCTCCCCAGTGCAGCCAGCACCAGTATCACCAGTGCTGTGCAGACTGTGTGTGGAAACCACACCGGTGCAGGCCAGGCTTTGTCACACGTTCCGAGACTGGATCTGTGTCCCGTTGTGGGAGAAGGAGATTAAAAACGCAACACTCTGTCCGTAGCTTTGTAGAACTACGATGCGGGAGGTATAGCTGACCTGCTTGTGTCTCACAAGTCCCCGGGCTCAACACAACGAGTGATGATAAGGGACTTGAAAGTTGCTTGCTCTGCTGCTTGGGTAGTTGCTGTTTGCTGGCTGGGGTGGGAGTGATTCCCATCTGCCGCCAAATGATTGATTACTGAGAGGTGAGACACACCTCTGGTACCTTTTGGATCAGCCTCTTCAGTGTGTGTGTGTGTATGTTCCTAGGTTCCTATTAAATGGATGGCCCTGGAGTCAATTCTACACCGGATTTACACTCACCAGAGTGACGTCTGGAGCTACGGTGAGTCTAAAGCTAGGCTCTTGCAGAGGGGTGGAAGATTGTGGGATTTGGTGATGACTCCACACAGACCTGAGAAGGCTGAGAGATAAAAGAGCACAGTAGGCACAGAGCACCTGTTCAGTGACATTAAATGCCCCCAAAGTTGGTGGTAAAGAGGCATGAGGTGATTTGCAGGTTGTGCTCTCAGATGATGAGCCCTGCCCTGAGAGGGACTGCAGGCAGGACACTGCTTCATCTGCTGAAGTTCTACAGATGCTCGTCTTCAGCAACATCGCATGAAACACAGCTGTGCTGACAGTGAAACCACTAGACAGCTGCAGGGAGCTGCTCAGAGCCATGGACTGTGTTTGGGCCCAACAGGACTGTGCTGCCCCAGTATTTAGAGGCTGATGTTAAAAGAGGAGCAAAGCGATAACCTGCCTGGAGAAGTCATTTTCTGTTTGGGACTGTTCACCTGCCAGATGGAAAGAAAGCAAGCAGAAAACTGACTCCAGAAGTCCCACTCTGTGGGCTCTCGTGTTCCCGGGACACACTGAGTGCAGGTGCTGCGGTTTTGTGCTCCTTTGGCAAAAGCGAAGTCCCTGCTCCTCACAGTCTGTTCGTGCACCTTGGCACCCAGACCCTTGTTGTGTGTCGTGAGCGAGCAGGCAGTTGCACTGGCTGCATCTCAGGGTCTGTGGTGCCTCAGAAGGTGACGCTGAGGCAGCTGTTGCAGACATCTTTCCAAAACGGTTCTCGCTTAGCTCCAAAGCAGCTGCTTTGGAACAAGAATTAAGGCACCAGTTTCCTTTCTGTGGGGCTGGCAGGTTTCTGTGGTGCTCGGTACTGGGATATCAGTGGAGAATTTGAGAAGCCATCACAACACCTCTGAACTGGAAATCATGGTTTGAACTTGTTTGATCAATTTGTCTGTCTTCGAGATCGTGGCAGGAGATGGCTTTCTGTTCTCTGGCCACACCTCTAGGAGAACCTCTCCACTCTGCTCTCAGGCCAAGGGTCTCCGCTCCCAGCAAAGCTCTGACAGTCTTCTCTTCCCGTCCTGCAGGTGTGACAGTCTGGGAGCTGATGACTTTCGGGTCCAAGCCATATGAAGGGATCCCTGCCAGTGAGATCTCCTCTGTCTTGGAGAAGGGGGAGCGCTTGCCCCAGCCCCCGATCTGCACCATCGATGTCTACATGATCATGGTCAAATGTGAGTCCACCCTGGCGGCTGCGGGTCCTCAGCTGTGTTGAAAAGCAGCAGAGGTGCCTTCGCTCTGCTGCGTTGGTGCGTGAGGTGCTCTGGGTGAGCACACAGAGATGGGGCTATGTGGGAAGAGTGGCGTGAGCGGGGGTGCTCCTGCACCTCGAGCTCTGCCTAGGAGCAGGGAAATGGTTCCTTTAGTGACTAAATCAGCTGACCAGTGCTGCTCTCAGCACTCACACCACTGCCTGGCGGTGCCAGTGATTTCAGCCGATAGCTCGGGCAGTGTGAGTCGGCCTCACAGCCGACGCTGTACCTGATGCTGTGGGGTTGTGGGTCTAGAAAATGCAGTTAACGCTGCCTTCTCCTCCAGGCGCCCCCTTAGCGTGGTAAAGTGTCTCCCCCTCAGTCACACACGTGGGTTAGGTTCTGGTGTTGCTGAAGAAGAGCTGGGAGCACAGGCATCGCCATAGCAGCAGACACACGGATTCATCATCCTGTTTCTTGCTGGCTTCCAGACATCCGTTTCGCGGCACACGGCTGGTGCATGGAAGCTGCATGAGAGCGGAGGGTCTCTGGAGCACTTGGCAGCCATTTGTAGGGCACATCAAGGGCTTCTGAACCACAGCCCCCTGTTCTAGCTCTGTCAGCTGCTAACATGTCAGATTATTGCCTGGCTCCCTGTGCACCTCTGGGCCATGGCTGTCGCGTCCCTGCTCGCTGCTGGGAGGCAGCTGATCACAGCCCACAAGGCAACATTTGAGACCTTCTCACTGGAGCAAAATGCACCTGTTTCTGCAACACAGCCTCAGCCACCACGAGCACCATGAGCTGCAGCACTTCTGGGAACTCCTGCAGCACCTACATGTTGCTTTGCTGGGACAGGAATCGTGCTGGGGAGCTTGACCCTGTGCTCAGCAGGACAAGGAGGAACTGGGTCCAGATGTGCAGGTGCAGCCTGGCCTAGACCAAAACCAGTGTCCTAGAAACTCACCTCCAGAGATGCTCAGCTTACCAAGACCTTTCCTTAGGGCCAGTCCAGACATACAAAGGAGGCATTTTCCCAGGCACTGCATGCAAGGGCTGTGTGAGCATTTTCAGGGATGGTGGCTCAACCCCCTCCCCAGGGAGCCTGTGACCCTGCTGAACAGCCCTTGCTGTACAAGAGCTTTTCCTGATACCCTACCTAAGCCCCCCAGCACAACTTGAGGCAGTTTCCCCTCATCCTGTCACCTGCTCCTAATAAGAAGAGACCACCCCTGCTCTCGCTATGACCTCCTTTCAGGTAGTTGTAGAGAGCAGTAGGATATCCCCTCAGCCCCTTCCTCCTCTGACTAACCAGCCCCAGCTCCCTCAGTTGCCTCTCATAGGGGATGTTCTCCAAACCCTTCCTCAGCCCTGTTGTCCTTCTCTGGACCCGTTCCAGCCCCTCAGTGTCCTTTCTGTGTTGAGGTCCTCAATGCTGACCCCAGCACAACAAAGTTGACCTTTGTTCTTGTTCATTCTAGTCTGTACATCAGCTCCTCCATTAGCCGATAGCAGGAAGTGTGGGTTTCCTAATTAATATCCCCTGTGGTGAACCCGCCAGTATCTACATCCTAAAAGCTTCTAGCACAGGTCCACCCTGAGCAGTAAGGTTTGCCCTTGTGCCAGTCCACGTACACCAGTCCTGTTGGTCCCTGACAGGTGAATCCTTGCAGCGTGTGTGGGTCTGAGCTTTGCACTGTGACAGTTTCCTGTGAGCTCGGCGCTGGATCACCACCACATCTGTGTCTGTTGCTTTCCTGTTGTCCTTCCAGGCTGGATGATCGATGCCGACAGCCGTCCTAAGTTCCGCGAGCTGATAGCGGAGTTCTCAAAGATGGCCCGAGATCCCCCCCGCTACCTGGTTATACAGGTACTGAGCTGGACGGTAGGACCATGGCTGACAGGCAGTTAGTGTGAGGCCAGAATGGGTAGTGATGGGTGTGAGAACATGGCACGGGGAGAGCTCAAAGACCAGGCTTGTCACTGCTTTCCAGGTCCTAACACATTCAGCTGGAATCACCACAAAACTGCAAGAGCAGTCAGTATTGTCTTAGTACTGGCCCCAGTCTAGAACCAGTACCAGTCCCTAATGCAGTCATGAAAGGAGCACAGTTTGATTCTCTTACAAATGCAGCTGGACAGAGGTTTCAGGCTGAAATTCCACTCAGCTCTGGGCAAACTGGGTGAAACATCCAGATTGAGGTTTTGCATCTTGAGTCTCTCAGAAGAGATAAATAAGGGCCTGAAGGGAACCCACTAGTGCTGTCTCACACTGACCTGTCTCTCAGGGAGATGACAGGATGCACCTCCCCAGCCCTACAGACTCCAAGTTCTATCGCACTCTGATGGAGGAGGAGGACATGGAAGATATTGTCGACGCTGATGAGTATCTGGTGCCACACCAGGGATTTTTCAACAGCCCTTCGACATCCCGCACCCCTCTCCTGAGTTCGCTGGTAGGAAGCTTTCCATCTGTGGGAACATAACCAGCAATTCTAAGAGCAAGCTGCCTCTGACAGGCTCTGTGTGTTATTCCTCTCTCTTTTTAGAGCGCTACCAGCAACAGCTCCACTACAACCTGCATTGACAGGAACGGGGTAAGTGGGGCAACCGTCACAAACAGAGCAGTGTCTCCAGTGCGCATCACCTTCCACAGAAAAGCCCCTTCAACACTGATTCCCTCTGTTTCCAACCCAGCAGGGGCACCCTGTGAGGGGAGACAGCTTTGTCCAGAGGTACAGCTCAGACCCAACGGGTGCTTTCCTGGAGGACAGCATAGACGATGGTTTCCTGCCAGCGCCAGGTGGGTTCCTGCCCTGTGTTATCCCACAGCCACTCACTCCCGAGGCACTTTGTTGTGAATACAATTGCTGGCCTTCCTTACATGTAGAGAGGAATAGATCTAACTGCTTCCTACCTTTATTTTTTGCTCTTTCTACCTTTATTTGCCCAACAGCATAAGTGGGGGCACATGTCCTTGTCATAATGGCGGAAGTGGGGGCACATGTCCTTGTCATATCAGCACAATCATAGAATCATTAGGCATTGGAAGGGACCTCAAAAGATCATCTAGTCCAATCCCCGTGACACAGCAGGATCCCCTAGATCAAGTCACCCAGGAACACATCCAGGCGGGTCTTAAACGTCTCCAGTGAGGGAGACTCCACAACCACCCTGGGCAGCCTGTTCCAGTGCTCTGTCACCCTCACCGTGAAGAAGTTCCTTCTCAGATTGATGTGGAACCTTCTGTGTTCCAGCTCACACCCATTGCCCCTTTTCATATCACTAGATGACACTGAGAAGAGCCTGGCTCCATCCTCCTGACACCCACCCTTCACATATTAATAGACATTAATGAGGTCACCCCTCCAAGCTAAACAGACCCAGCTCCCTCAGCCTCTCCTCATAAGGGAGATGTTCCATCTCCTTCATCATCCTCGTTGCCCTACACTGGACTCTTTCCAGCAGCTCCACATCCCTCTTGAACTGAGGGGCCCAGAACTGGACACAATACTCCAGATGTGGCCTCACCAGGGCAGAGTAGAGGGGGAGAAGAACCTCTCTTGATCTGCTAACCACCTTCTGATCCACCCCAGGATGCTGAAGTGGGGGCACATGTCCTGGCCTAGTGGCAGAAGTGGGGACATGTATCCCTGTTCTAGGCTTTACCTGGCAGCTCCTGGTTACAGCTTCTTCACCAGCCAGGCTCCTCACGGCTGCCCTGTGCGCCCTCTGGCCAGGGATTCTGCAGGCACAATTATGTGTTCAAAGCTTTCTCCGTGGGAAAATACCCTGTAAAACTCAGGTGTCATCCCTTTAACCATTTCAGTGATGCAGACAGCTCCCAGTTCCAAGTGGACTGAGAGCACAGGCAGTCGGAGAGCAGCTGGTGAGCACTAGGGAGCTGCTGCTGGGTTGTGCAGTCACGATGCTTCCTGCCCTTAGAAAAATCCCAATGAAACTCTCTGAGAATACGCCATAGCTAAAAAGGGTGAAGGACACTGCGAGGGGCGGCATTCAACTGCAGTGTGGAGCCCCTGTTACTGCCCGGCCTGTGTTTTCAAAGCCTTTTTCTCATGTCAAAACGTTTTTCTACGGAAATAACTTCAGGCAGCTGAGTTTCCAGACTGCGGTTTCAGAGCAGTATCTGGGACTGGGATGTGGCCACCCACCCATGGCAGCAGTCAGTAACAGCAGCTGTCTTGCTGCCTCACAGTCTGAGCCAGCCCTCTGCTGCTTTGGAAACCCAATTCCTGGGGGTGAGTTTCAGGGCAGTCTGTGGGTGCCACAGCAGGGCAGTCCTTGCCCTTGGCTCTCTGTTTCCCTGGGAAGTTCAGTGAGATGCTGTGCTCGAAGGATGAGGGGTAGCTGGGTCGAACTGCTCCTCAAGGAATGCAAATAGCTGCAGTAGTTCTGTGCCTCTGTTTTCACTCCTCATTTGTATGTTATTTTTATTGTAGAGTACGTGAACCAGGTGGTGCCCAAGAAGCCACTGGCTTCAGCAGTCCAGAACCCCATCTACAACAGCTTCTCTCTCACAGCAAACTCAAAGGTCCCCACAGACTCCAGCTACCAGAATTCACACAGCACAGCTGTGGACAACCCCGAGTATCTCAACACCAGCCAGTCTCCGCTGACCAAGATGGTCTTCGACAGCTCCCCGTACTGGATCCAGGCCGGCAACCACCAAATAAACCTGGACAATCCTGACTACCAGCAGGACTTCCTACCGAAGGAGACCAAACCGAACGGTCTCCTGAAGGTTCCCACTGCAGAGAACCCTGAGTACCTGAGAGTAGCGGCACCCAAAAGTGAATACATCGAAGCCTCGGCATGACCACAGACATTTCCTTTCTTGCAGTGAGGGAACCCAGACTCTCGGCGGCCACTGCAAGAGCAGGCTCTTGCTCAGAGCGAGCAGCAGCTGCAATGTGTCGATAAGCACACCTTTCCCCGTTAGCCCGGGGGCTGGAACTGTGGAGCCTTTCTGATGGCATTCTGGGTGTTCGCTTGCCCATTGCCACGCAAGGACTGAGGCCCGTAGCCTGCCCTTGGCTGCATGTTGTGGTGAAGCTGGACCTTCCTGGACTGGAGCAGTACCAGATGCGTGAGGGCAGAGCAGTAATAAGCCGCTCTGGGATGAACTTGAAGCTGCACACGTCGTGCAGTTGGATTCCTTCTGACAGGCTGTTCTTAATATTTCTATGGAACTGCTGGGTCTCTTACAAATCAGATGCTGGTCCTGCTGGTTGGTGGTGGTGCTCGCATAACCATCAGTTATGCGAGTTACTGAATGGTTCTCCAAAGTAGAGTTCTGTTCTCCTGGAACAAGACCAGCCCAGGAGCAGTCATTCCACACCACTGGATTTTTTACAAATGGGCTCTGTACACTCTCTGCCCTTGGCAGGAAGAGAAAGGCAGCCGGGAGACATGGGGGAGATTCTGCCCGGGGCAGGATGGAGCAGATTGCTCCAGGGAACCCCAGTGCAAGAAGCAGGAAGGCCCAGCACATCACCTGCTAACCACTACTGCTGCAAGCTGCCGGGGGAGAACTCACCCCAGAGACACCTGCCTGTAGTTGTCAAGTGCTCACAAGTCTGGTTTCTGATGGTCAGACACCAGGCCTTTATTTCTGATCCCTTTTGCAGCTGTCAAAAAGCCTTTCTTCTTCCAAAACCCTGTTCAGGTTGCTGCTGTAGCTGAAAAATCAAATGTCAGATGGCATTTAACAGACTGCAGCTAAATGCCAGGGGAAATGCAAATGGTGGTAGATTGGAGCACCCACGGGACAGGGTGGAAGAGCCACACTGACTTAAACTTGACTGGGGCCTGAGACACAAGTAGCTCTTGCCAAGCAGTTTTCTTTCCCTTCTTAAAGGGCTCAGAACAGTAATAGTTTCCCCTTACACACGTGGCAAACAGAAGGGCCCTGCCCATTGCTGTACCTTGCTGGAGCAGAATCTGGGGTGGGTTGCCCCTGCCTTGGTCTGACACGTCTTGGCTGTGCAGCAGGGGCACCGAGAGTGACTTGAGGAAAGGGAGAGTAATGTAGAGTGGTGCAAAACACCATTTCCCTCCCTCAAACACAGGGCTGCCTGTTCCTTCCTTCAAATGCCCAGCTTCATCTGTTATCCGTGTGGAGGAGGCCGGCAGGCAAGGCTGAGGTTCCAGCTAGCTGTTGTAAGTCAGTCCCAGCAGCAGAAGCAGCTGTGCTCTCCAGGAGCACCACACACAGAGCTTCCTGTTCTTCCATCGCTAACACTTCTGGTGGATGCAGGAAGAATCGAGTGACTTGAGTGAGCAATTCAGACACCTCCCACCAGAAGCTTGGCAGGGCTGTTTTAATCCAACCCCCAGATCAAGGAGCCAATGCACAGCTGGGGTCTGTTACAGAGACCCTGACGAGCTGAACAGTGGCAGCTGCTTGGAGGGTACCACAAGCGGCTGAGCTGCAGAGGACGGGTTGTCTGTACCGACTAACAAGAAATAGTCAGCTTTCTGTTGGCACGGTGCTCTGGACTTGTTTCCGTTCCAGTGCAGCATCTGGAGTCGAGGATCGAGCAACAGCTCCTGAGAATGTTGCCTGACAAATCTGTTGAGGAAAGGAGAACAGCCGTGGGAAATGGCTCCTGTCATGAGTAGCACCATGTAAATCCATTGGCAGCCTCTGTGTGTGCCGAGCGGCGGTCTGGGGGACGGCCGTGTACGGGGGAAAAAATCTACAGACAGCCCTGTTTGGTGGGTGTTTGTCACTGCGAGTGGGTCCCCGGCTCAGGGGTGTGGGGGATGTACTGTTGGACTGGAACTGAAAAACTAGAAGAGATATGAAAGCCCTAAGCAGCAGCAGTGAGTGTCTACAGCGCTAGGTAGCTCGGGAAGTATTGGAGAGAGGTGCTTGCCCTTCTGAAACTCTTGAGGAGGGAATCTGAAGCAGCACTTTGCTGGAAACAAGGACATTGATCTGAAGCTGCAGCCATATCAGTCTGGCAGACCATTGTGTTTTGAAGGGACTGTGTTTAGAGAGAGAAAAAGGAAGATGCAAGGACATCAGTCTCTTGCTACAGATACAGGGCTCCAGGCCTGGGGTCAGCTGTGCTGTGGCAAACCCAGTGTTCTCCACTGAGCTGAAGAAAGCTCATAGAACAGTAATCACTGGAAATGGTGTCATGTCCCCACTGCAGCTTGTTGCCCATTTAACCACAACAGTGTCACAGGGCCTCGGCAGCTTACAGAGATCCAAGGTGCCCAGGATATCCTGAGTCTGTTTGGGGCTGCTCCAGGGTGTCCAGCTGAAACTTTGCATTTCTAGACCAGAGCTCATTTTTCAAATGCAGGATTCAACATCTTCTGTCTGCTGCCTCTCCAAACTAGCAACTAAAGGACTCTGGCTGTTGTATCCCACTGCATTTCTCTGCGAGAAAACATGTGGCTGAGGACAGGGTATGAAAAGGTACCTGTGTCCTCCTTGCTGATGGAGGCTGTGTGCTCATGGGATGCTTGGCAAAGGGGCTTTGCCATGTCTGTCACCACTGCTTCCAGTTCTTGCACTGGACCCCATTTCCTAGCATTGCTCTGGGTGTCTGAGTGCTCTCTCTGTTGCTGCTGACTCGCTGCTTCCCAGCAGCCTTTGTAATATAATTTTTTAAGAATATTTTTATACAGATCAAAGCCAGTTCTTCACCTTTGGGTAGCTCGTCGCATGGGCTGCACCAGGACCAAAGTTGTGATGTCTCGTGTTCTCGCTTTAAAAGAGTAGAGTATTGATTACCACAGCCTCATTCAAGGGAAAAGCTGCAGATCTCCACTCTTCGCTGGGGCTGGCACAGACCTGGAGCCGAGACTGCAACAAGAGGGTGAGGCCTGTCCATAGAAAACCAGGGAGCACTTTGGGGCCTCTCCTCTACAGGAGGAGACCTACAACCTCTCCTCTGTTCCAGTTCCTCTTCACCTCAACACAGGGGCAGAGTCAAAAGAAAAGCAGGCACGTGGTGTTCTGGCTCGGTGTCAGGAACAAGTGCAATGACACGAGGGTGAGTTACACCACTGACGTCAGGAGCTGCTGCTCCGCCAACTTGGCTCTTGTGCTCTCACGTGGTGCAGATGGGGCTGTCCTGATGCATGACAGCATGGCCCTCGTGGTCTCTGTACCTCTGACCTTGAAGAGATGGGTATTTCAGATTAATATGGTGCAAATCAGTGGAGCGGCTGAGGGGCTGTTCCTGTGTAACCAGCACAGTCCATCATTTCTGGTGGCACTGGAATTTACCCAAACTCTTCTGCTTGCCTCCCACATGTGCTGGAGACGGTGCGTTTGCATCTGCCCTCAATATTATGGTATGTCATGATAACAAAAGGTAGGTGTCTACAGCGGTAGGAGGCTGGGCTCACACCCCTGGGTTGCTTTTTGAATCCCACATTCCTAATGGCAGTAGTTCCCCTTAAAATTGATGAGGTGTTTGAACTTGATGGCTCCGAGAGCATAGAAGGCGGCAGCTTAGTAGTGAGTGAGTGTTGGGAATCCCTTGCAATAGTCCGAGATCCTATGGATCCGTTGCCAGGTCCCGCCTGCTGTGTACTGACGCAGCCAACAGAGCGTGAGCTGTAGTGTCGTGGTTTAATAACCTTCCAAGCAGTGCACCCTGGACACGGGCAGTACCCTTGCAGTGGTGTAAAGTTACTCAGCCTTGAAAGCACTATTTCTACAAGGAGAAACTCTTGACTTTTATACGGTTTAGTGGTTTATACTGTTGATTAAAGCTGTTTGTATATTGAGTGATAAAATCAGATGTACATTATTCTTTTGAGTGGTTTTTACTGTTTTGAGACCTTTCACTGTAATATACTGTTGTGCTTTAGGGGGAAGGCTACAGCGGCCGGCTTGTAGAGTTTGTAGCCGGAGGAGAGCATTCACTAAGGTCTTGTAATCGATGTACTTAGCTGTTTCTGTTTTGCTAGAATTTGCCACCCTGAGGATTTATCCAGAGCTTAGTGAAGCTGACAACAGGACCCATTCCTCTCTCCAGAACTCTCTGGCTCCTTGCCTGCACTGTGATGGAGTTTGACACCATGAGCAATTAATACAGATGACTCTCGGGACCATTGGAAGTGCAATATGAAAGCCCAAGTGCTTCTTAGGCGGGCCCTGCTAGAAGCTGCTCTTTCAGTGGCAGATAGGTCATCACTTCGCATTGATAACAGTAGCCAAACCAGAGTCAAAGCAGTCCCTCAGAAACTCATCCCTGTGACACATACGAAGCCACCCTGCTGGACATTTCGGAATTGAATGGCTGTAAGCTTTGCAACAGCTCCCTCGTAAGGACAGGCAAAACAAAACCTTGACCAGAGTGACTCTGGTGATTGAAACAGCAGTACCACCCCAGGAGAAAGAAATCCTGTTGGCAAGTCCATTTGAATGCAGTGCTGGTGTTCCCCAGTCCTGATGGTGAAACAGAGCAGAGAATGAGGAGAGGACTTACAGGGTTCTCAGCACAACAAAGCAGAATACACTGGGTTACCAGGACAGTGAAAAAGAGAGGAGCTGGGGCCATCAACCCGTGATCAGCCTGGATAAATCCCCGGTATCATGGTTTGTAGATGAGATTGGTTTGTGTTTATTCATGATCTTTGTACACAGGAAAAACCCAACCACTGCAGCACCCTTCTCATGTTCAGCTTCTTCCAGTCCCTGCCCACACGTAGGCTGCTTGTTTCACCAGCTAAACCTGTTCTGTGGAGAAATCACATAGTCCCCGTGTTACTGGCTCCCAGCAGCACCTGGTGATGCTCACGCGTGGCGTTTTTATTTTAATAAAAGCCATTAAATCAGCCTTTGCTCTCTGGCACGTAATTCATGCACACACAGCCTGCCTTAGTGATCGGCTGCCTTAGGAAGGTTCTGTGTTAAAACTGATATTCTGAAAAGTAATAATTAGCTTTAATGTTGAGAGGAGCAGATGTGACTCCCACACACTCGGTCATTACTGGCAGCAGTGCCTAGCACACCCCAGCCTGCTGCGCTCCCGAGCTCAGCCTGGTAGAGCAGTGTAGCCAGTTGTTAGGAAACTAATCTAAATGTGTGATAATTACATAAAATTGCGTAAGAAATTTCCAAGGTGGCCAATACGAGAGACAAAATACTCTGGGGAGGACTACAGCTGTAGTTGGATCCCCCCTCCCAGAGCGCCTGGACAAACGCCGGGCACTGCAGATGGAACAGCGTCACCTCTGCTCTTCGGGGCAGCTGTGTTTCAGCAGTAACTGATGACAGGCAGCCTTGCTCACACCTGGGGACAGCCCTTCTGCAGGAGTGTTTAACCAGGGGTGTTGGTACCTGATGTGCATCTGGGCAAACAGAGGGACCTTGCTATTCCCAAGGCAGGTGCTGGGAACTGCAGAGAAGGTGGCCTGGCTTCCTTGGAGCTGCATTATGCGTGCTGGCAGAGGACAGAACTGATGTCAGCATTCACCCAGGTCAGACCCTCAGGAGGGGTGACAGTGGCAGGGTAGGCATTGAGGGATGGTGCTCAGCAGAGAGGCTGGGCTTGCTCTCTTCAACCCTGACCTCATGCAGGATGAGGTGACCTGCTTGGAGCCCACCTGTAAGTACAGATCGGGCAGAAGCCCCCAGTCCTACAACATGGGGTACTGTTGCTGTTGAGAGAGGAGCTGGGATGACAGAACAGGTGGGAATGTGAATTGTTTGTTTGAAGTGGACTTGTCTCTAATAAGCACCACGTGTGTGTGAAGGTCAGTACTAGAGCTCTTGTTGCAGGCAGCCTTTTACTTTAAAACCCATTTCCTTTCTAAGGAGAGCAGGAAGAAGTGTTCTTTTATGCCCGTGTTAGCCCCAGAGACTACTGCCTGCAGCAGGGTGATCCTGGAGAGACCTCCACGGGGCTTTGTGGCACCAGTGGAGCTTCACACGGACCTTGTGAGAGCAATGGCTGTTACAGGTAGGTGGGTATTCGTTGGTTTATTTAAAAGTGAGATAAAACAGCAGGCGGTGGTGACTGCACAAGGGCTGTCAGGGTGGGAGACTCACATCATTTTTAAGGACAGAAACTCCAGGCGGAGGCAGGAGTTAAACAAAAACAGGGCAGAGGGTGGTTGACCATCTTGGCAAAACTGGCACCTTCTTTCACTGCGTGAAATCTGGTTGCTACTGAGCGCCCAAACATGCAGTGGAGCATTTTCCTCCCTAAGCAATTAACTGAACAGCTTTGCATGTGATGTGTTGTTTCATGACAAAGGTTTGGGTTCCCTGGAGATACTCTGGATGTGGTTAGATGGATTTGCTCTTTCCATGGGCTTCTGGACTGGTTTTCTTAGGTGCAGGATGATGTGACAAGTGGCTTTTGGGTAGTGATAGAGGAAGAGAAATGCCTGTAGGTCCTTCCTGGAAGTGGGGAAGAGAAACATGGGCTGTTGGAAGAGATGCTTGAGAGGAAGCACCTACGGAAGTCTATGTTTAAGCTCAGGTTTAAGACTTCAGCTGAGGTGATGGCAACCTTTGATCCAGCTCCTTTGTCATCATTCTGTGTTAGCTCAGAACACCCCGCTGTGTGAAAGGCTGCCGGTCTATTAACACCTCTTTCAAGCTGATGTAATGAGTACAACTTAAATCAGTGCTTTCTCACACAGAAACACCAAACAGCTACTCAGAGGCTCTTGGAAAATAGGTCTTAGCCACAGAATCATAGAATCATTAGGGATTGGAAGGTACCTCAAAAAATCATCAAGGCCAATCCCTCTGCCACAGCAGGATCACCTAGACCAAGTCATACAGTCACTCAGGGTTAGAAGGGACCACAGGATCACCCAGTTCCAACTCCCCTACCATGGGCAGGGACACCCCACCCTAGATCAGGCTGGCCAGAGCCCCATCCAGCCTGGCCTTAAACACCTCCAAGGACAGGGCCGTCACCACCTCCCTGGGCAACCCATTCCAGGCTCTCACCACTAGTGAAGAACTTCCTCCTCACATCCACTCTAAATCTACCCATCTCCAGCTTTGCTCCATTCCCCCTAGTCCTGTCGCTACCTGACATCCTAAAAAGTCCCTCCCCAGCCTTTTTGTAGCCCCCTTCAGATACTGGAAGGCCACAATAAGGTCACCTGGGAGCCTCCTCTTCTCCAGACTGAACAGCCCCAACTCTCTGTCTGGCCTCAGAGGAGAGGTGCTCCAGCCCTCTGATCATCCTCGTGGCCCTCCTCTGCACTCGCTCCAGCATCTCCACATCCTTCTTGTAATAAGGGCTCCAGAACTGGATGCAGTCCTCCAGGTGAGGTCTCACCAGAGCGAAGTAGAGGGGGAGAATCACCTCCCTCAACCTGCTGGCCACACTTCTAATGCAGCCCAGGATCTGGTTTGCCTTCCGGAATGCAAGTGCACGCTGCTGGCTCATGTTGAGCTTTTCGTCCACAAGCACCCCCAAGTCCCTCTCCTCAGGGCTACTCTGCAGCCAGTCACTACCCAGCCTGTATTTGTGCTTAGGATTGCCTTGACCCAGATGCAGGACCTTACACTTGGTCTTGTTGAATCCCATCAGGTTGGCTTGTGTCCACCTCTCCAGCCTGTCCAGGCTCCAGAATTGCAGAATGGAGGGGTTTTAAAGAGACCTCTGGACTTCATCTCATCCAACATCCCTGATAGAGCAGGTTCTCCTAGAGGAGATCACAGAGGAACATATCCAGACAAGTTCTGAATGTCTCCAGAGAAGGAGACTCCACAACCACTCTGGACAGCCTGTGCCAGGCTTCTTACTCTTTCGATCAGGTTTTCCTTATGTTTACACTGAATCTTCTGTGTTCCCATCTAAACCTATTGCTCCTTGTTCTGTCACTGGGCACCAGTGAGAAGAGCCTGGGATTGGAAGGGAGCTCGAAAGCTCATCTAGTCCAATCCCCCATCATCGTGACAATAGCCCTTGAGACACTTTCAATCATTTATGAGATCACTCCTCAGTCTCCTCCTCTTTGGGCCAAACAGCCCCAGCTCTCTCAGCCTCTCCTCCATAAGGGAGATGCTCCAGGCCCCCAGTCATCTCAGTGGCTGTGAGTCCCCTGTCCCTGGGACCTATTCTTCTTCCCAGGCGGTTTAGTCCTACATCGTTTACCCTTGATTTGTCACAGAGCGGCAGTAATTGGAACAGGGGTCACAGTGACTGCCTTAGATGATGCCCTGTGTCACAAGAGTTCCGCAGTGGGAGGCGATTTTTCCCTTTCCTGGCTGTATTTTATTTTATTCAGAATTCATCTATCGTTTCTCTGCGAACAGAAGAGATCTGTCAGTGCAGTGCCCCTTGCCCTGGTGATCTTCACCCAGCCGTAGACCGAGGAACCCGTAAGATGAGGGGCTGAACTGCCGCTGACCCGAAGCCCTGCCGTTCACATTTCGCCCCTCTCCGCAAGAAGGGCTGCATCCCCAGCGTTCGGCGTCCAGTACCCCTCGTCACGCACCGCCGAGGGCGGGCAGCCAGAGCCCGGGGGCGGGCTAAGGGAAGCGCCCGTCCCCACCCCACCCCCCCCGGATACTCGGGAGCCACCGTCCTTCGCCGCAGCCGCTTCCCTTCAGCGGCGCGGGGCTGGCTGTGTGCCCTCGGAGCGGGCTCATAGTCGCGGCTTGGTAGAGGTCGCGGCTGAGGCGGGCGAGGGTGCTGCTGCCGGGACTGTCCTGTCTAGCGCGGCCGTTGCTTCCGTCGCTGCTTCACTGAGAGCCGGCGGCTCGGCTCCACCGCGGGGGGACGGGCGGGAGGAGCCGGCAGCAGCCCGCGGGCTCGAGCCGGCGGCGGCAGCGGGGGGCAATGAGGCGCTCGGGCGGGCCCTACGGCGGTGCCTCCCTGGCTGGGGGGGAGGGCGGGTGGCCTCTGCCCACGGGGGGGCCTGGCTGCGGCCCCGTACTGCCCCTGCGGCTCTGATGCCGCTCCGACGCCGCAGCTCCACCTCCTGCCTCCAGCAACGGGGCTGCACGCAGCGTGTCCCCAGCGGCTCTCCGTGCGGGAGGCGGGCCGGGGCCCGGCTGACATGGGAGAGGGCATGTCCAAGCGGCTCAATTTGAAGCTGGGCGGCGAGGCTGACATGGAGGAGCGGGCGTTCGCCAACCCTTTCCCCGACTACCCGCCGCAGGGAGCCGCAGCATCGCCCAGTGCGTCGGACGCCCGGCGGGACAGGGCGGAGGAGGAGCCTCTCCCCTTCGGCGCCGACGGGAAGGTGAGGCCCGGGCTCGGAGCGGGCGCGGGGCCCTGAGGCCGGCTGCGGCTTCCGGTGGGGCGGGAGTTGCCGAGGCCTGTCCGCGCTGCTGCGGATCGCGGGCAGAGCACCCTCACCGCTCGAATGTCTGTAAAGGCGGCGCCCGGGGAGGGGAGCAGGCGAGAGGGCGAGCGCTCCTCGGAAAAATACCGTTTTCTCTTCGGATGAGTGTCCGGGGGACGCTGGGCCGTGCCTGGGTCACACACGCAGATACGTCTGTGGTTCAGGGGGACCCCGGTGGGCACCTTGCCGGGCCAGCAGAAGGTCCGTGGTGTCAGCGGCCACACGAGGGAGGGTCTCGCTTAATTCTCCTGCCGATCTCCTCGGCCGCACGCACTGGCGGGTGGGCAGCTGCTATGTTCCAGGCTCTCGGCGCAGTAGCTGCTCGGTTAGGGACCTGGGCTGGTCTAAGCTGTAGAAAGAAGAGCGGGATACGAGCCGTCTGTCGGCTTAGCCCAATCCTGTGCAGCCCTTCCATACTGTGCAGCTGCTTTGTCATCTTCTGGGTGAAAACCACGGTGTGGTGACAGCGTCGACAGCACAGATGTGCTGGGTGGGAGGATAACTTCAGTAACTTGCCGAGAGTCTTTCGTCTCAGCTTTGTGTTCTGCTTGCGGCACTAAAGAATCACCTTGACTTGGTGATCGGGTGCGATGTGGCTGGCGATGCCCGACAGTGTTCCGCCTGAGTGTTGTGAGGATGAGCAGGACTGTATCAGCCCAGCGTGACTATGAGGCAGTGGAAGGTTTCACTAAGTCATTTTAGCTGGGGTTTGTGAAGATGTGCAGCTGAGCGCACTAGAGAATCCGGGGGGAGGACTGTGTCTTACAGCTGCAGCTAATTACAGCTGTTGAGCAGAGCCTGGCAGTTGGAAAGGATAAAAAAAGCAGTGATGGGTTCAGGAGTGAAATGTGCTTTGCTGTTGCAGAAATTCCTGGTGGTGCACTCAGTGCTGATGAAATGGTTTCAGTTTTGTGGAAGAGGACTGTATTTTCTTTGTTCTCTCGTGTCAGGCTCAGGGGAGAAAATCATCTGATGTCCGCTGGGTTGAGAGTGAAGGCAGAAAGGAGACAGCAGAACAGCAATAGCTTTCTATTTTTAAACTCATACAGCCAGACCCATAACTTCCTTCAAAGCCTTTGCAGGCCAGGCCAGTCACCTTTCTCATGCCCTTGCATAAGACCCCATGCTTCATGTCCTGTTTTTTGCAGAATACTTCAACTCTCATTTACTTCACATTTGGTTCCTGAATGAATCCACATTGTTCTGCATCCGAGCTGAAAAGAATTAGTCAAGAATTTCTAGCCCTTTGTTCCTGTTAAGACTGTCTTCCTCTGCTGTAGATGAGAATGGATTTGCAGTTGAAGACATTGCAAATGTTTTTCCCCCAGCATCTGTGGTGGCCTCCTTGTTCCCATGTGGCAGCGAGCAGCTGCGTTTGCAGCTTTGTTCAGAAAATCTCGTTGAGCACTGGAGTAGCTCTGTGCTTTGTCAGAAGTTGGTGCTTGGGCTTTGTTACATAGAAAAGGAAGAAGCTCCTGACAAAAAGATTATCCTCTGTACACCGTATTAAAGTGATGTAACGGCAGCAACTTTCACTGGTCTCTGGATTGTTTCAGATCTGTGCATTTCATAGTAGAAGGTGTGTGCGAGCCAGTTGTGTCCTCTGTTTCTGCACCTGCAAAGTCTGAGGTGCTGTCCTATGTATCGCTGAGTGTATGTACTACAAAATGAGAGTTGTGTATTGCTAATTATAGTGCTGCCCTGGCCTTGGTGAGGCTTCATTACAAGTGTTTTGGGGCTGCGTTTGTTTTGTGTGAGTTTTGTTTAGGGTTTGCTTTGTGTTTTTCATTTAATGCTCAAGGCCTGTCAGATAAACGTCTGTGGCTGCCTAGTGCCCCAGGGAAGACAAAAGGACCTTACACTGGTTAAGTGGTCTGTTCCACAAAGCAAAGCACAAGTTTCCTGAAAATGAGAGCAGCTTTCAGAAGCCCTCAAGCACACAGCATAATTTCTTCCTCCCATTCACTGCTATATGGAGCAGTGAGCACAGAGCGACTGACCGCATGACAGCTAGAGGTGTGTAGGGCTCTGCCACCGTCATGGAAGGCAGCACATTGTTAATACCTCTGTTTGATTTCATAAGCTGCCAGTTACCATCAAAAATCCATCTGGCTGATGAAAGGACAAGGAGCTCTTCAAACTACTGTCTAAAATGAGAGGCAGTTGGGGCAAAACACTGTGTTTGCATGCACGAGGTACAGCTCAGCAGGCCAGAAGGTGTGGGAGCAGAGGAGAAAGTTTGGGGGCTGTTGTTTTGCCTTCTTGGAAATAGTCCCAGTACACACTGCAGTTCCATAGGTGGGCTCTGCTCACGCCCTTTACGGTCACTTTTCTTCACTAGCTTTCTTTCCTGTGGAAGTGTCGTGGACCTGAATTGCTTCTGTAACTTCTCTGAGAAAACCGAAGGTAATTGTTCATGAGGCAGCATTAATGATGGATTAAAACAAAGTGCGATGTAGTATACGAGTCTTTGTTTAATATGAGACAAATCTGTCACTTAACTGCATACTCTGTAGCCCTTGGCCTGTCACTGTGGATCCTGCAGTGGTATCTTAGCCCGAAAAATTGCCTGTGGGTGTTGTCTCGGTGTCCAAGGTCTTTCAACATGAAAAGGTAAATGGTCAAGATGGTAGAGAAGTTAATGGACAGCTCTGGGTTCAGAGCAAACCACATTCTCTACTTCCTGGAAAAATCTGTTGTTAAGTTTCATTCACTGTAATTGTTAAATTGAGAAGCATTAATACTTGAAAAGCAGATGTTCTTCTGATAGTTTCCCCTGGGTTGTAGGCAGCTCTGTAGATACAAATTCATCTCCTTACATGTGGCAATATTGGACTATGAGGTTGTGCTGGTTGGGACTACAGACAAGTTGTCTAAGCACTGCCGTGCTTTGTTTTCCCACCTGAACTGGAACAGAGGCAATGTACAGCTGCAGTTAACGTCAAGGCATGTTGAGACTGTCACCCATTAGCTCTGCTTGCGGAGCTGAGAGCGGGGAGGTCAGTACAGGTTTGTGTAAAGTAGGGGCAGCCAGCTATTCTGGCTCAGGGTTTATCGAAACCTTCATGGAGGAGAGAGCTACAAAGACATAGTGGGGTTTCTGAGGATGGGAAGGGTGAGAAGAGCTTGCTGCTAAGAGTTGGTAATAGGAGGTTCGAGGACTTGGTTCCCCCTGGGTGACCCAGAAATATCAACCTCCAATTCATGACCATCCTGGGAGTCACCACAGCTCTATGCCTTCATCCATAGCAAAGGTAGGAGTGATTTGGGCCTGTCTCCAGGCCACTGACTTTGGAACCAAAGGCATCCTGGTATTACCTGCGCATCCAGGGGAAACTGGAAGAAACCCCGTGCAAGGCTGCCTGATGTGGGTTTCGTATGTGTGCAAGAAAAACATCTGTGACATCAAATCACGTTCCAGCCCTCAGTTGAAGACCGCCTGGACTTGTTGTGGAGTCCCAGGATAAAACTGGGTTTGAACTGTGTGGATGGGTCATTAGGGTGCCCAAAATAGAACTTGTTGTTTAGGCCAGGTCTGAGTGTTTTCTGACTGGCCAGGATGTTAGTGTTCTGACAAAGATGTGCAGCGTGATTGATTAGGCTTTGTGAAACACTCCTTGTGGGGCCTTCAAGTGCAATTAGTACTGATTGGCGTTTACTGTGACGATGTTTGTGTGATTTAGCACTCAGTTTCCAGTGCTTTCTCAATCTTGTGTTAGTTCCAAATATGATTTTTTTATGTGGCTTTTCAGTCTTTCTCCTCCCTTAACACATCGTTCTAAAGACGATGCGTCTAGTTCTTTGTCACTGCTTCACTCTTCGTTCCCTCCCCGTGGTGTTTATTACATTCATTGAGTTGTCCCACTGGGTATTTTATTGGTCTGGCTGGGAGCAGCAAGTTGTCCTTGTTCTGAGACTGCTTCTGCAACCACCTAGAGCTGCTGGGAGTTGTACCGCTTACTGCACTGGAGACACAGTTAACCTCCAGAGCCAGCAACTAGTTCTTCCCGCTTTTTATGCCAGAGATGGTGGGGTGGTGCAACTACTTTTCTTGAGATGGCAGTTTGATGGCCGTTTTCTGGCTCGCCCGGTCTCAGGTGCTTTTTTTGTGATAAGAGGATTAGGAGCACTGTGAATCGAGTGTCTGCTGAAGGAAAGTTTGGTTTACTTTTGATGAGCCTTGGGCACAGCCCAGTCTGAGAAGCAGTGTATTGCGCTTCAGTGGCCATTGCTAACGCGCGGCAGGCTGCGTGTGTGGGCTGAGAGAAGGAACAGCTGCTCCTTTACTACAGCGCACATCAGCATCAGGCACTTTGCTGTTCGAGACAGGTGCCTCTGTGTTGAAAGGCTCTACCCGGTCCTTAAGCCTGTTTGGTTTACTCTGCCCGTTCTGCATGAAGATACTTCTGAAATGAAGCCACATTCAGATTAAATTGTCTCCTGTCCACCCACTCTTCGTGGATTTCCACGTTATCTTGCAGCTTGTGTGTTACTGAGTTTCCACTCTGGCTGGTTGTGTGGGAAGTCCAGTCAGAGGTACTGACTTTCTGGTGAAAATCAGTCCTTTTTGGGGTCTAACTGCATGGCTGTTCTGTGCTGTCAGGGGTACTACGTGGAATGTACCTGCTCTTCACCAATGTTACCTCATTTACCTTGATGCAGAGAGGTTTTAGCTTGTTTTACAGCTAGTGCCCTATCTGAAAGTGTCCCAGCTGGGATGGAGATCTCTGTGCAGTGAGAACTGTTTCGTGCTGACAGCAGACCTTTATTAATCTTCAAGAATCGGCATGTCGGTGTTATCTGGAGAACCAGCGATTTTCAGTGGTGCTCCTTTGCTTGATCGACCTCTGTTTCCCAATGTAGGATGCTGTTCTCTGTGTCTGGTAATCAGATTTGGTTTTGTTGCTTCCTGACTACTTGGTCTCAATCTTTGGGCTTTGTTTTTGTGCAGCCTAATCCCCAACGAGACAAATAGCTGGTGCTACACACAGATTCGGTGGAGGGTCTTGCCCTCCCGATTTCTTTATGCTTTAAACAAGGCCTTCTGTGACTGCAGTGGATCGCCGCCTCTGGCTCTGACAAATTGCAGCACCTTCTTGTTTGACTGCATTCCTTTTGTTCGATGCTGGGCCTTTCCCATTGCCGTAGTTGGTGTGGTGCAGGGTTCTGCTGGGAAAAATGGGAAACAAACTCTCCTTTTTGTGTTTTGATGATGTAAAATTTGAGCAGTGACTGGGTGAAAGCAGTAGTTCTGCAGCTGTAGAGGGATAATGCTGCCGTTAAAGTCCTGGAGAAAGCCTTTTCTAGTTACAGATACTCTGCAGCTCCTGTTCTCACCAGTCTGTTGTGAACTAGGGGTACATCACAGAACTGTGTAATGGTCAGAGTAACAGAGCACCTACAACAGATAAATAAAAGAGGCAGAGGTGCAGGAGTTGGTAGCTGGGGAAGACTTAGTTGCCACTTCCATTCACACTGGCATAAGCTTGGGGGCGTAGCTTCATTTGGGCTGATGAATAATTACAGTAATAAAGAAAATCCCCTTTATCTGTTACTTTACAAGCACTGAATCAAGGTCGTTATGGTAGATGTGCCAGCCTGGGCTAAATTACTTGTGTAGGAGTGAGGTTTCAAAGCAGAACCTGGCTGTCCTCGTGTCCTGCTGTTCCACTTCTGCCTCCAAGTGATTTGATCTGGTGACTGATAAGAAGCATCGTGATTTGCCAATGGCAGGTGGGTTGTCCGAACCGGATAACCAGCCTGCTTGTGATGTGCAGGAGATAAATGAACCGGGAGTCTGAAACATTTGTTCCCTCTCGTCACCGGAGCTGAGCACAGTGCCTGAACACGTGCCCGTGGACATCCTCACACTGTTTCACCATATGCCATAGCTCTGGAGGAGTTGGGCTGCGCAAGAGGGGAAGCCCTGCCCTTGAGAAAGGTTTTCTTTTGTGTTGGCATTTTACCCAACTACTCCAAAAGCTGTTATGGGTATAGTTTGGTTTCCTAACAAATGTGCTTAGCACGGTGTTAAAACTGAAGAGTAACAGCCATCAGGTGCTTAGATTTACTGGCAGAAGGTTCGGGCCACTCTAGCTCTTCTCTGGAGTGGTGTTTGTGTGACACAGAGATAATGGTATCATTCCGTGCTCCCTTCCCATCCTACCATCATAAACTGGGTTTGAACCACTGACCCTGCAGACTTCCTGTGTGTTAGAGAACTTGTGTAATTCCTGCTGTCTTTATGATTCTGAAGTCTTCTGGGTGGATGTTTGAATTAGCTGGCTTTCATTTGCAGTTTCACTCTGGAGAAGATCACATGTGGTGCATTTTGGAGTCATCAGATGCGTGGTGGCATCCAGGATCCATCCTTTGCCCCCATTTGGGCTGTGTTGTAGGCCAACGAGAGTTTCCCTTCCTAGTGAGCTAATGCTCCTTCACTAAAGAAAACCATAGGTGTCTTTAAATATGTGTTAGTTTTTAACAAATGTTTAAATAGAAAAATCTGATCAATAAATGATACTGTTTGATTAAAATCCTCAAATCCTAACATTGCTGATCAATAAATCATTTTGATTGATTGATTAAAAACCCCTGACCCCTCACATTTTTGATTACTGTTGCTGATGGTCTCACTCAAAAGTGGACTTGTCCTGTGATGGGACTCCAAGAACACTCTTCCCAGGAAGCTTGTAGGGCAGTAAATTCTGGTTGATAGACTACTTCCACATCCCATAGACTCAAGGGAATAGCTGGTAATGTGTCTGCGGATACAGCATCCTCTACTGAGCAATCATGGCAAAAGGAAAGTATCCTCTGCTACCTTTCATACCTGGCATCTCGGTAAACTTTTCTTGTGACGTGTAAAGACCAGACTGGTGTCTTCACCTTCAGGCGTGAGCTGCTGAACCACTTCGGCTCGTCCCGTGTGCCTAGCTCTGTTTTTCAGGGCCTTGTTCATTACTGTGCCACCACATTTAACAGGCTATCCTCGTGATAAAGCCTCTCCATCCAAACATATTGAGATGATTTTGCCTCAGATATGAGTGTTTGTTTTTCTTTAGCTGTTTCCTGCTACATGGTGCTGCAAAGGACATGCAGGGCCCTTGTGGTGAGAGCAGACACCTGTAACGCAGGCCCTGTGGGTTTGCTGTGCTGTCTGTAACGTGGCCTTGGATCCAGGACCTTGTGTGGAGCACTGGCTCATGGAGTGGGAGCAGATGGTCATCGTCTGTTTGCTTGTTTACCTTTTACACAGCTCATAGAAACTTTTATTACTGTATTCAGAGCCTGAGATAAGAGGCAGTGTGTAACTACGTGCTCTCACAGTGTCCATGGCTGCCCTTTATGAGACCTTAAAGCATCCCCAGATAATTGCTGTGTGATGTAGGCATGAGTAACTTACTCTGATATGTAATCGCAGTGTGTGAAATGGAGCGTGCCTAAGGTGAACCGCTTTGACGCTGTTGACTGTGTTGTTTGGTACTTATTCCCTGGTTATTTTTTCTTTGGCTGGTTTGGAGTTGAGGTTGGTTTTGATTGGTTTCTTCCCAGGTAAGAAAGTGGAGCAGAGAGTCTGCGTTCTTGGATTCTTTCCATTTCTGACTCACTGCCTTTCTCCTGTCTACTGTTTTCAGGTCAGTACCCAGTTCTCAAAACGGATCCAGGCAAAAATCAAAGACCTTCTGCAGCAAATGGAGGAAGGGCTGAAGACAGCAGATCCGCATGACTGCTCTGCCTATACTGGCTGGACTGGTGAGAGTGTTTTTGTTTAATGGTGACATTGGGTTTATTGGGAAGATATTGTGATGTTCTCCCAGGATTGGCAGGAATGCTGTGATACAGGCTTTAGTGCGAGTTGGTTCCTCTGAACTCCAGACCCTTGGTCACTGCTGTTTGAACTTGCTTCCCTTGCTTCCAGCAAACAGCGCTGCACAGAGAGAGTTGACTTTTGTGTATGGAGTGGCTTTTCTAAGGCTCCTCTTTCTTTTGGCTCATCTCCACTTTCTATAAGGTTTTCTTCAAAGTTGCTTCACCGTTTTCTTCAAGTTAGCAGTTGTCTAATCTTAAGGACACCTTGTACTCGTTGAGGCAGGGGGACACACAGGTTGGGGGTAGGTGTTCTGTGCCCAGGAGCTTGGAGCTTTAAAGAGCTGGACTCTGGATGGTTTGACTGTGCATGTTCTGTCTGTATGAAAATGGTAAAAGGAGCACGTGAGGAGGCGGAGGAGGGCTGCAAGATTGTGCTCCTAAAGATAAACAGGCACATGCAAGCACTGGTTGCTGGGCACCATCCATTTAGCATCACATCACTGTTGCTGTCCTAATGTGAATGAGGTCTTCTGATCCTTTAGGCAGAACTTGCAGTTGTCAAACCTGCTGTGACCAAAAGTCACAAGTCTAAGTGTCGTGTTCTGCATTTTGGTTATAACAATCCCAGGCAGAACTACAGGCTGGGAATGGAGTTCTTAGAGAGTTCTCAGGTGGAGAGAGACTTGGGGGTGTTAGTGGATAGCAAACTTAACATGAGTCAGCAGTGTGCCCAGGCAACCAAGAGGGCCAATGGCATCCTGGCCTGCATCAGCAATGGTGTGACTTGCAGGTCAAGGGAGGTTATCCTCCCCTGTATTCGGCACTGGTTAGACCGCACCTGGAGTGTTGTGTTCAGTTCCGGGCCCCTCATTTTAAGAGGGATGTCGAGGTGCTGGAACGGGTCCAGAGAAGGGCAACTGGAATGGTAAAGGGGCTGGAGGATAAGCCCTGTGAGGAGAGGCTGAGGGAGCTGGGTTTGTTTAGTCTGGAGAAGAGGAGGCTCAGGGGTGATCTTATCGCTATTTTTAACTACCTGAAGGGTGGTTGTAGTCAGGCAGGGGTCGGTCTTTTCTCCCTGGCCACTGGAGACAGGACAAGGGGTCATAGTCATAAGCTCCATCAGGGAAGGTTTAGACTTGACATTAGTTCTGGCAATGAAAGGGTGAAATTTCTTTGCATTCTTCTTGCTGTTTTGGTGCAGATGGTGCTGTGGGTGGGTGGGTAGGGAAGTTTTACACAACTGAAATGTTAGACATCCCTCAAGGCCTGAAAGTGAGTGACTGCTAAATTAGTGGGTGGGATCTCCAGAGATGGGCTGGCTCCTGCTGATGTCACAGGATGGCTTCTGGGGAGCTGTGTTTTGGCTCTGTGACTGACAGCTGAGGTTATGGCTGATAAACCAGAGCACACTGGAAATGAGTCACAAGCTAAAAGCAACGCAGCCATTGTTAGCTGAAGTGAGAAGAGAGAGGAACAAGTAACACTGTCTAATGAGAGCGAGGTTTTTCCATCCAGTGGAAGGATCGCCAGCTACATGTGTTCATAGGATCATAGGATGTTAGGGGTTGGAAGGGACCCAAGAGATCATCGAGTCCAACCCCCCTGCCGGAACAGGACAAAACTATCTAACACAGATCACAGAGGAACGCATCCAAGCGGCCTTGACAGTCCCCAGAGAAGGAGACTCCACGACCCCCCTGGGGAGTCTGTTCCAGTGCTCCGTGACCCTCACAGTAAAGAAGTTCCCCCTTGTGTTGAGGCGGAACCTCCGCTGCTGCAACTTACACCTATTGCTCCTTGTCCTATCACAGGGAGCAAGTGAAAAGAGCCTGTCCCCCCCCTCCTGGCCAGCCTTCAGGTACTTAGAAACATTGATCAAATCTCCCCTAAGTCTTCTCTTCTCCAGACTAAAAAGCCCCAAGTCCCTCAGCCTCTCCTCATAAGCCATGCCCTCCTGTCCCCTAATCATCCTCGTCTTCCGATCTGTACACTTCTTTCACGGCTCTTGTGGAAATGGCACTGAATTAAAAGTATTTACAAGATGTGGCTTTCATAGTACTTGGTGTAGGCACCTTCTCCCCAGACCTGCTCCTCGTGGTATTTTGCTAAGCTGCAAGTCAGAAGGTCAAAGCAATGCTGAACACAACTGCCCTGTTTCTCATGTTCCAAGTCTGGACAGATCTTGCTGGCAGTGCAGTCCTGAGCTTGGGCTTGTACTTTGTGACACATCGTGAGGATGTCACGGAGCACTTACTGCTGGTACCTAAAGATCACAGGGGTTGCATTTGGTCCATCTTGCTACACAGGTGCTTTTTGTATGTGCCAGACACTCTGGAGGAGCCATTTTGAGGGTGTTGCACAAGGGTTAACTTGGATTAATTTGGCCCTGTGGCTCCTTTTGTGGTCAACTTTTGTCATCTTTTGATAAAGTCTGTGCAGTCGTTGCAGCATAAAAAGGCCTATAGACATCCCAGTAAATCACCCACGGGTTCCCTTGTTGGTGAATTGTGCCAGCCAAGTTCTGCCGCCCTCCTCTGGGTTGCTTTGAGAAAAGCCTGTCCAGAGCCAGTCTAACCCTGAGGATGTACAGCCAGCCTTGTGGTGCTGCTCTTCTGGTACCCTCAGGTAGCCTCTCTGTGGAGCTAAGTGAGCCTTGTGCGTACTCTGCTTTAATTGTGGCTCAGGAGAGCGCTCACCTTGTTCTGAAACAAGTTGAAGACATGGTACCTTCTGGAGGTACATGTGCTCCTGCATGTGTTCTTACTGCGGGCTAATAAATGTCCACATGGGGTGGTTATGCATTCTTATTGCTGTTCTCAAGGGTTGGGTTTGGTTTGGTATGGAAAAACTGTGTGATGAGGTTATTGGAGTGGAGTTGGCTATTCTGGCATTCTCTGCTTTCTGGGTCCTGTAGAACAGCTGAACTCGGAGAAGTGCACAGTGAGACACGGAAAGGATCTCGTGGTGAGATCCATAAAGAACTTGGCAGGTTGACTCCAGAAGCTCATCAAAATTTTCTTTTGCAGATCAAGTGGAAAACCCCGCTACTGTCTGTGCAGATACTAGATGAGTCCTGTGCAGGCAGTGTGCCTGGTCATACAAGTGCTTGTTCATCCAAGTGTTTGAGTCCCTGGTGATTTCTGTACCAAGCGCTGGTTCCTGTGTAATCAATTTATCCCATTCTCTGCAAGTTGTGTGTCAATGGTTGGCCTTCAGTCTGATAATTTGCTTACTATCATTTTTGAGACGGTTCAAATTAAAAAGTAATCAGAGTAGACGGACCAATGCCGTTCCATTGGGGAACATACTTTAATTGTCCAAATACCTGCTTTCGTTTGAATTACTAGTTTAGAGGCACTAAAGAAGGAAGTACTATGTGCTCAGAAGGGGAAGTGTGTTCAACTCTGTCTTTCACATTGTCATTCCAGGTATTGCCCTCTTGTATCTGCAGCTGTACCGTGTCACAAGAAACCAGAGCCATTTGCAGCGATCTCTTGATTACGTGAAGAGGATACTTCGCAATCTGAACGGCAGAAGAGTGACTTTCCTCTGTGGTGATGCTGGGCCGCTGGCAGTGGGGGCAGTGGTTTATCACAAGCTGAGGAATGACAGCGAATCTAAAGAATGTGTTGTCAAGTAAGTGGTTGATGCCCTTGTTCATAGAGAGCATCGGTTCAGCTGTGTGGGTACGTGGAGTTCTGGGGGAATTAAAACATGGAGACACTGTCTCCTCCAATAAACTCCCAGTAGGACAATTCAAAATAGGCTTCATCTTTGTTAAAGCTGGCCTGTCGTCTTGAGTCCTCAGCTGTAAGGACAGGGTGTCCTGGGCGTATCTGTAGTGTGAACACGTCTCGGTTTGTCACACTGAAGTGACATTTAACCAAAGCCTCACGCTTGTCATTGGCAGTATGTAGAATCATAGAATCATCAGGGATTGGAAGGGACCCCGAAAGATCATCTAGTCCACCCCCCTGCCAGAGCAGGCTCACCTCACTGGAGAAGCCAGGGAATCAGAATCACTCAGGGTTGGAAGGAACCATCATCCAGTTCCAACTCCCCTAGCACAGGCAGGGACACCCCACCCTAGACCAGGCTGGTGATTCTCCCTGTAGAGAGTGGGTCTCCGTAGTAGGTTCATAACGAGACACACACTGCAGGTATATGTCACATCCAGGCTGAGACAGGGCACATCAGATAGGTATGTAACAAGATTTAATGGAACAGAGGATTTGCTGAGCCATTGAGGCCAGGGATTTAGACCCGAACATACGAAGGGGAGCCTGAAAAAATTCCAGCCACTTCTCCAAGTAATAGAAGTATAATGATTGTCTTGAGAAACCCTCTTTAGATCTGGAGCTTCCCCAGAGAGCTGACTGTCCTGTTGCTGGTATGGAGCTGGTTGCTGTCCTGGTGAGGGTTGGAAGCGTTGAATCCCTGTGGGGTTTGCATTTGGTGCCAGCAATCCAGCATCATAGCTTAGGCTGCCAGCATTCGTGGGCTGGCCTTCTGTCCTCATCTCCCTCATGGCGTTTGTAGTTGGAAAGGTAATGGTTCTCTTTAATCGTGCTGGGATTCTAGATTGGAATCTCTGCTGCTGTTCCTGAGAGAACGTTTCAGTTTTGAAGTGGCAGATGGGTTTGGTTTCTTTTGCTTTTTCAAAATGACAGTGAACTCGGGAGTGTCGGTGTGGATGCAGCCTGGCAGGCGGCATTGCTGCAAGGCATGGAGCACAAGTCGAGCAAGATGAGATCGTAAATAGTATTTAGAATCAAAAATAGACCAAATCTGTTGGTCTGAGTTCTCCTTGGAAAGTAGTTTCCAGGAGGAGAACTGAGAAGGAGGTTCATTTGTGTGTATGTTTCTTCTTTCCCTCTTTGGTTTACAAATTGGCCAAGAAGGCCAATGGGATCCTGGGGTGTATTAGGAGGAGTGTGTCCAGCAGATCGAGGGAAGTTCTTCTCCTCCTCTACTCTGCCCTGGTGAGGCCTCATCTTGAGTACTGTGTTCAGTTTTGGGCCCCCCAGTTTAAGAGGGACAGGGATCTGCTGGAGAGGGTCCAGCGGAGGGCTACGAGGATGATTAGGGGACAGGAGGGCAAGGCTTATGAGGAGAGGCTGAGGGACTTGGGGCTTTTTAGTCTGGAGAAGAGAAGACTTAGGGGAGATTTGATCAATGTTTATAAGTACCTGAAGGCTGGCCAGGAAGGGGGGGGACAGGCTCTTTTCACTTGCTCCCTGTGACAGGACAAGGAGCAATGGGTGTAAGTTGCAGCAGAGGAGGTTCCGCCTCAACACAAGGGGGAACTTCTTTACTGTGAGGGTCACGGAGCACTGGAACAGACTCCCCAGGGAGGTCGTGGAGTCTCCTTCTCTGGGGACTGTCAAGGCCGCTTGGATGCGTTCCTCTGTGATCTGTGTTAGATAGTTTTGTCCTGTTCCGGCAGGGGGGTTAGACTCGATGATCTCTTGGGTCCCTTCCAACCCCTAACATCCTATGATCCTATGAAATACGCTCACAACACCAGCCCAGTGGTGCCTTGTGGCTGTCAGCATGTAGGCGGTGATAGCCCTTTTGAATTTGTAGCTGCCAGTTGTCTGATTTCAACAATAAAATATAATGGTGGACAGTTCAAAAGAAAATATGCCATTTCAAGTCCAAAGCACAGCTCCAAGAAAGGGGGGGACACCATAAAACACCTCATTGTGAGCGGCTTTGTCCTGGTATTAAGCAGTGACAGCAGAAGCAGTCGCTCTGTCAGTGTTTTTGCTCCGACATTATAAATGCCAACGCTTCTGTGGCTGAGGGGGTCTGAGAATTTAATTTGGACTTCATTCAGATTTTCCTGCCCCTTGCCCGAACTGAAAATGTGAACTGTCTCCATGGTTTCATCTGGTTGCAAATTTAACCGCATAAGGTAGGAAAAGACAGGCAGGAAGAGGTCTCTGCTCCATCTTGGTGCTAGTGCAGATTGGTGGAATAGTAGCAGGGAGTCTCTCTGGAGCAAATGGAAGCTGCACTGGCCATCCCAGTGTTGTCTTTTTCATTGCTAAGGGGAAGGAGAACAGAGTGTGTGACAGCAGAGCCCTTTTCAAAACTGAGCTGCTGAACATTTCAGACAACATGTTCTCTAGACAGTGGTGAGTTTGGGCTTTTTCAGTCTTCCCAGAGGCTCGAGGGGGTTTTTCTATTTGTTGGAGTAAGTCTGCAGCCTCCTGCAGTCCCCACCGTGCACCCATCTGTCTGTCTGTCTGCCCAAATACCCACTGGTTGCACCAAAACTCGGATGGCTCTGGCTCCAAGTCAACCTGTCTGTCAGGATGGCAGGTGCACAGGGCTCCCATGCCTGAGCCTGGCAGCCAGCTGAACTGGAGATATCTGAGGGAGGAGATGGGCCTTGGGCAGTTGTTCAGCTTCCGGTTGGTTTGATAGCTTGTGCAGCAAGCCAAATATGGTCTGCAGAGAAAATGATCTCTCCCCACCTTCCTTGTCTGATGCAGGTTGTTGCAGCTCCAAAGGACAGTCACAAGCACAGATGCTGAACTTCCAGATGAGCTGCTTTATGGCCGAGCAGGTTACCTGTATGCCTTGCTGTACCTGAACACTGAAATCGGTCCAGACACTGTCCCGCAGTCTGTTGTCAAAGAGGTGAGATGCCCTTCTCTGGTGCCACAACATCAGTGAGGTTGAAATGGAATCGCTCATTTGCATAATTCAAGGACTTAAGGCAGGAATGATGGAGAGGAAGTTGATATAGGACTGGGAACTCGGTGTCACGTGTTCCTCCAGTCTGGCCCCGCTGGGGCTGAGATGGGCTGTTGCAGGTGGGTCCATGGCCAGCTGTGGGACTCACTAGCTTTGAAGTGTGTGAGGAGGAAAAATTGTTATGGAGTTCCTTAAGAGGTGTGGATGCGTTTAAGTGTAAAGAAGGAGACTTGAGTGTGAGGAAGACGCATGTGTGTTGTACAGATACCAGAGAAGGCAGCCCTCTGAGAAAGTGATCATAAACGTTTATGTGTTTCTGCTCCTAGAAAGTGATTCCGCTGATTAGAAGAGCTCTCTTTCTATCTCAGCACTCCAGTCCCAATGAATTGAGTGTTGTGGTGCTGTCACTGTTACATGTGGCTTGTTCTTCTCTGTGGTTTTAGTCATGACAAAGCACACCCCTGTGAATCAAAGCAAGGAGGAACAGACGGAAGCAATGTATTCTCTTTCTTAGGTGATAGATGCTATTATTGAGTCGGGGAAGAACTTCTCAAAGGAGGAGCGGAAAACAGACCGTTGTCCTCTCTTGTATCAGTGGCACGGGAAGCAATATGTTGGAGCAGCCCATGGAGTGGCTGGGATCTATTACATGCTTATGCAGGTAAGAGCCTTATCTTTCAGCTGGGAACCACCTGTGGTTTCCTGTTTTTCATCAGAGGATCTCACCTTGCATGTGCAGTGCTGCTCTGGGTCAGGGTCTCACAAGTTGGAGTCAGGCTCTGTAGCACATAACTGTGCAGGGGTGCAGAAGCAAATTGACTCTGGTATCCTCACATTAGAGTAATTGAACCCTTGGATTGTGATTCAGAGCTCTGCTGTTCCAGGAGTCAAAGTTTCCTGTCCCCAGCAGAGACAAGGAGGTGCTTTCCCTCATCTTCCTATTTACTACTTGTAGTGCCTGCAGTTAGACCACCTAAATAGTTCACTCAGCATCCATCACACTCCAAGCTTTTGCTGTCTTTAAATGAATGCACCCCTGGTGCCTCCCACCTTCCTTGTCCTTTGGCTCTTCTCCAGTGACTTTTCTTTCCCTGCTTTTTTGAAGCTTTTGGAAGGCCATCTTTTGTCACGTGGTGGTCCTCGATGTTCTTCGGAGATTCTTCCTCCTCCTTACCACCCCGTCTCTCCCTGAAAATCTGATGTTCCTTAGTGTGTTTATGACCCCTTTTCTCCTTTATGTCGCCCTGACTGAGATTCCTCTTCTGTGTTCCTCCTCTTCCCTGCACTTAAATCCATCCTCTTGCTCTGAGATTGTACGATAGGGTTATGATGGTTTTTAAAGCAGACACAGCTTTTCTATTGTGCAATCTGGAAAAAGACCCACAAGTTCCTTATAGAGGATGACCACAGAGCTGCCATTGTGCCTGTTTCTGGTTATTAAGTGTGCTGCCTTTGGAAAGGTGCATCTTGGTAAATGTCAGCCTTCTCCCTGGCTTATGCAGAACAGACTTTCTTAAGGTTACTGGGAGGATTGCACATCCCCACAGCCTGAAGCTCTGTACGGATGCTCACTGTAGAGGTGACTGAGCGTGTGTTTGCTTTTGCCACTGCTCAGCCATTCTTCAGGTGCAAAAAAGCTGTCACTTTTCCCCATCTATTTCAGATCAGCTCACACCATTTTTGCCAGTAGCTCAGCTAAAGGGGCTGACGTCACCATAGAAGTGACTGCTGCTCTGGAGACGTGTCTTGACCTCACTACAGCCACTTTCTGCATCTCACAGGAACCTCAGGCTGCTCCGATTTGTTGTGCATTTACCTCCAGTTCCTTCCTTCTTCAACATGGTGCCTTCACCTCCTTCGGGGTCCCTCACTTTCCTGGCTTTTTCCTTATGTGGCTCTGCTGGTTTTTCTGAGACGTGCCTCTTCTGTCAGAGGAGCCTCCTTAAAGGCTCTGTCCTTCATTGCCACTTCTCAAGGCCAATAGCAGCTATTACTGTAGAATGCTTTAAGGTTTAAGCAGAAGCTGCTCTGTCTACACATTACAATTGTTAACTGGATCTTCCTTTACGTATAATTGCTGCTTTGAAGAACTGCCACAAAGCCGCTGTTTGGGCAGCATTAGATTACTGCCTTTGCACCGTGCATTAAACATGGTGAGTCATACAGAGTTGAGTCATGCACTGCAGAAGAAGATGGCATGTTGGAGCACATCCCTTCCCCATCCCTCCCATGACAAATGAGGATAATCTTCCTGTATTTTGGACAGAGGATTCAGGAGATGGTTTGTTGAGTTGTTGTTTGATAATACAGAGAGCTTCCAGCATGTTGCCCGAGACGTAAGGGGCGCTGGTTGCTGTTTCTCGACACTACCTTTATGAAGGAACGTGTGTGCTGGGTTCATTTACAGAAGACTGCTGGAAGAGTAAATGCTCAGCGATGTTAGATAACTCATCCGGGAGGAGGAAGGGAATTTTTGAAGTGTTAACTAGGGAATCTAATCCTAGCCCCTTTCCCTAATGAGGCAAAAATGCCCGTTTGCTTGAGGCTGCTCTTGCCCAGGGAGTCACAACATGTGACTGTGGGTTACATTTTGCTCTTTGAATTAGGTGCTGGGAATCTGAGCGGCTTGGGCAAAGAACCTACCTTGTACATAATTGTTCTTGAAAGCACAAGGTGATAAGGAGATCTGTAAAGACCGCCGCTGCTTTGGGTTTGCCACCTAGGAACAGATGTGCTGCGCTGGACCTGCCTTGCACAGCTTAGGACTGAAGGCAGTTATTGCTGGTGCCCACCTGGTTTTCTGTGATGGGCAGGTAGAGAAGGGAGTGCCAACAAAGAACGGCTGCAGACCCAACAGGCACTCGGCTTCTGAGGTGTTACTTACAAGGAGCACGCAGGTCGATGGCTGTATTTGCTTTTGGCAACTGAACAGATTAAATGAGAAAGAAACTTCAGAACAGCAACGGAAGGGTGTGTTTGCAGCACAAAGACATTTAGCTTCTGGAATTGGAAATGCAGATTTATAACCCATAGCTTCAGGGAGTTTGGCTGGTGAAGGCAAACTCTAACCTTCATAACCTCAGCCAGGTTGTCACAGCATACATGCTTCTTCATTCACAGGGAGCAGGTCAGGTGGGATTAGCTATTTTAAAAAACAAGTCTATAACCCATTGTGTTCCGAGTGGGTACTGTGAGCAGAATAGCTGTACACCCCATCTTTCTTCTGTAACTGTTCTCTCTTTTTAAAGTGTAAGGAAAGGCTGGGGGGGTTTGAAATCTCTGTTCTATTCCTAGTTCTTGTATAGGCTGTGTGTGTCACCTTCAGTAGGACAGGTACTGACGTGATGCCCCCATTTCGTTGTTTCTGCAATTGCTGTACAGATGCCCTTCGTGAGGGTGTTGTAAGCAGACATTAATGAGAACTTTGTGAAGGGACTTGGCGTATTTGGATCACAGGCGCATTCGCAGGGTTCCTCAAAATTGGATCATAGAAACGTGTTGAAAGGCAGTTTGTTGCTATCTCTGTTCACGGGGTTTGTGGTGGTCTGTCTGTTTGTGTGTTTTCAAGCCGATTGCGAACGTGGACCAGGAGATCCTGGCAGAGCTGGTGAAGCCCAGCATTGACTACGTGCGTCATAAAAAGTTCCGATCTGGGAATTACCCATCGTCACTGAGCAACGAGACCGACAGACTGGTGCACTGGTGCCATGGAGCCCCTGGAGTCATCCACATGCTCATGCAAGCCTACAAGGTGAATCATTCTTTATTCATACGTTCTCTTTTTACAGAGACCTTACCTTTCCTCTTGGGACACTTCTAGCTTCTAGACTTTTAAGCTTTCTTGGAAAAGGGCCATGAGTTTAAACAATGTGGTTTCAGAGTCCCGAGCGTGAGAACATTGACCTAAATTCTTTGAAACTTCATCCTAAGTGTTTTAAGGGTTATTTGGTTTTTCAGAAGTACTGCCTCGTGTGTCTTGACTTCTCTAAACTACTCCATTACTAAGGTGCAGCTCTTGAGAGCTTAACTTCACAGCAAAGATCCCAGGCCCCTTCTCAGGCATAATTACAACTGCAAAGCTACCGCAAGCATACTGCTCGCTTGCCTGCTTCCCTAGCTGGTTTTGCTCTCTCTGGGGTTGTGCTCTCCTCTGTGCCATTTAATGGCATTTCTGCACACTGGCTCTTGCTTTTGACAGCCCTCCCTGGCAGGTTCGGACTAATGAAAAGCGGGCTGGGTTGGTGGGTTGATGACTCATGCTGCTACCTGAACTGTGGACTGTTAGTGTCTTTCAGCATTGCTGGATGGAGCAGTGGTTTTTTTTCCTTTGGACGGTAGTGGGAGGTTGGCTTAAAGCTGCAAACTTGATTCTGTTATGTTTTCTCCCCCTTGCCTGTCTGTGCAATGGTTTTCCCAGCACAGAATATTTTGAAGGAGGAAAGAGGGATAGGACAAAGTTCTGCCTGGCAGTTTCCTTTCTTGGCCTCACGTTACGGTGAAAGGGACACACGATCCTTTTCTTTTACTCTTCTGTATTTTGAAGAAGTGATACGAAGAATTGGGTGGCTGGCTTTGCTTCCATACCGAGCACAGGGGTCTGGGATAACAGACAGCAGTGTTTGTCCTGGAAATAAATGTCGTGGCCAGGCCTTACTCGGAAGTGTTGCAGCTGAGTAGCCAACAAACCCTGTTCAGAGATAAGGACTTTCTGTATTGAGCCTGTGGATTTAAGAATCTTGCATGTTAGTTGCTAACAGCTCAGCAGGCGATGCAATCTCTAAAGGATTAAGTCTAGAGTAGCAAATCAATCCATTTGGGGGAGTGTGCTTGTCTTGTTGATCTGTGAAGTGATTTAGATAAGGGGGAGAAAAACAGTAGCCTGGTGAAGCTGGAAGCTAGGGGTGGTGGTCGGCTCTGTTACTCTTGTTCTCTGCTTTCTGGGCTTCTCTCTGCTCAAATTGCAGCTCAATTGCAATAACCTGTGCAAACTGCTCCTTTGCCCTAACTGGCTACTGCTTCTGGGTGTTGCCAGTGCTACTGATGGAGGTAATGGAGTGTTCCAGCTTGCTCTTATGGCAGAGCGAAGAGCCCTGTCTATGCACAGAGAGAGATTTCTGTGCATTGGTGACATGAAATTCAAGGCTGGTGGCAAGTAACAAAAAGAATGGCTCCGGAGGACCAGGGTCTATCCCCTCGGGACCAGATTTGACGCCAGCGTTCTGTGTTACATCTCTGGGAGGCAGGAATTACATTCCCCTAGTTCAAATCAGATTACATTTTGGTTTGGGAGTGGAAGGGAGAAGTGAAAAAGGACTGCGTTCCCCTCAAGTCGTTTATATATTGTGGAACCAAGGGCTTTGAACTTGAGTGTTTCCTGTGAGCGATCCTGGTTTCAGAAACAAAAATTTGAAAGTTCTTTGTCTGTGGAGGGAAAGGAGAAGCAGCTTATTAAGGGCAGAAAGTCTATGCTGTGATGAGTGGATTATTGAAATTAGAGACAAATGTTATATGGAAACCCATCACAGTGAAATATCTCGGGTCCACCTTCCTTTTGTGTTCTTCGATGCTTCAATGTTTGTGTTTTATTCTACAGACTTTTAAAGAGGATAAATATTTGAAAGATGCTATGGATTGCAGTGATGTCATCTGGCAGAGAGGTTTGTTGAGAAAAGGGTACGGGATCTGCCACGGTACTGCTGGCAACGGCTACTCCTTCTTATCTCTCTACAATCTAACTCAGGACAAAAAGTACCTCTACCGAGCTTGCAAGGTGAGCTCTGCAGCATCCTCACAACACTGCTGTTCCCTTCTCTGTAATGCTGGTGCTAGAGCAGGCGGCAGTCGGGGTGGGCTATTGTGTGCTAGGGCTGGAGCCTGCTGGCTGCATGGGGCGGCAGGGCTCCCCTTCACTCACGCTTTGACCAGATGACTTGAGCTGCATGTGTGGGGCGCGCGCAGAGTGAAGCGCAGAGCCACTCTGTAGGGTGAGGAGGACCTGTGTGCACGCGTTCAGAGGAAAATGGAGTCTGAAAATCAACCTACCTGAACAGTAATGAGCTGATGTTGTGTGCTGCTGATTACTGCATTGAGTCATCTGCTGTTGTCCTCAGCTCCTGAAGCGATGCTCTTTGGAGTCTTTTGTACTTGTTTCAGCACACCGTCTGTTTGGAGCCTTTAGAGCGCCGAGTTGCAGTTACTGAATTGCTCGCTCACGTTTTTTCACTGATATAAAATACAGAGAGTGGCACGGTCAGAGTTTCCCACGGGAATTGTCCAGGTTCTGCCAGCTGTTGTCCAAGGAGAGGGCTGTCTCTGCCTGTCTTTTGTCAACTTCAAGGTCCCTTACAACCCAATCAGTTTGTGATTCTGTCTTTTGTTTTATTTGGGGTCTTTTCAGCTTGATGAGCTGATACTCCAGGTCACATTGTATACGCAGCCAGTTAGCTGAGGCCTTTTTGAGTGGGAATTTGTTTTTCTTAGGTGCTTCTGATACAACCAGTGGCTGTGTAGAGCTGTTGCAGTCGTAGATACATTGAATCATTTAGGTTGTGAAACACCCCAGACCGTTGACTGCAACCATTAACCCAACTCTACCAAGCCCACTGCTAAACTGGCTTTTGAACATGGCCAGAGATGGCAATTCAGCCACTTCCGTGGGCAGCTTCTTCCAAGGCCTGATGACCCTTTCCATGAGGAAGCTTTTCCTAATGTCCAACCTAACCTTTCACTGGCGCAACATGAGGCTATTTCTTCTTGATCTTTTACTTGTTACTTGTGAGAAGGGACCAATGCACACCTTTCTACACCTACTTTCAGGGAGTTGTACACAGCAGTAAGGTCTCTTCTCTCCCTACTTTTCTTCAGAACAAATAACCCCTGCTCCCTCAGCTGCTCCTCAATAGGCGTGTTCTCCATACCCTTCACCAACTTTGTTATCCAGTGTCAGCCAAAAAGCAAGAGACTCAGCTGTGTGCTGGAAGTCCCTGTGAGAAGCAGCTTGTGGCACAGTTGTCTCAGCTCTTTGCTTTGCAGGGGTGGTTGCTGGGTTGCTGTGAATTTTGAATAAATGGCAGTTTGCTTCCACACTCAGAAGTGCCCTCTCTGTGCTCTGGGGAGCCATCAAGGAGAAATAGCTGGTCAGTATGAAATTGATCAAGATGCAGTCCCTAGGTCATGTCGGTCTGATCTAACTCCTGCCTTGGTGTTGACCAAATACAAAGACTTAACACACGATAATGGTCCTCTGTCTTCTGCAACAGAATATTGATTAGATCATTGACTAATTGTACTTACAAAACTTTTCCTAAGGCTCAAGGTGGGCAACTCAGTAAAACTGAGCAATGGCAGGTGGAGATTTAGTACTATCATAGAATCACTACGGATTGGACCTCAAAAGATCATCTAGTCCAATCCCCCTGACACAGCAAGGGTCACCTAAACCAAGTCACACAGGAACACACCCAGGCAGGTTTTGAATATCNCCCAGGATGCTGTTGGCCCTCTTGGCCACAAGAGCACATTGCTGGCTCATAGCCATCCTGCTCTCCACCAGGACCCCCAAGTCCCTTTCCCCTACACTACACTCCAACAGGTCAGTCCCCAGCCTATACTGGTACCTGGGGTTGTTCTTGCCCAGATGCAAGACTCTGCACTTACTCTTGTTATAGCTCATTAGATTTTTCTCTGCCCAGCTCTCCAGCCTGTCCAGATCTCGCTGAATGGCGGCACAGTCTGCTGGGGTGTCGGCGACACCACCCAGCTTGGTGTCATCAGCAAACTTGCTGACAGTGCATGCCAATCCCTCATCCAAGTCATCAATGAACAGATTGAACAGGACCGGTCCCAGCACTGATCCCTGGGGCACTCCACTAGATACAGGCCTCCAACTAGACTCTGTCCCATTGACCACTACTCTCGGACTTCTACCCTGTAGCCAGTTTACGATCCACCTCACTACCTGAAAATCTAGGTCACACTGCCTCAGTTTGGCTGGGAGGATGCTGTGAGAGACTGTGTCAAAATTTAATTAATTTAATACTTTAAATTGTTGTGTAGAGGTAAAATGAAACCGAAATGCAATTAGCAGCCCTAAATCCTGAGTGTTGGTAAATTAAGCACCGAAACACAGAAGAAACTGCTACTGCAATGTTAGAAAGATTTTGCACTTGAAATTGAGTCTCTCTTCACTCTGCATTTTTCACTGATGTGTAGCAGTGTCAGCTCACAGGAAAGAGAAGTGCAGCCCACCTAACAATGCTGTGCACATGCAACATGTGCTGTGGAAGTAACGTGTCCTGCGACCTAACTGCAGCTTGTCACAGCTGAAGTGGGACAAATTGATTTGGGACAGAGAATTCGGTGGTGTGCTCCTGCTTACATGAGAATTACAGTCACACAGTGGTTTCGGTTGGAAGGAACCTCAGAGATTACCTACTTCCAACCCCCTGCCGAGGGTAGCAGGTTGGCCACAGACCCATCAGACTTGGCCTTGAACACTTCCAGGGAAGGAGCAGCCACGGCTTCCTTGGGTAAATCTGTTCCAGGGCCTCAGCCCCCTCACAAGAGGGATTTTTTTCCTAACCTAAATCTGCCCTCTTTTAGCTTGAAGCCATTATCCCTTATCCCATCACTAGTCCCTCGTGAAAAGGTCCCTCTTTGGTCATCCTGCAGGCCCCCTTCAGTTACTGGAATGGTCGTGCTTTAGTGGCCTGGCTGGCATCCTCTTCCCTTCTGTTACAGTTCACTTCCCTTGTAACTTGAAATCTCCCTTCTTCTAGCGTGAAACCGTTACCCCTTGTCCTGTCACAAGATGCCCTGGTAAGAAGTCCCACTCAAGCTGGCATTTAAGAGTCTAAAATAATAATTCAACAGTCAAATCTCTGTCCTGCTGTTTCCCCAGTTTGCTGAGTGGTGTTTGGAGTACGGTGCCCACGGATGTCGCATTCCTGACCGACCCTATTCTCTCTTTGAAGGTAAAGCGGCGGTGGTGAACGTGGGGCTATGTTGCACGGGAAAGGGCAGCCGTGTGGTTTGGGCACGTGCTTAGGTGCTGGGAAGTCTTTACTGTTAGGCTAAGAAGGGGGAGGAGAGGAGGAGGGGAAAAGACAGAAGACAATCGTGACTTAAAGTTTGGATTGCATGTCAGCAGCCTCCAGTGTAAAGCCAGTGCTGCTGCTCTGGATTAAAACACTGCTGTGCTGGTGCCTCTTGGCTTAAAGCAAACTGGAGTCTGGGCAACAGTTCTGTCACAGGGATTGTTGCAGAGCGACTGCGCAGAGGAGCAGTTGTGGGTTGGGAGTCTCAAAGTAGTTGCTGGTTTGCCAGAACTAACCCCTCTGTGCTGTGAGAGTAGAGCAAGGAAAAGCCAGTTTTAATAGGAGCCCATCTCGCTGGAACAGGAGAGAAACAGACCCAGGTGGGATTTGAAGTGGCTGCTTCCTGAGCAGCAACCCCAGTGTGCCACCTTACACACAGATGGGGGAAATTACAGCAGCACGAGTGGGTTCTTTCTGCGCAAACCAGTCCTGGGTGTGAACACAGGACAGCACTAGTTAGACACCTGCCTTCTAGATACAGAGCTGTGGTCCTGATGTTTAAAGGAGAACAGTGCAAGTCTTCTCTTTCCCAGTAGCTCTCTTGCAAACACCTGTGGGGGTGGGGAAAGAGTTGTGAAAGAGTTTGGGTAGTGGTTGGGCTCAGTGACCTTGGAGGTCTTTTCCAACCTAAATGATTTATTTAAAGAGCTTTGAAATCTGTTGCAAAGGTGCCGTAGTGCCAACAGTAGAATCATTTGTGCCCTGATGCTGACGTAAACCTTTTGTTTTAGTCTCTTGATTAGGTTTTACGTTTCTAAACTTCTGCATTGTGGGCGGGATGTGTAGCCAGGATGATATGATGTCTGATTGTGCCTGTTCACACCCACGTCGAGTGGAAGTTGCATCTTACGGGGTTGTCGTAATCGTTTTATTTGCATCAGATGCTGTATTTCAGGAGGGTTCCTTTTTTGATGTGTTTAGCTGTTGACAAACAGAATTCAGCCTGGTTGTAAAGCTGAGCTTGTATCTGCTTGTTCTCCTGCTGTAGGGTGCCATGATTATCTATTAGGTGATGCTGGTGTTGCTGCTTTAGGCTCTGTGTGATCAACACGCAGACTGAGTTGGAACATCACAGGTGCAAGGAAGCTTTGCCTTTGGTTTTTAACTACTGAAATGAGAAGCGAGACCTGCTCCAGTTCTGAGGAGCGGTTCAAACTGGGATTGTAGTTTTTCTTGGCTGAAGTAGTACTGAAATTGTGCAGCTGGAAAGACAAAAGTGGGGAAGTCTGGGCTCCTGCGTTTGGTATTTTCAGCTGCAGCTTGGTTTCCTGGGGTAAGAGTGGAGGAAGTTGCCCATCTCTCGGCCCCAAGTGTACCTGTTCAGAAGCAGATGTAGTGAGCAGGTGTTCAGGCAGGTGATGTTGCCTTTGCTGGCCACTGTGCTGTTTTGATGACAAAAATGCACAACAGTCTCTTTCTCTTTGTTACGTTTCAGGCATGGCTGGAGCTATTCACTTCCTCTCAGATATTTCAGTACCAGAGACTTCCCAGTTTCCGGCATTTGAACTTGGACCTCAGAAGAGGGGAAAGCAAAGTGCAACAGGACAGCTAAAAGAATTTTATAAGGAAAGTGATGCCAGAGGAGATGAGACTGTTTAGTGCCTCTGATACAGAACCAACTCGACCCTGAACTGATTGATGGATGGATAAACCTATTTTCTCCCCCACCCTGCTCCCAAGGGCCATGAAGTCATTAGAGCATGAACAGGAGAAACCACACTCGAGTTCTGTTCAAAGTGACACCTCCCGACACAGGACAAGAGAAGCTGAGTTTTGAACTTGCTCTCTTGCGTTGTTTTTGTCTCTCCAGGTCTGTGATGCCTCTGCACGTGTATTGGTGTTGTGTGTTGATTCCCGTCCTGTGTTGATAGCAAAAATCTGGTCTCTGTGTGAGTCTGTGTCCTGTGTTTTGTGCATGACTCGCAGCAGCAGTGTTGCTTTCTGCAGCATGGTGACCCAGAGAGTTCCACCTTGATGCCAGGGAGCTTGCTGCAGGGCAGTGCCCAGGTGAGCCAGCAGCTTCAACAGAAGAAGAAAAACATTTTATGTTCGTGTTTGTCAGCATTTTTCTCCACGATCTCTAGAAGCTGAGGTGAGGGACATCACCCTTTTTTGACCAAGAGGTGTAAGGCCATCTCTGTTTTCTGAAGCTTAGGAGGTTGGAAAGTGCCTGTCTTGTCTTTGATGCTGTTGTGGGAGGACTTTTTGAAAACCTGAAAGAGGTTTGATAGCAGTACCCGGTTGGTTGTCAGGCCCTTGCAGCGAGGTGGAGGTGGTGGTCCCTACCTCTGCCTCTGTCAAGTCTCATCCCATGGCAGGAGCTTAAACTGCACTGTTAGTACCTGTACGAACCTCCAGCTGCCACTGCCAGCAGAGCAGGAACAACAGCGTTCTGCTTCTCCTCTCCTGCATGTGGAGGTGTGATAAATCTGTCCTGCAGCACCATGTGCACAGACAAGTGAGGGAGGGTGTCAGGGCAGCGTCTGATGCTGGAAAAGTGTGACTGTTGCTTCTGAACCGAGGCAGTGATTTACTTCAGGCCCTTCCCTCCCTCTTCCAGCCCTGCTGCATTTAGCATGTCCAGTATAAGAGGATTAATAAATACCAGCTGCTTGTGGAGGGTGCAGCAGATGAATGAGCAGTATGAGACTGTTGCTAGAGGCTGTAATTTAAGGTTCTTTCATCCTAACATCCAAACAGCAAAACCTCCTTTGCCCTTAGCTGTAACTGTGCTGCTGGTGCTTTGCTTCCCACTCTGGGGTGGTGGGGTTGTGAAATACTGGACCTGCCTCCATGTGCTTCTACGCATCGGGCTTAGAGGTAGGATGTACCCTGAGTGCGGTTGCAGCGGGTTCAAGGGTTCAGGGCAGCTGTAAGGGCCTCTTGACGCACTGGAGCTCTGCTGTCATCCCTGCCCCGTTTCGTCCTGCGATTCATCATTCTAGGTGCCTGTTTCAATTGCTGTCTTCTGCTGGGCACAACAGATGGCAGACAGTCTGACCTCCAGCGGTGCAGCAGGACATGTGTGACCTGTGGGCTGTCTGCTGAGAACCGGCGTTTGCGGTCAGGTATCGCTGTTGCTCCTGCATAAACCTCTGAACAGCAGCAGGTGCCTCCTTGGATTTTGCAGTTTGTGGCCAAATCTGTGGGGATGTTAACAGTCTCCACGTTCAGATCTGCTGGGCAGCTGCAGCAGTGGCAGTGCAGGGACAACATAGTGTCACAGTGCAGCTCCTCTGCTGGCTTGTCAGGACTGAGACAGGAGAGCAGTGTGAGAGAATTTCCCACCCCTCTGAGGAAAAAATAGAAAGTGGGGTGGGGGACAGCAAACCCAACTGTGTCCTCATCCAGGGGTGCAAGAAGATGCTGAAAGGCAGTGGGAGTGAGTGGTGCTGCAGGGCAGGCAGCTGGGGTGAACCAAACCCAAGCACAGTGGCAGATAACCGCTGATCTATGAGGAAGAGGTAGAGTGGGTCCAGGAGGCAGTGGCATGGAGTGTGTGCTGGGAGATGTTATCTCCGATGGGATGTTCCTCCATGGCTAAAGTCTATTTCTTCCTTCAGCCTGTGGATCATTGATCCTGCCCACAGATGAGTGAGGGAAAGGGCTGGCCCCTTTTTCCCTCGTCTTCCACTGTGGGGTGGAAGAGCATGTGGGGTGGGTTACTGGGAAGGGTATCCACCTGCAAACACAGAGCAGAAGGCACTGGCTTTCCCAGCAGAGCACAAACCTCTGTTGTACTGAACACTTCATTGGGGGCAACAGGCAGGTTTTAGTTCAGTGACGAGTGTGTCAGCCTGCTTGGTGGCTAAGTGGGGAATTGTCCCCGTGGGAGGTGATTTGGGATGGCTGGAGACCCAGGGGCATTAGGAGTTGCCGAATTAAAAACCAGACAGGTGTCAGCACATTCAGAACAGCTTAATCCTGAGCAGATTGCCAAGGTGCTTGAGGGCACCCGTCGTTTCAATAAGCCAGTCAGCTACCAGCTCTGTCTGCACAGCAACCAGCCTTCTGCTGTGGTGGGGCCTGGCACCATCTTTCTTCACAGAATCTTCTTGGAATTGAGTAACAAAGACTGGGAACGAAACGTTCTGAGTGAGGAAGCACCTGATGGCGTGTCTGGCTCGTCTTCCCACTGTGGTTCTCCCTGTGGTTCCTCCTTTCATTGCAGTGTTGATCACAGCGCGCAGTGTCCTTAAGGAAGGGCAGTGTGTGAGGGCATCGTATGTTCAGCAGTCCCATTGAACTTGAAACATGGAGAATGTCTCGGTATCGCCCGGGTCATTTTGTCCGTGTGTAATTGCCTCTCTGTTGCAAAAAGCAGTCGTGTTTAACAGTGGAGACGCTCTTTGGGCAGAAACAGAGAAAAAACAGCTGATGTTGTGGTGTTTGGCTTCATTAGTAAAGATCCAGCTAAGTGGTGGTGATCTGTGTGGTTCTTCCTTTCTTCTCTTGTGCTCTGCTCCTTCCTTCCCTCCAGCACTGTGGTGAGGGTTGTCCCACTGACCTGACTGCTGACCTGCCCCCCAGTCTTACAGGATGAGGTGGGCCAGCAAGTGAGCAAAATGCCCTTCTGTTACCCTCCACAGACCTCTGTCCTGCTTCTGCTCCAAAGAGAGCTCTAAGGGCTCCCTTCCCAGGTAGGCAGGTTCCAGTCATTCAGGTACATCAGGTACATTTTGAGGATGCGAGTCCTGCAGAAATGATCTCTGGGGTGTCTCATTCACACTCCTGGCTTCACCTGTTGGTTCAGTGGCTCAGCTTAAGCATTTCCATCCTACCTAAGGCATTGTGTTCAAGGCATTTAACCCTCATCTCCTCCTGTTCATTAAAGACCTCTGTAAGAGGTCCCCACCACCCATTAAATCATCTTCCTGATGTAGAGATGAGATCTCAAAAGCAGGTGGCTAGTAAGCCCCATACCCTGGTCTGGTGCCTGTAGGAAGGGGCAGCATGTGTCCCTCACATCTGCAGGGTCCCCAGTGACCAGGGCCAACCTTATTCTGCAGTTGGAACACCAGGCTGCCTCGTCAAAGAAGCACTGAAATCTATGTGGGGTATGACACAACCTGCAGTGGTGGCGCTCAGAGACTCTGACACAATGATCCCAATGAATGAAGCATCAACACACTGCACACTGCTCTGTGAAGCTGCAGCAGCTGGCAGCTTCTCAGCATCGCTGCTGCCAAGTAAAGTCCCACTGGAAGATGTTTTCCTTCACCTGCCAGGGCTGCAGCCCTGACCTGCTGTCACTGCCTGCTGGTGGATGCAAACCTGTCCTTTCCTGCAGCAGGGCTGCAGCCTGTGCCTCATGCGTGGCTTGGCCAGAGCACTGCCAAGAACAACTCTTGGGGGCATTAGCGCTGCACACAGGAGGTCACAGTGTTCGCTTCACAGGTGACATAAATAACTTTAAATATTCAGTACAAGAAACAGCCAGAGGCACAGTGACAGCTGGAGCACTGCAAACAAAACCCTTCACAAGGCTGATGAGCAAAAGGAGCCCCTGAGACTGGAGAAAAACCACCTTCTCCTCCAGACCACCAGCCAAACCTTGCAACACATGCCCTGTCTGCTCTTGAATGACTTCGTAGTATTGACGTCAGCCTACTGAAAGTTCATAGAATCACTGAATGGTACAGGTTGGAAGGGACCTCAGAGACCTACTTCCAACCACCTGCCCTTGGCAGCAACACCTCTCACCAGACCAGGGTGCCTAGAGCCCCGTCCAACCTGCCCTTGGACACTTCCAGGGTGGAGCAGCCACAGCCTCGCTGGGCAGCCTGTTCCAAGGTCTCAGCCCCCTCACAGGGAAGAATTTCTTCCTAAGATCCAATCCAAATCATCCCTCTTTCAGTTTGAAACTGATCCCCCTCTTCCTATGACTAGAGTATCCGGTAAAAAAAAAAACCCTCTCCAGCTTGTGTAGCCCCTTCAGGTCCTCACGAGAGCTTCTCTTCTCCAGGCTGAACAGCCCTGACACCCTCAGCCTGTCCTCACAGGAGAGGGGCTCCAGCCCTCTGGTCATCATTGTGGCCTCCTCTGGTCACATTCCAACAGTTCCATGTCCTCTCATGTAGGGGACTCCAGCACTGTGCACCGTGCTCCGGGTGAGGCCTCGCAGCAGCAGAGCAGAGGAAGAGAATCCCCTTCCTCACCCTGCTGGTGACAGTTCTCCCATCCTTCTTCCCACTTTTTTTTTTTTTATTTTTAAACAAAGGGAAAATATAGGGGAAAATAAACCCTGAAACCTTCCGAAGTCAAGACAGCACCAGGAAAGGCTAGAAAACCACTGTCGAGGACTTCACACGGGTGCCCACACAGACACTGTTTGCAAGAAAGAGCCGGGCATGTCTGCTCACTGCAAGGTGCAGGCGCTGGCAGAGGGGGTGTCGCTCACCAGCAAATAGGCCAGGCAGAGTTCAGGAGGTCCTCACGGAGGTTGGGTTTCACTGCACAATAGAAGAATTCACTGTAAAATGTTTCTGTTCCATTTGTCCAGGAAAACACCAGCTGTCTGTCACACAGGCCTTTCAAAATGTACAAAGACTGAACAACAGCCACCTACTAATATGAGGTGCAGAGCTGGTGGCCACCCTGTGGACACTCCTGCTCTCGGGAGATGTTTTGCTTTGTGCACTGCTCTCCTGCGGCTGCAGTGGGCCCCTTTGGGATGGAAGCAGCACAAGTGTTTCTCAGTCACTCAGATGCTGTCAGAGATCACAACTGCGGATCTGTGCCCCAAAATGCACATCCAGATCTGAACCGCTCAGACGTTCTGGTCCAGCTCATGGAGTTTCCTGCTCTGGAGATGCGTTTCAAACCTGCCTGGCCATGTTCCTTGTGTAACTGGATCTAGGGGATCCTGCTGTGGCAGGGCAACTGGACTGGATGATCTTTCAAGACGCCTTCCAATCCCTAATGTTCTGTGTGATTCTGTGAAATACTGACCTTAACTTCAAGTGTGTGACAGGAGGCTTTTCTCCTCCTCTGTGTGTTCTCATTCAAGTTGGGGACTTTGTTTTTCATGATTTACATTCTGTAGGATTTTCTTTCTACCTTTTGCTCTCCTTAGTGCAGCACCCCCAATTCAAAGCCAGTTAAACCAATTAACAGCCAGTTAACCAAATTAGACCAGTTAACAGCCAGTTGCCACTCCCTCCTGCACGAGTTCATCCCATCCTGAGGCAGTCTGATCTACATTTGTGTTTCACTGACGTGAGAGTCACCAAGGCCCAGGTTTGTTCTTGCATCACCGACTGCACCTGTTATGACAGCAGCCACAGGAAACGTGTCTGGTGTAAGTGGAGTCGGGTGTAAATGTTTAACTGAGAAACTGCTAAAGGGATAAACACAGAACCTTGGGTTATAGTTTATTTATTGACAGGCATTTGTTCTTTATGGTTCCTACAAGACAACTCAACACCTTGTGTTGAACAGCTGAGCTATACATCCCACAGAAGAGGAACCTCAGTGCTTGGATTGCTGGGCATCTGTCCTCTCAGAGTTTCTGCTGTCAGACAAAGGAAGCAGAGCGAGGCTGCTGCTGAGACCTTGAGAAGCACTCATCCTACTTCACAGGGTCTCTTCAACAACACAACTGATTCCTGCTGAAGACTTTTCTGTACGAAACCTAAACCCAGATGTTTTCCTTGAGGAGAAGCCAGAGGTTTATAAAAGCAGAAGGTGCTTGTTTATGGGCAGCTGTGGGGCTTCTGTGGCCAAAGGAACCTGCGTGTTTGCACCTGAGTTTTGTTAACAAGCAACATGGCTGCAAACAGGAGAGAGCGAGCTTGCAGCCTGTTGAGCACCTGGAAAGGCAAGTCTGTCCTGTTTGTAACAGAAGTGCAAAACCCCTTTGGTGGACAGAGCTGCAAGTGTTGGGGCTGTTTGGCCTAGTGAAGAGGGGGTTCCAGGAAGACTTCACAGTAGCTTTCCAGTACCCCCGAAGCTGGGGAAGGTCTTTTGAGCAGAGGTTCTAGTAATAAGACAAGGGGGAAGGGCTTTAAGCTACAAGAGGGAAGATTTAGATTAGATTCTAGGAGGAAATTCTTTACAGACCATAAAGTACAGACTGAGCTATGCAGGGGCGCATTCTGTGTCCCTCTGCTGAGGGCACAGCTAGGTCCATGGGGTGGCTACCATCTCTGCCAACTGGGACCAGTGTTTCACCACCCTCATCGTAAAAACTCTTTTTCTCGTGTAACGTATGTTTCCAGCTTGTAATTTAGAACCAACGCCCCTCATCCTGCTGTGACAGGCCCTGCTAGAAACTCTGTCTTTCTTGTACGCGGTATGGTCTTCCTGAAGTGCTCCCTTGACCAGGCTGAACACCCCAAACTCACACAGCCTGTCCCCACAGCAGAGGGGGTCCACCCCTCTGACCATCTGTGAGCTCCTCCACATTCTCCTCTCCACGGCCTGGAGACACCTGCTCCAAAAGGTCTGTTCTCATGTGCTGGGGACCCCGCAACCGGATGCAGCACTGAGGCCTCTCGGGTGGAGTCAAGGGGAGGGTAATCTCACTCTACCTGCGCTTGGCCTTGTTGAGCTCTGCTCAAACGGACCTGCACCTCCTCTCGGGGTCGGCACCAGCTACAGCCCGACCAGGGCTGGTTGGCTGCCGGAGGAGGCCGGGCTCCACCACGGCCGCCCCCGCAGTCACCCCGTGGCCCGTTACGCGCCCTGGGCTGGGCACCCTTTTGCAGCCGCCCTCTCCCGGCGGGGCAGCGGCGCGGGGCGGTGCCGGCTGCTCGCCCCGCCCCGCCCCGCGCGCGGTGGTTCTTGGCCTCTTTGTGCCGCCAGTCCTCCGCTGGCGCCGCCCTGGAGGGGTTCGGGCGGGCCGCAGGCTGCCGGCGCTGCCCCCTCCGCCGCATCCTGCCTGCGGGCTACCACCCGCACCACGGCCCTCCGCTGCCCGGGTATGGCGCCGGTGATTGCTCCCGGGCGCGTCTGAGCTGGTCGGGACGAGCCCCAGGAGGAGGAGGCGGAGGATGAGTCGCTTCCAGCCCGGAGTGGTGCTGCTGCTCTCGCTGCTGTGGGAGGTGAGGCCGGCGGGGTGGGGGGCTGCCATTTGCCGCACCCCGGAGCTCTGCGGGGCCGTGATGGGGTCTTGCCCTCGAGAGCAGCGGGTGGGTGCGCCGGTGGCTTTTATTCGGAACATCCTTTAGCGGACGTGATGTTCGCGGCAGGGCGGGGGCGCGGTGGTGCCAGGCAGCGTGACATCGCGGTGTCGTTCAGGTTTGAAAAGGCTTTCAGGGTCATCAGCTCGAGCCAGCGGCCCTGCCCTGTGAAGTTCACCCCTAGACCACGTTGCTGAGCCCCACATCTAGAGGGCCTTCAAACACCTGCCGGGATGGTGACTCCAGCCCATCGCTGGGCAGCCTGTTCCGGGAGCTGACTCCTTGAGAGCTTCATGAAAGTTTTGTAGAATAGAATCATCAAGGTTGGAAGATACCTTCAAGATCATCAATTCCAACCATCTGCCCTGCAACCTCTGATTAATAGAATCTCAGGGATTGGAAGGGACCTCGAAAGATCATCTAGTCCAATCCCCCTGCCAGAGCAGGCTCACCTCACTGGAGAAGCCATGGAATCAGAATCACTCAGGGTTGGAGGGAACCATCATCCAGTTCCAACTCCCCCAGCACAGGCAGGGACACCCCACCCTAGACCAGGCTGGCCAGAGCCCCATTCAGCCTGGCCTTAAACACCTCCAGGGATGGGGCCCCAACCACCTCCCTGGGCAACCCATTCCAGACCTTCACCACTCTCACGGTGAAGAACTTCCTCCTCACATCCACTCTAAATCTACCCAACTCCAGCTTTGCTCCATTGCCCCTAGTCCTGTCACTATGCGCCATCCTAAACAGTCCCTCCCCAGCCTCTTTGTAGGCCCCCTTCAGATACTGGAAGGCCACAGTAAGGTCACCTGGGAGCCTCCTCTTCTCCAGGCTGAACAGCCCCAATTCTTTCAGTCTATCCTCATAGGAGAGGTGCTCCAGCCCTCTGATCATCCTCGTGGCCCTTCTCTGCACTTGCTCCAGCATCTCCACATCCACCCCGGCTGCCTGGTTGTGGAACCCCTGCAGGGACTGTGCCTCCACCCCCTCCCTGGGCAGCCTGTTCCAAGGCCTGTCCACTCTTTCTGGGAATAATTTTTTCCTAAGATCCAGCCTGACCCTCCCCTGGTGCAACCTGACCCCATTTCCTCTTGTCCTGTCACTGGTCCCCAGGGAGAAGAGGCTAACCTCTGCCTTGCTGCAGCCTCCCTCTTTTAGTTAAAAAGTGTTTCCTACTGTCCAGGCTGACCCTCCCCTGGAGCAGCTTGAAGCCCATCCCTCTTGATCCATCAGCACTAATGACCTGAGAAGAGACCAGCACCTTCCTCTCAACAGTGTCCCTTCAGGTAGACAACTACAAAGAGGGCAATGAGGTCTCCCCTCAAACTTGTTCTCTCCAGAGTGCACAGCCCCAGCTCCCTCAGCTGCTCCTCATCAGACCTATTGTCCAGGCCCTTCACCACCTTCACTGCCCTTCTCTGCAGCCGCTCCAGCACCTCAGTGCCCTTGAACAGACGCACCGACAGACTCCTGGGGAGCATGGTCTTACTGACTAGAACAAGCAGCCAAATGCAGAAGTTAGCAGCCAACATTAATAGGAGGGAGGCGTTGTGGCACAGTGGCTGGGAAACCAGCTCTTCTTAGCAGACAGATCCATAGATGTTCTCTGGTGGAGGGAAATCCCTTAGCGTTTGGTTTAAACTGGGGGTTGTGTCCATTGCAGATCACCTGGGGACAGGCCTGTTGTGGACACATTGCCAAGTGCAGCTCCTGCCAGCCGGTGTGTCAGCATGCTCCAGTCATCGCTGGGACATGTGGGGTGACTTGGGAAAGGCCCATGAACTTGTCTTAGGTACATGTTTAGGGGGTATGAAGCCCAGAAGCAGTGCAGCTAGCGTCAGAGGGGTGAGGAGCTGTGCTTCCCAGTGAGGGTGACAGAGCTCTGGAAGGGGCTGCCCAGGGCTGTTGTGGAGTCTCCTTATCTCCTTATCAAACCCGCCTGGACGTGTTCCTGTACGACTGGATGTAGGGGATCCTGCTGTGGCAGGGGGACTGGACTGGGTGATGTTTTGAGGTCCCTTCCAACCCCTAATGTTCTGTGACTCTGTGAATGGTTTCACCTGTGCAGGATCTGTTGGTTAGGTGTCTCTTGTCTCTTAACTACTTCTGTGAAAAAAAGCTGTTGTGTGCCTGAGACAGCCCTTTCTTTGCTAAATCCTTTCTGTGTGCAGCCAGCGTTCCTGTTGTTGGAGCTTGCTACTGGTTTTAATTGTGTGTTGTGGTTTTTGGGGTTTTGTGTTTCCTTTTTCTTTTTATCTGGAACGTTTGTTTTGCCATCTGGTTCGGTGGGTTGGTTGGGTTGTGTTCTTTGTTGGAAGTGCTTTTTAGATGAGGCGCTGTGTGACTAGCGAGTGTCACGGACTGTTTGAAGTACTTCACAGGGGACAAAACCGTCCCAGGGACAGAACATTGGGCATTTAAAGACCTGGTTCGAAGTCATCTGGTGGTTAGACTTTTGGTGCTTGAAACTTTTGCTGTCTCCTGTGCTGAATGCCATGGGCTGCTCTCCAAAATGCCTTCGTTAAAACGATTCAAAATTAATTTGCAGCCTCCTCGGGCCTTTAGTTACTGCTCAGCAGTGTGTGAGCTAAGGGATGTATTTGTCATTCAGCATTTAGCAAAAGACTTTGTTATACAGATAATGTGGGGTGGGATGGGGAAAGCCATTTAGTCCTTCAGAGCAATTTGCAGTGATTTACTGATGTCTTGTGAGAGACTCACCGTTTTCTGTCTGTGCCGAGGTTTAACAGGGCTTTAACACCCTGTTTCTGGCTGGACTCCTTCCAAGTAAACCAGCATACACCCAGTTCATGGCGGGCGTGAGTGTGGGTGCAGGAGGGTTTCTTAGTGGCTTTAAGGTGGAGTCTAGACGGTGATGTGCTGTCCCACTGGGAAGTGGTGGCCTGGTGTTCCTGCTGGAAATGCAGAAGACGCAAAAGAGCTCTTGAGGGGCAGGCGCTTGTGTTTGCTCGTGGATGGGTTCTTGAAGCGTTTGGATTCTGAGGGAATCCCTGTCAGTGCAGGATTTGAACGTAAAATATTGCTGACTTGCAATACGCTGGGGTGTCGGTCCTTTTGCTAGAGGAGCTGGAGATACACTAGTTACAGAAAAGCCCAGAGCACTGTTGAGGGCTGGGTTGTTTCACAGCTCTGTTGTTTGACAAGGGTTTTGTAACGTAACCACTGAGGCTTCTCGTGTTTGAAGAAGAATCTCCAGTTCCAGGACTTGAGAAGCTGCTCTGAGGTGACCTTGTTGTCAGGGGAGAAAAGCCGAAGGTGTCATGGGCTTTGTGCACAGCTTAGTCATGGGCGAACTGTTTAACGCGGAAACTACAGCGAAGAGCTTTTCAGGTGGATAACTTGACAGGTAGTTTTGGCTCTTGCAGGGAGGCAGGAGCACTGTTGGGTCTTCATCCATCTATCTTTTTCAAATTAGTCTGGCTGGTGGTGGTAGCGCCGCGTTACACCGACTGCACCTACCTGAAATGCCCTGTGTGTCTCCCAGACCTGCAGTGCTGGGATATGTGATTTCACCCCTCACAAACAGCCAGTGGTCTGACTTGTTCTGCACAGACAGAACTGCATTCGATTTCTGGTTTGTGTGAATACGTGGCTTTTGAGTGTGTGGAAGGCTTTGAGGAGGTCCTTCCAGCGGTGCCCACTTGGTGCCAATATCAAGATTTTCTGCTTTCATCACATCAGAAATCCCAGCGGCTTTGGCCATCTGAGCTTAGATGTGACTTGAACCAATAGTGTCGCCCTTTGGGACAGGGAAAACATTAAGCGAAGCAAACATCCCCACCCCGCCTGGATGTGAGGGGAGTTTATGCTCAGCCAGAATGAGAACACTAGAGTATCTCTGTGCTCTTGCTTCTCAGATCTAGTGCTTGCCTGCAGTCCTTGCTCCTAAGACTGACTGCTGCAAGCTGCAGAGGTGCTGGGTGGCTGAATCTCCACTCGGGGATGGGGAGAGCCAACTCAAGGATGGGGAGGCAGAACAGAGCTGTTTAAGCCCAGTAGAGAACCCTGTCTGTGCTGCACTGGTAATAAAGGTGCTTTATTGTGACTGCTGCTGAGTAGTTGGCTGGGTAGCTTCAGCCTTCAAAACTGTCCAACAGTTTTAGTTGCCTGACCTTCTGGTTGGCCCAGATGGTGCGTCCAGAGGAGCCCAGAAGCTAATGCACTGCCTGAATGTTTAAGTCGGGCTTTTCAGTGCTCTGCTGAGATAAGCTGCGGTCTGCAGTGGTTGCTGTAGGTGGTGAAACGTGGGTGAGAGTCCCACCGTGAAGGGTTCCACACGGCTGTAGAGAATGTAGATCATCGCTGTTGGACATCATTTCTACACGTTCAGCTTCTTGTTACTAAGGATGATGATGTGGATATGCTGATAGGAACAATGATACTGGGATGGCTGGAAAGAAGCGATCAGTGCAGTCCTTGTTAATTTGTCAACTGAAAGATAAGATAAAAGAGTCAAGTGCTTGTTGCAGAGGAAAGGAATGCTGGATGTGCTATATGAGCAGCAAAACGTATTATCTTGAGATGAAGTGAAAATGCTCCCGACAGTGTGTCACACAGGATTTGTTTAACTAAAAGCAGAGTTGGCTGGTGTTTCTCGGATGGGTAACTGCTGTGGGGGATTTTGGGGATTATTTCTGTAAGTGGACATGCACAGGACAGTTTATAGCAGGTAAGTGAGACCTCAAATCTCCTTATTTCATAAATAATTTGTTTATGGTGCTTGGTTTGGGTTTTATCTGCTCGTAGGACCAAGCCTGTTAAGACGGAAAAAAACACCAGTCTTAAACGATTATCAACCCACATTTTGATCACAGTAGGAACAGGCACAGTTCAGGAAGTTGTGGGGAAACATTGTGCCCCCCCTCCCCGGTCCTCCTTTTCTGTCCATTAGCTTCCACCTTTCCCTTTACGTACGATGTGCGTGTTTGTGGGGGTGTTGGTGTGCTCCACTGTACAAATGCCCCTGCCCACCACGGGGGCCATGTCTGTCACGTCCCTCTCTGTGGAAGCTCATCAACCCACTCTCCTAGTGGTGTTTTAACTCCTGTGGGTGTTGTTTCCATGGGCGGTGGGAGCAATCATTCTGCCCAAACTGATGGGAAAAAGTCTGTCCCAAAAATTCGCAGGAGGGTTGTTGGTGTCAGTGTACCTGCTGACAGTCTCCTGCCTGTTTGGTGCTACATAAGAGCTTAGCTGCTGAAACAGGTTTGGGTGGGTTTTTCACAGGATCACAGAACATCAGGGATGGGAAGGGACCTGGAGAGATCATCCAATCCAATCCAGTCCCCCTGCCACAGCAGAATGCCCTAGATTCAGTCGCACAGGAACATGCCCAGGAGGGTTTGAAGCATCTCCAGAGCAGGAGACTCCACAACTCCCCGAGCAGCCTGTTCCAGTGCTCTCTCAGCCGGTTGGGAAGCAGCTCTTGCGCTGCAGAGCGAAGGCGCTTTTCTCACTTTGCTCCTGCCGAGGAGGAGACAAATCTGTTCGCTGTGAGAGGGGAACGGGGGACTGAGTGCCATTCGCATCCTCCAAGGGGAGGTGTGAATATCTATGTGGTGGGGTTTTGTGGCTTTGGATAGTTGCATCAGAAAAAGAATCTATAAAACCTGCTCCTGTTTTTGATAGCGGTCGGAACTGTTTACCGCCTTCAGTTACGCTTTGTCTAGAAAAGGGGAGTCCTCTGACTCTCCTTTTATCTTGACGCTTCCCACCCAGCTAATGCTGTGTTAAGCGTGACCAAAGTAAGCTTGATCAGCACTTTGAAATGAGTTTAGCTAGAATTGGGGAGGGAGGGAAAGCTCATTGGAAACTCTCTTTGGTCTAATGCAAGTTTATTTTGGCCTGTTCCGCTCAGCAGAGTGGCGTGAACACGCCCACGTACAGGCTTGCTCCGCTCGCCTGCATAGGCTGGGTTTGCAGGCAGGAGCAGATGCGTGCTGGAGCTTTTACTGCCGGATGTGTGGTTTAAATTCCTTGTTCTGTGCCTAGACTAGGTGGCTACAGATGTACTTCAGACTTGCTCTGATATAAAAAAAAATCCATATAAATACAGGAAACAGCACAGCAAGCCGTCATTTTGAACATACCAACCTTCCTTCGCTCTCAGCGATGCAGGTGTTCCGACTCTTGATTTGGTTTTGCCGAAGACTGTTGAAATCTGCTTAGGGCTCACGATGGCAAACGCCAACCCTCTTCAGAATAGCGAGAGGCAAAGTCTGTCTAAAACAATCCTGATGCTGATTCTATTGCTGCTAACTCAACAGGGCTGGAAATGATAGGCATAAGGCTTGATTGTCTCATAAAAAAGTGACCTGAAGTGGCTGTGACCTGAGACCTAAGCCACCAAACATGTTGGCTGTTTGCATATGTGTACTAAGCTTGTGAAACACTTTTCAAATAACTGTATTTTTGTAGAATTTGTTTTTAGTATGTAACAGAGAGCTGAAAAGTCTCACATACTCTTACCCCCTTTTGTTTTCAGTTGTACAGGAAGTGCTGTGTTTGGCATACATGCTACCTAAGAGAAAAGGAACCTAAGGAACATTAAAAACAAAATCATCCTCCTCTGCCACCTTAATTGCAAAGTACTCCTGCCACTGTCATCTACCGAACAAAACCACCAAAGTTTTATTGACAACAGCCTGGGTGTCTGCAGGAGGTGTAGCTGATAAGCTTGTGTTGCAGTTTGAGAACTGCTAGAATTTTCAGAGGTGCTTTCATGAGGAAGAAAATTTGTTGTGTTCTGAGGGACCTGCTCCCAGTTGCACTGTCCCAGAAGCGTCTGTCCTGGGACCTGCCCCTGAAAGGAGGGCTAGGGAGAGCCTATGAAAAACCGGGACAGGGCCTTTGTTCGCCCCCTTTTTGGGAGCGGTGGCCCTGAAGGCAGTGCCCCCCCCCCC
>VXBP01008960.1:1969-39130 GCA_013400115.1 Rhinopomastus cyanomelas | reverse complement strand
GAGGTGCTTGAGCGTGTCCAGAGAAGGGCAACGAGGCTGGTGAGGGGCCCTGAGCACAAGCCCTATGAGGAGAGGCTGAGGGAGCTGGGATTGTTTAGCCTTGAGAAGAGGAGGCTCAGGGGAGACCTTCTTGCTGTCTACAACTACCTGAGGGGTGGTTGTGGCCAGGAGGAGGTTGCTCTCTTCTCTCAGGCAGCCAGCACCAGAACAAGAGGACACAGCCTCAAGCTGCGCCAGGGGAAATTGAGGCTTGAGGTGAGGAGAAAGTTCTTCACCGAGAGAGTCATTGGCCACTGGAATGGCCTGCCCGGGGAGGTGGTGGAGTCGCCATCTCTGGAGCTGTTCAAGGCAGGATTGGACGTGGCACTTGGTGCCATGGTCTAGCCTTGAGCTCTGTGGTGACAGGTTGGACTTGATGATCTATGAGGTCTCTTCCAACCTTGATAATACTGTGATACTGTGTGTTTGTTTCCAGTTTGTGTGGAAATAGATAAGGTGGGTGGTTTGCTGGACTTCTTTGCTAACTTAAAACACGAAGGGCAAAGCCAAATCCCTTCTGCCTAATGCTTGTTAAGCATGTGCTTAACCTCACTGCTGTCAGTAGTAACACAGGGTCCTCCACGTGTGTGCAGTCCTGCTGGCAGGTATGAAGGAGTGAGGCTGTATTCGGTGCCTGGTGGCTGATCTGGAGTACAGATTAGGCCTCTTTAGAGAAGCAGAGCCTGATGCACGTGAGTTGTCACAGCTGCATTTAAACAAAGAGAAGTTCTCGTCCTTTAATTGACAAAGACCAGTGTCACGGCAAGCATGAGCCAAGGGAGGGCAGCCTCTCGGTGGTGAGGTACAGACCTTCTCTTTCCCAAATTAGGGGCTAACCGCACTACAGAAAGGGGGGATTTTTTGCTCTGTGGGAAGGTCACAAGATCCCTGCCCTGACCTGGTGTGAGGAGCTGTGAGTAATTCATGGTGTCATGTCATGCTTCTGTGTCAGAAAGGGCTCCTGGTTCAAAACCTGCTTGAGGGTGATGAATGGGAGCTGCTGCCTTGTGTAGAGGAGAGAGAGGTTCTGCAGCTGGTGAAACCAACCCCACCTCAGTACTCTCACAGGATGCTGCTGTCCTTTCTGCCTGGCGTCCTGTCAATCACAGTTTGCCTCTGTGATTTCCTTGGCTGCCAACCTGTTTAGAAAAGTGCTGGGAGTGTACCCTGAGTGGCTGGGAGTTGGCACTGTTCATTCCAGTTGGCCTCTTCAGCTGCCTGATGACTCTGTGTCTGAGGAACAGAAGGGAGAAGGGGGTCGACCTGACCGAAGTCTGATGTCCTCCTGGATTTGCCATCTAATCTGTATCCTGACAACTACACCTGTAGAATCACAGGAGAGGATGGGCATGGTCCTGGTTTTGTTCTTCATTTCTCACCCGCTGCCTGCAGCTGTCAGGCACGCTAGTGAAGGAAGAATTAGCCCCAAATTTTGTTCCACTTTCTCATGTTGCTGGTTGTCTTGGGCACACAGTTCTCTTGCTTGCTTCTCTGCTGCACTGCTCCTTCCCCTGAACTATATTGTGGCTGTTTCGTAAGGTAGCTCGTGGCTTTTTCTGTGGGTAAGGAATGCAAATGGCAGCATCTGGCTCATTTCTCGTGCACGTGGGAAAGGGAGCAGAGCGCCTACAGAAGGTTAAGTCCGTGTTGAGGAGTTCTGGAACCTGCTGGTACCCGTTTGGAATAGATCAGCTCTCTTTGGTGCAGTTGGGAGTGTGTTACGTCTGCTTCCTTACAGTCGGAACCAAGAGGGCACCCGCTACCATCCTGAAGGTGCAGAGACTCCGGTGGAATGTTTTACCATTTCTTGCTTTTTTTGGGATAAAAATGCTTTCAGTATGCAGTTGCCTAGTGCTCCCTTGCAGGCTATTAGAGCTTTCAGTATAAGGGCAGTTCTACCATGAAGGTCTAACAACCCACCCCCCAATGCTTGTGCAGACATTGGAGTTTGTGGGTGTAGAAATAGGAAGGTAAAGCAACTCGTAGCCTTCTCTTTTGGTGCTTCCACAAGCAACTGGCTGGACCTTTTGATGTAGATCCAAGCTGTGTGTTCCACATCCCTGTGGTAACTATCATAACTGTGGCTTTCTAGTTTAAAGAGGATGATGCAGAATTGTTCTGTGCGAGGCAGGCAGATGTGGCTCGGTTTGATGGCAAGTTGGCTGTGAGTCAGCAGTGAGCCCTGGCAGCCCAAAGGGCCAAAGGCGGCTTGCAGCGCATCAGGCTGATCATAGGCAGCCAGCTGAGAGCGGTAACTGTTGGGGTCAACGCTGCGCTTGAGTACTGTATGCAGTTGGGTGCCTTAACAGAGGAAGGACATCAAACTCTTAGGGTATGTCCAGAGGAGAGCAACCAAGATGTTGAAAGGTCTTGAGGGCAAGATTTGAGTCGTATGGTTCTTCAGCTTAGAGAAGGCTGAGGGGTAGCCTCATCAGTTTACAACTCCTTAAGGTGATCAGTGGAGGGGCGAGTGCTGATCTTCTTCTGGTGACCAGCGGATAGGACTTAGAGAGGGATTTTTTTATGAGGGCATCTTGTGATAGGAAAAGGGGGAATGGTTTCAGACTGAAAGGGTAGATTTAGATTAGATGTTAGGAAGAAATTCCTCACTAGGAGGGTGCTGAGGCACTGGAGCAGGTTGCCCGGGGAGGTTGTGGATGCCCCCTCCCTGGAAATGTTCAAGGCCAGGTTGGACGGGGCTCTGGGCAACCTGGTGTGGTGTCCCCCCGCCATGGCAGGGGGGTTGGAACTAGATGATCTCTAATGTCCCTTCCACCCTAAACTGTTTTATGATATAAGGAAAGCAGCATATTGAAGCAGCATCAGGAGCAGTTCAGACTTATGAAATGTTCTTCACTGGGAGGGTGATCAGTCACTGGAACAGCCTCCCCAGAGGAAATGGTCACAGCACCAAGGCCGCTGGAATTCAGGGTTAGGGCTAGGGTTAGTTAGTTGGAGTTAGTTGGACTTGACAATTTTGCATGGCACCTTTCCAACTGGAGATACCCTGTGACCCTATGGCAGTCCTTGCTCTTAGTGTCTCTTGTTGGTGCTCACTAGAGCAGTTTAGTAGGTGCCGCTGAGCGAGGTGATGCGTGCGTGGGATGTTTCTGCAGACTCTGGTGACCCCGCTCTGTGTCCCCACGCGGTGCAGCTCAGTGGTGGTGCTGAGGGAGAAAGAATAAGAATTAGTGGCTTTTGCTGAATTTTTTTTAATGTTGCCAAACAGACTGATTAACTCAAGGTGGGAAAGTTGCTTCTTTGAAGAGTCCTTTGTAGGAAGGATATTCCTTCCTTTCTTAGAGAACAGACTAAGAGGCTGCCCAGAAACAACTTGTGAAATAGATCAGAATCATTCTTCGTAATGCGGGTCAAATGACTTTGTAATCTTGGTCCTGACTAACCACTGTGTATTTGGTTTAGCTCTTGTTCTGTTTCCTCTTACGTGGGAGGGGAAGCTGGGGGAGGGATGGATGGCCTTTTGTGCAAATGCTGCTTGCTGCTTCCTCATTTCCTCAATAAGTAAAACAGCCGCAACATAGCGCTGGTCTGTAGCTCAAGTGGCTGGTGTCTTTTGCTCTTCACAACTATGTCGTAAGAACACTAGGGATTGGAAGGGACCTCGGAAGACCATCCAGTCCAATCCCCCTGCCACAGCAGGATTCCCTAGATCCAGTCACTCAGGAACACAGCCAGGCGGGTTTGAAACGTCTCCAGAGAAGGAGACTCCACAACCCCCCTGGGCAGCCCCTTACAGGTCTCTTAAAATATTCCTTTCTACAGTAAATATTAGATCTTTAGAATTTGAGTGAATGTGTCCCCAGTAAATGTATTATATAATCCTTTACGATTGTGGTAAGCTTAGGGTTTGACCAGGGGTTTGAACTCACAGCTTCCTAGATTCACAGTCCCGTGCTTTAACCAGCTGAGCTAGCTAAGCACAGCTGGCCTCAGGTTGTGCCACAGGAGGGTTAGGCTGGGCATCAGGAAACATCTCTTCCTGACAGAGTGGTCAGGGGTTGGAAGAGGCTGCCCAGTGAGGGAGGGAGTCACTGTCCCTGGAGGGGTTTGGCAAATGAGTTAGATGCGGCCTTGGGGAACAGGGTTTAGTGGGTAGGGTGGGGTTGGGGTGATGGTTGGTCTGGATGATCTTGCAGGTCTCTTCCAGCCTTAAGGGTTCTGCGATTCTATGATTCGTGACAAATCTGTTAGCTGAAATCACTGGTCACGTGGCTAGCGAGCTCAGTTTATTGCAGTAGTTGGAGGATGGGCTACTTTTACCCTCAGCTGTTAGTGTCACCAGGGAAGAAGTAGGGATGAATTTTGGTGGATTCAGGCAAGGCTAAAACAAAATCAACTTTTTCTAGTAAACTGCTTTCACCCTCGGGCTGTGCTTTCCTGTTCAGTCTGCGTTGTCTGTTGCTCTGATGAATGGTACTTTGCCCTTCTCTTGGCTGTGGAAGCGCAGCGGGCTTGTATTCTTCTCTCTGCAAATTGTCTTTCAAATCGCAGCACTAGAAGCCCTCTGGATTCCATGCGCCCTGTCTAATGAGCAGCCTGCATCCCAGAATACTTCCACCTCTTGCCAGGGCACTGAAAGCGGTGGTGTTCAGGGACTGATACAGTTTTAAAGGTCAGATCCCATCAAATGTAATAATTCCTGGCCTTTTGTCTGGGCTTCATCATGTATCTACAGGTGCAGTGACCAATAGAACTGGGTCCAAGAACCTGTGTGGGCGAGTTCCGTGACAGGCCTTCTACAGCTGAGGCAGCCCATGTGGCCACTTGTTTCTCAGATGTGGGGGCCCCATGTGATGGGGAAAACGATGCTGCCCTTACCACTTCCTCAATTAGTGTGATGTGACTGTGTGAAGGACAGAGTTCTGGGTGTCTGTTGGAATGGGATTCTGCAATGCTTAGAAGTTGTCAAGTCTTACTCAGTGTCTTAGGTGCTTTTATCTCTTTCTTCCTGCTTGGCTGTGAATTAATCCTGGTAGAGCCTCAAAAGCTGTAGAACAAGAAGGAGATTTGGATCAGCATGCACTGTCCAAATGTCTAGTGTGTACCCAGCTGAATGAGAGTGAACAGACACCGATTGGGCCTTCCCAGAGTACTGGCAGCCATCTGGGTCGCATCAGTACTGCAGATCGCTCTCTTAAATACTGGAGTTTTGCCTTCTGAGCTTGTCTTTTGGGGTCCTGCAGGGACCGAGCCTTCTGTGTGGTTCAACAGAGCGAGCCTCACCCTCAGCTGCTGATCGCTGGTGGGGTTTCGTGATCAACAGTAGACCTGCACCTCCTTCAGAATCTGGTTTTGAACGGAAGTCATAGACTGGCTCTGAGCATCCCCTCAGCCGGCAGACACCAAGCACCCTCCCCTTGCCCTGCACACAGCACCCGCTTTTCTCAGCGGTTCCCTTAACAAAACCAGACTGTCACTGTTTTGGGGCATGTTGGCACCTGCAGATGGGGCTGTTACCGGTTTTACGTTCTTTGTTGTTAATTTCCAAACTCCGGATAAAAGCACTGGGCACGAATGTGCATCCTTGGTTGCGGAGAGTAACTGGTTGATCAGACCTTTTTTCCTTGTGTTGTCCTGCGGGCCGAAGGACAACAGCGCACACAGTGCGGAGGGTGTTTTTGCTAAAGACAATGTTTCTGCTGATCCTATAAAGCACAACTAATGATCTGTGGAACCCCACCGGGTGCTTGGCAAGCAGGCTGCCTGCTCCTCCTTCTCCCACGTCACATGCGCGCGTTTGTGTGGTGTGATCAAAACCAGCCTTTCATTAGCATCGCAGTGATTTCTCCCCCGTCGTTCTTCGTACCGGCAGCAGCAACGTTTGCCATTTCAGCCTGTGGCAGGAAGCACGTTCCCTTTCCCAAAGGAAGTCTGAAAGAGTTCAGAGGCTGCAGAAAGCCTTGCAGTTCGCTCTGCTGCGGTCTGTCGAAGAAATCCAACTATGAGACAGGTGCTGATTTATTCAAAAGCAAACAAAACCCCAAGTCCTGTATTTTTTCTCTTTCCACATACTCGGTGTTAAGGACTGTAGTCAAGAACTGCCTGGTTTAGATACCATTGATTCTCTAAAGATTGACTGCGTGAACCCAATTAGGTATGCATCGTTTGTTTAAAAGATGAGCGTGCTGTTGATACTTTGGACCTCTGACAAATGGCTGACGAATGCGAAAGGAAGAGTTTTATATGCGAAACGTGCAGAGTCCTCCTCCTAGGAAGGGGAAAGTATCAGCAGAGCTGCGCCTCAGCTTCGTTGCAAAAGCATAAGAACCGTGCTTTTGCTGTTAGTGAGTGGCAAGTGGCTTTGTAGGGACATGAATGAATAAGGACGTGAAACTCAGAGATGCAGCCTGTCTTTGAATAGGAGCTGGCAGTGTGGGCATCACCCCTGGTGGCTGAAGTCCTTTTCCATTGCAGTAATACAAGTAGCCTTTCTTTGATGTCTGTTTCACGCGCTGCAGTGAGTTGGTGCCGGCTGTCCTTTCTCGAGGGTTTAATAGTCTCCAGCAACTCCGGCGCCATCCTCCAAAGGCTCTCAGAGGATGAGAACCCAATGCTGACGGTGTCCATCCCCTCTCATGCTTGTGTGGCTCTCCACCAGCCATGCAGGTAAGAGGCCAGTACCACTCAGTAATGTTGATCTTTGCAAGAGATGGGTGACCACAGACTGATGCAGAGGAGACGTGTGAGGTGGAAATACTAACTTGTGCCCTGACTCTCCTGTGTATTTCTCTGGTACTTGACTGTTAAAGAGACTCCAAGCCTTAGGGGTCATGACATTCTTGTCTTGTTCTTACCAGTGGGTTCCCGCGAGGTCTGCAAACCAGCAGTAGAGACAGTAGTTAGTAGCTGCCTGCTTTATATTGGGCTTTACTGGTGTGAAGTTGCCATGGAGATCAGTGGGAGTTTGCACTGTGGAGCGGAGACCACAGCGGTTCGCTCTGCATGTGCGAGTCTGTCTGTCGTGCCCTGCGTACCAGAGCTGGGGCTGTGCTGCTCGCAGGAGAGTTACGCTGACCTCTCTGCCTGATGCCCGTGTGGCAGAGCTGAACAACTGCCCTGCAGCCTTTGCAGCGCTGCTGCAGTACTGAGAGGAGGCGGAACCGGGATTGGTACCAGGGGCCCTGTGTATATGTGGCTTGGTTCCAGGGCTCGTGTGAAAAACAAATGTAGGCTTCTAGTGGATTTTCAATGCAAATGTTGAAGCCCTGTAAGCTAGAAGCTTGAAAGCTTTCCCAAGCTGGAGCCTTGTGTGTGTCAGCAGTGAGCAGTCTGGCTGGCTGAGACACGGGCGTTAGGAGGCGGGAACAGAAATCTTACAACTTGGAGATCTCATTTTAGAACTTGTAAAGCAGATTACAAAACAAGGATGAGGGCAAGCGAAATGAGTGCTCAGCGAAAATACCTCCTTACACTCGTACTCCAACTCCAGCACTTGCAAACGTTGCTGGTGACCATCAGTTGAAATGCTGGAGACTGAGACTGTCATTGAGGACAATGGTGACGCGTTATTGATTGAGGAGCGGGAAGAAAGAACAATTACCATCACACACCTCAAGCTGGACTCTGAAATGAGACTTCCCACGGGGCTGACCTGCAGGCACCAGGATTTTAGCCGGAGCCTGCTGATCTGCAGCTTTCGAATGTGAAGAGCCACCGGTTTGGTAGCAGACCTGCTGGGTTTACAGTGCAGATGTGTTTGCAGGGTGTTACGGAGAGAAACTGGATTGCTTCTGTTTCTGAAGTAAATGGGGATGTCTGACTGGTGAAAATATTTGGAAAGAACGGTTAAGAAGTTGGAAGCTTTGAAGGAGAAGGGGTAAGAGGGATTAGGCAAATGTGGAGATGGGTCTTTGAATACCACGTGGTTTCAGCAGCAGCTACAGAGGGCCCCCCCCACCCCGACATACCCTACGTGGACTGCAGCATTGTTTTGAGTGGGGAATGAGGCCTCTGCTGTGTTTATCTGGAAGGAGAAGCTCCAGTTCTTTCAATGGAAGCTTAAGCATCTGGAAGTCTGGCGTGAATCTGTTTTGTTGTTGGACAGGCCCGACTGCATCCACCGAAAGCAGCTCCGCCAACCCCCATCTCCTGTACTGCTCTTAGTTTAATCCACAACAGTTTGTCATCATAGAATCATTAGGGATTGGAAGGGACCTCAAAAGATCATCTAGTCCAATGCCTCTGCCACAGCAGGACCACCTAGACCAAGTCACACAGGAACACATTTGGGCGGTTTTTAAACATCTCCAGAGAAGGAGATTCCATAACCCCCGTGGGCAAGCCTGTTCCAGCACTCTGTCACCCTCACAGGGAAGAAGTTCCTTCTGGTATTTATATGGAACCTCCTGTGTTCACAGACTGTTACTGACCTGTGTGTGATTTAGCTCATCAGATGCTCATTAGAGAGCTTGCAGCCTTTCTAATTCATGAGCACCAAGAGTCGTGGAGCTAAAACCGCCTTGTCCTAACTGGATTCGTGTGGTGTTTTGGAATCTGGGGAGGCTGATAAACTTACATGAGCTGTTATGTAAAGGTGAGGTGCCAAATGAACATGAAGGATGATAGAAGCATTGCTGGCGTGCTGAGCAGTCTCCGACATCAGGTGTTTTGTGTGAGCAGCAGCAGGAATTGTTGCGACCGGGTAACACGGCTGCTGCTGCCACATCTGCACTGGGGACGGCCATGTCCGTGGGAGTGGCAGGAATACTTCATGTGTGGCGCTTAGAGCTCGGCCCTGACGTCTGCTTTCCTTTTCAGGCTCCCCGGTTGCTCTGAGCTGCCGCCCGTGCTCTGGCAGTTCCCGTGATGACGTGCGTGTTCCACGTTGCCTGTACGCACGCGCTGACAAAACGCATCTCAGTCCTTTAACCAGAATGCGCTGGCAATCTGCAAAAGAGAACAATATCCCCAGGTTGCGTAAAGCAGATTTCTTTTCCAGGTCCCCTAATGGGCTCTAGAGATATTTCCAAGCTGTAGGAAGATGAGGTAGAATGGACAGGTTCTCCGTTCTGCTCCCTTCCATGCCTCGGTCTGCGAGCCAGAGACTTCCAGAAAGATGGGTAGTCCCTTGCGACTACTGAATGTACTGTGTAGCCTCACACAGCATCATCAGCCTGGTGGCGTTCTGGAGGTCTCTTAAGTGCCTCCAACCGTGAACGGACTCTTGAGTTCTCTGGGCCTTCTACAGCAGCAATTCTGCCAGGGTCCTGTACCTGCCCTGAATGTACTGGCTTTGTTTGTGAACCACAGGAGGCTGTGGGACCTGTCAGGCAGAGCCCTGTGGGAGGGATGTGAACCCAGGCAGGTGCCCTTCATGTGAACTGACTTCCCAGTTGCTCTGTGTGTGTCGGGAAGGGGAAATCACCAGGACGGTGAGCATTTAACCCTTTCCTCTGTGCCTGTGTTTATAATTATGCACTGTCCTATGTAAATATTAAGACCATATTTTTCTCTCTTTGTAGTGCACAGAGGCCAAAAAGCATTGCTGGTACTTTGAAGGATTATATCCTACATATTATATGTAAGTAGTCATCACTTTTGTGGTCAGCTTTTTATGTGTCTTCTGGTGCCCAGGAGAGAGTTGGTTTCTGGAGAGTGTTGTTCTCTTACCAGTTGTGTGTTCCCCATAGCTCATCTGGGACTTGTTTTGATTTAAAAAAGAAGATGCAGTGAAGCTCCCTTCCTTTTCCTTTGCCCTCTCTCTGTCCCTTTCTCCTTATTCAAAGAAGTGCATGCTCTCGTTTCACACCCAGTCCAGATGACCTTTCCAATTCAAAAGGCAGGATCCTAAACAGCTCTGATTTCAGAGTGCTGAAATGAAATGTGAGCAGAGCCGTGTGAGGACACTTCTTCCTTTGTTTGAAACAAGGGCAGGCTGTCAGGCAGGGTACCAGTGGTGCTTTGGAGTAAGTTTGGCCCTGTGCTGATGCTGTTGTTGAATTTAGGGAGTCGGGATAATTTGTTACCCGAGGCACAACTGTCCTTTCGGTGAGTGGCACCTACATTCACATCGAGGTGCGCTGTGAACCTTATCTCAGTGACCCATAGGTGCATGATTGAGGATCTCTCTGGACTGCAGTTTTCTGTTTTAAATTGCCCACAATTAAAAAACATCGATGTGTAAGAAATGGCTGGGTGGGAGGTATTTTTCCTGTGGATTTGGGGGCAGAAAGCAGATGAAAGCACTAAACGTTGGCCCTGGGCTGTGTAGGTCTGTTATTACGAACAAAAATAGAGTGAGGTGAAGGCAAAGGGAGCAGCATTAGGTGATTTGTTCCCTGAAGAAGCTCTTCCTTGCTGAATGGTTGGAAATCACTGTAATCCTTGTGCTACCCGAGAGCTTCTGTCCCTTTTCTTCTCCACCTCCACTTCATGTGCCAGAAACAGGAGAGAAAGGCTGTAGAGACAAAAGCAGCCAGGAAGCAGGCTGAGAAACAAAGCTCACTGAAAGAATGAGACTCTGTGTTGTTTAGTCATCTGTGGTCCTGAATATTAACTGCCTGGCAAGTGCCGATGGCCAGGACTCGCTGTCTGTGTTTTCAGGTGACTGCAGTGTTGACAGTGGCTCCTCGGTGGTTGGCCAGAACAGAGGAGCGAATGCAGAGGCGCTCCTTATCTTTGCACACTGACGACAGCATCCGACGGCACTGTGGTTCCACTTGGGTTTTGTTTTACTGTGTTTTGCTTTGCTGCAATGTGGGAAAGAAGCAGGGGCAGTGCCCTCTCAGCACAGGAAGTGAAGTGCTGCTAGGTGAGCACCAGACAGAGCTGGGATCTCAAGGCCAGGTTGGATGGGGCTCTGAGTAACCTGCTCTAGTGAGAACCTGGCTTGGAACCTGGTGTAGGGTCTCTGGGCAGCCTGGTCCACGATTGAAACTAGATGATCTCTGAGGTCCCTTCCAACCTAAACTGTAGAAGAATCTATGGTTCTATGGGCTGTGAAGGGGAAGCAGCCGTGGGCACAGGCAGTTTGCAAATGGCAGCAGAGTGAGGCTCTGCCTGTACTGAGGGCTGTGGGATTGGTGAGTTTAGCATCTCATGAGGTTTGTGGCAGCAGCTCGAGCCATGCTGCTTGTCCTCATGGCCAGAGAGCAGACCATGGGGTTTTACATATTATCACAGCAGTTCATGGCTCCCTTGGGGGAAACTAACTGAAACCAGGTTGTAGAGAGGTGGGGGTTGGTCTCATCTTGCAAGTAACAAGTGACTGGCAAGAGGAAATGGCCTCAGGCTGCACCAGGGGAAGGTTGGATTGGCCCTTGGAAAAAGCCCTCGGGCCTTGGAACAGGCTGCCTGCCCAGGAAGGGAGTTGAATCTCCACCCCTGGATGTGTTTGACAGTCATGGAGATCTGGAGCTCACAGACAGGGTTTAGCAGTGGGATGGGACAATTGGGTTCAGGGTTGGAGTCTATGATCTCAAAGGTCTTTTCCAACATGAAGCGTTCTGAGGTTGTCAATGTTGGGAAATTATGAACATCCCGCCATTGCTTGTCATGGAGGGGCAGTGGGTAGTACGTTTATTCATCGTCACCCTGGTGTTCCGCTTGCGTTTCTGTCTGCGCGCTTTTGCGGCCGGTGTTGGTCTCCTTCGGTAGCTGCCTGGATACTGGATGTTAGCTCAGACCTTTATGCCCCAGGCAAATACACTGAGAGCGCTGCACAAGTATGGGGTCCATAGGGGAGCTGTGCTCTCTGCAGCAGATCTGATACACAGAAGGCTGCTTTCTGATGGGTTTCCTTATGGTAACTAGTTACTGTTTTTTCGGAGCGATGACATGGAGTATCTCGTGGAAAAGCAACATGTTTGTTTCCAGTCTGGCTAAGAGGTTATTTGGAATCACAGAATTGTCAAGGCTGGAAAAGACCAGAGGTTCCTCAGGTCCAACCTTCAGCCCTACCCTACCATGAACCCTAAACCATGTCCTGAAGTGCCACATACAGCCATTTTTAAACACCTCCAGGGTTGGTACCTCCACTATCTCCCTGGGAAACCTGTTCCAATGCTTCACTGCTCTTTTGGTGAAGAAGTTTTTCCTAATATCCAATCTGAACCTCCCCTCATGTGACTTGAACTTGTCCCCTCTTGTCCTGTTACTTCTCGCTAGAGAGAAGAGGCCAACACCTGCCTCACTACAACTTCCTTTCAGGTGGTTGCAGAGAGACATTCAGAATTCATGGAACTGCATCCTGTTTGGAACATTAGAAGGAAGTTATGGGAGGGGGCTGTGGTTTTGGTGGGTTGTTGGTTGGTTTGCAAGGTATTTTAATGTGGAGGGGATGCGGTTGTGTGTTGACTATGTTGGGTCAATCAGAAGACTGTTACTGGTAGCTGTATGTGTCGGTGGTAGTTACCGTGGCACCCTGTTGTAAGTTTATGTAATGGCCTGTATGTGAATGGAAAAAGGGAGAAGAGGACAGCGTGGGATGTGCGCGCTCAGCAGGCGTTGGCAGTAGTGACGTGTGTCACTCTGTTGTTGCTGTGATTAAGAGTTTAAGTGGGAAAGAAGAAAAACTAAGGAAAGGCACTAAGGATTTGGGGTGGGCAAAGCTCAGAGGAGAGGGACTGCGTTTCAAGGGAAGAAATGCAGAAGTGAGGGGAGGGGGTGTTTGAGCGCAGAGCAGCCCCGGAGGTTTAAAGGGAGCGCACGTTGGAACAGAAGAGCAGTTGCTGATGTCTGCAGTGCCTGGGTTTCAGGCTTTGATACCTGTGCAGGTCCCGTTTCTGTAGTCAAGGATCCCCAGCTGCCTCCTACCCGCTCTGTCTTTTCACGCCTGTACGGAGAGGCACAACAGCAGTCAGTATCTTAAGGCAAAGACCCGTTGCTTTGGCGCACGTGTGACCCTTCATTGAATCAATTCGATTTATTAATCCCACAGAAAATTGTTCATTCTAGCACGCTCTGGTCAACGTTGGCTCAGGATGAAATGAGAGGGAGTATTGTATGTGCTGGGGGGGAGAAGGCAGGAATAGGCTCCTCTCTTGGCGTAGGTTAGGTGTTAAATAATCTGAATGCATAATACGCAACTGTGTCCCGAGAGGGCCCCCTCTGTGCCGGTCTGGGTCTGGGGTGTGCCGCAGTGAAGCGAGTTCTGTTTTATTGTACAGTATCTGGGGCAGTAATCCACACAGGCAGATAGGTTTGGTGAAATGACTGCGATATATTCCACTCCTTTCTGTGGCTGGTGACTGCCTGTGGAGTTCCGCGAAGCCCAGCAACACGATTGGTTTTCGTGATTTCCCTCAGGTTGCAGGCCCGTGCGTGCAGTGTGTCCTGTGTTTGTTGGAGACGCTCCGTATCACAGTGGAAAGGTTGGCTCATCAGCTCCGAAATGCCGACTCCTGTGTCCGTTCACGGGTCCGGTGTGGCACGCTTGAACCAAACCCTGGACAGGCATGGCCTTAGTACTTCTGGGCAGGCATGTTTCGTAGAAGGTGCCTGCTTCTCCTCATGCTGCCCGGAGTAGTAGACTTTCAGGCTGGCTGACGCAAAACAGTCATTTGCTCTTATCGTGAGTTTAAAGGAGAGATGGGGGAGCTAATCTTTCCTGCAAAGGCTCTGCTCCAGCTGTGCAAAGATACAGATAAGAGTGGGTCTGCTAAGCAAAAGGAACGTAGGATAAGAAGTCAGTGTGCCAACATGAGTATGCTTGAAGTTAGCTAGATCAGTCAAAGCCCTTCTCTTACGGTAGTAACGTGATTAATGACACAGTCGGTGCGTTGGGCTGTGGCACCGTCGCGTCTCTGTGCGCAAGCCAGCAGCACTGAAGACACTCCAGCTGTTTCTTCTGCTTCTGAATTGTGAATGAAGAGTAGATGGGAGGCTGCCTTACATTTGGCTGATGAGGAGTAACTAGTTTGGTTAGAATGGTGGTGCCTGTCCCACTCTTTGCAGAATATATGTATCGAACCCTTCCGATCCCTAATGTTCTGTGAATCTGTGAACAATTTCCCCTTGCTGCCTTTTCAGGATGTGCCAGGGGAGGCTTAGGTTTAGATTCTAGGAAAAGCTTATTCACTGAAGGTCATAGAATCATTAGGGATTGGAAGGGACCCCGAAAGATCATCTGGTCCAATCCCCCTGCCAGAGCAGGCTCACTTCACTGGAGAAGTTATGGAATTGGAATCGCTCAGGGTTGGAAGGGACCACCTGATCATCCAGTTCCGACACCCCATCCTAGACCAGGCTGGCCAGAGCCCCATTCAGCCTGGCCTTAAACACCTCCAGGGATGGGGCCCCAACCCACCTCCCTGGGCAACCCATTCCAGGCGCTCACCGCTCTCACGGTGAAGAACCTCCTCCTCACATCCACTCTAAATCTACCCATCTCCAGCTTTGCTCCATTCCCCCTGGTCCTGTCGCTACCTGACATCCTAAAAAGCCCCTCCCCAGCCTTTTTGTAGGCCCCCTTCAGATACTGGAAGGCCACAATAAGGTCACTTGGGAGCCTCCTCTTCTCCATACTGAACAGCCCCAACTCTCTCAGTCTGGCCTCCAGCCCTCTGATCATCCTCGTGGCCCTCCTCTGCACACGCTCCAGCATCTCCACATCCTTCTTGTAATAAGGGCTCCAGAACTGGATGCAGTGCTCCAGGTGGGGTCTCACCAGAGCTGAGTAGAGGGGTGTCATCAGACATTGGAACAGACTGCCCAGGAAGGCAGTTGGTTCTCTGTTCCATGATGTGTTTAAAAGTCACGTAGATAGGGAGCTTGAGGATGTGGTTTGTTGGTGGCTTTGGGACAGCTGGGTTAATGGTCAGGTTCTGAACTTGAAGGTCTTTTGCAGCCTGGAGAAGTCTCTGATTCTGTGTGCCTGGGTGTGAGTGACCAATACCATAGGTCTGCTCTGTTTACTTTTCCTCCCGTTGTTAGATACCGTCACGCCAGAGCTCTGGATGACATGATAAATTCTGATGCTGAAGCCCGTGCCTGTCTCGCCCTCTCCTTTCCGTGCTCTGTAGAGTGTGTTTATAAAGCAGCACGGTCGGTTTTGGTGAGCATGTGTCCAGAGCAATGCAAACGCCGTGGCTGATGTCACTGGGTCAGTGAAGTAGCCACCCACAGGGTTTTGCTGTCTGACTCGGAGAGACAGAATCGTTTTGATGCTTCCATTGCTGAGTTAACGTTACTGCAGCTCAACCTAGTGCACTGTTGTGATTTGAGTCCTTTAGTAATGTGATAAGAGAAATAGTGATACTGGATAGAAGATTTATAAAATCAAATAATTCACGTGGGAATGGTTCTCAGGAGACCTCCAGTCCAACCTGCTGCTAAGAGCAGGGTCTGCCATGAGATCAGACCAGATTGCTCAGGGCTTTAACCAGTTACACCGTGGGAAAGCTCCAAGAAAGAGGACAGCACAACCTCTCATGGCAACGAGAGCTCTGCTTCACGTACCAGATCGGAGCCTCTTTGTTTCCGTTTGCATCGGTGTGTCACCATCTGCTATTGGACGGGACCCTAATGGCCTGGGTTAAACCCCCTGGCTTTCTAATTGACTTCAAATAATTCTAGCTGCTGGGGTCAGCTGTGCCGAACTCCTGAGTGATGGCCAGTGAGAGATTTTATCGTGACGAGGGCTCCTGTGTTCTCGGACACAGAATTATGTCTCAGAATGGAGTCAGGGGCTCGGTCACTTGACTTAACATGCGTGCTGGGAAAAGGGCTGTTCTTGGGACCCTCTGAAACAATCTCTTCCCTAGGCTGAACAAACCCAAGTCCCTCAACCTCTCCTCACTGTGCAAAAACCGCAGTCCTTGGCTATCTTGGTGCCCTTTGCTAACTTCATCTCAGTTTCATTCACTTTCATTCTTTTTGCTGTGGGTGCCAACCCCAAAGGTGGTATTTTAGATGTTGTCCAACAAGCGCTTGGTGAAACGTGGTAGTTACTTCTGTTGATCCACTGGGTAGGCTTCTGTTGGCACAGGCCAGGATGCTGTTGGCCTTTATTGCTGTTGTCAACGCTGCTGGCTCACACTCAGCTCGCTGTCGACTGTGATCCCTAAGGCCTTCTCAGCGGAGCTACTCCGACAGCAAGATGTTAATCCTTCCCGCGGGCAAGGGTTTGGATTTGGCTCTGTTCAATTTCACGAGGCCGTTCCTCCAACTGGTCAAGATCTTTGAGTGGCAGCCCTGTCCTCGGGCTCATTGACTGATCTTCAGTTGGGGGCCATTCCAGACTTGGTGAATGAGTTACACCACTGGCTGCAGAACATGTTTGTCAATAGCACAGGCCAGATCTCTTTGGTCAGCTGGGCTTTACTTTTGGCAGAACCTGACGCTCCACTGTTTCTCCACTTTATTCCTGAGTGGAAAAGTGGCTGTCTGGGTGCAAACCACAGCAGCTCCTGCTAAGTTCTGCCACAGGAGCAGCAGAGAAAAGTTCTAGATGGATGTGCTCTGTGAGGTGAGATTTGGAACCTTTACAGAGTACCGGGAGAGTCTGCCTCTCTGTTGGGCCGGCTTTCCTTCTGAGGTCTGAGCGCAGAGGGAGGACTGGCGTTACGGCAGGCCATTAGACAGCAGGAGGTTAGTTTGACAGACGTGGCTGAGCTCATCCCATCGGAAGTGGGGGAGGATTTACTGTATAATGCTGAGCTCTTAACGGTGCTTATAAGCTGTTCAAATCAAAAGTAATTGAGGAGTAATCCCTTTCTCAGCTGTTGTTTGCTCTTGTTTTTCATGTCTGTATGAAGGACATGGGGAGCGTGGAGGCAGGCTTCAGTTCTTGGGACTGCGGGACAGAAGTTAATGGGGCCTTGCTAAGTCCTGTCAGTGTTTTGTAAGGTCTGGTAACTTTGAGCACGAGGGGTTGTTCAGGGTCTTGGCAGATTCTAGAGAAGAAGGGCAGGAGATGGGTCACTTCCAGGTTTAGGTGTTTTCTCTTTAGACATGAGCGGCTTCCTCTGCTGGAGTCTCAGCCTGGATGTCTGATGGTATTAGTGGACCCCGCCGTGCTGGTCATCCTCTCTCATTCAGATAAACCCTGCCTCCTTGTTGTCAGAGGAGTGCAGCTGTTCTCATCTGTGAAGCAACTGATTCGTGTACCAATGGAACATCCTCCTCTGCCCCGGATTAGAGGGTGAAGCCTGTGTGATTTGACACACAATTTGTGAGTGAAGGCTTGCTAACTGAGCCTCTAAACATGTAATTGCCTCTGCAGTTATCCAGTTGAGGTCCTTTAGCTTTGTGCAGAGGTGAGAGCACAGTCACACAGTGGAGGGGGTTGTCCAGAGCCAGGTGATTCATGAAATGCGTGCGTTGAGAATACAGATGTAAACACCCGCAACAAAGACTGATCTGGTTGTGGGAACCTTCTCTTTTCTTTGGATACCTGGAATGTTTCCATCAGAGTCTGTCGCATTCTGTAGTTTCTGTGTTGCCTCTATCCCGTTTTCCTACAAAATATATTTGCTTGGTGTGGGAAGTGGCACTGACCACAGAAACTGGTCAGAGATTGCTGTTACTCTGCCTTCTAGTGATGTGGTGCCTTGTCCTTATAGGGGCTGGAGCCTTTTCAATGTTTCTGTTAAATACAAAATATTAATGCAAAAGAAAAGACATCTCTTTCCCGAAAGAAAAGACCTCTGAAGTAATGGTAGTCACTGGCAGTTGCAGTCCAGTGACTTCTGAGAAGCAAAAATACCGTCGCGTATTTGCAAATAATGGGATGCTTGACATTTTCTCTGTACTCAGTGGTGTTTATGGAAGATGCCGTTTGGCAAAGAACGGGAGGTCTGGGAGCTGTGACCTTGCACTTGTCGTCCGTCAGAGCGAATAAAACCCCCTAGTGGCTCATTCCGAGGTCTGTGGTGTTCGTTTGCTCTGACAGGAGGCGTGGGGATGCCGCTCGTCTTTGTGCGCTCTCACAGAGAACTGATCGCCACGCTCCCTGTGTTTGAAGAAGTGTTCAGCAGGGTCGTTTCGGTACTTTGCAAAAAAGCAATAGAGCTGTGCCACAGGTGTCCGCACGTGACTGACAGCTTGACTTGGCATGGGGTAGTCTGTTCTTCTTCACAGAGCCACAGAGGGATTGGTTTGGAAACGTCCTCCAAAGATTGTGTAGTCCAGCTCCTTGCAGGGATGTCTTTAACTAGATAGGATTGCTGAAAGCCCTGTCCAAACCTGACCATGAGCACTGACAAGGGTGCTTTGCCTTCCAGATTCATAGCAACATCATCAATGATGCTTCAGGCAAGGGTGCGCACAGCTGGGGAAGCCATCGTGCAGAGAGTGACAGCCGTTCTCCTAACATCCTTTTCTCGTCGTATCTCTGTAGATGTCGCTCCTATGAGGACTGCTGTGGTTCCAGATGCTGTGTGAGAGCTCTCTCAATTCAGCGACTATGGTATTTTTGGTAAGTCGGGGCACTTGAGACTTCTGTGTTTGTCCTGTTCTCGTCTTGTTTGTGTTGCTGGCCTCAACATTTTAAAGTGAAGTAGGTACAAGCAGGCAGTGCACATCGGTGCTCTGAGTGGAGGGGGGTTGAGTGCTCCCTCAGCGAGTTTGCAGGTGACGCCAAACTGGGGTGCTGTGTTCATGTGTTTGAGGGCAGGAAAGCTCTGCAGAGGGACCTGGACAGGCTGGATCGATGGGCTGAGGTCAGCTGTGTGAGGTTTAACGAGCACTGGGTCCTACACTTGGGTCACAACAACCCCCTGCACTGCTACGGGACTGGAGGCACGGTAGCTGGAGACCTGCTGGGTGGACAAGGACCTCGAGGTGCTGACTGAAGGCTGACCGTGAGCCAGCAGCATACCCAGGTGGCCAAGAAGTTCCAATGGCATCCTGGCCAGCACCAGAAGTGGTGTGGCTAGCAGGAATAGGGGGGTGGTTGTCCCCCTGTTTTTGGCACTGATGAGGCCTCACCTCGAGTGCTGGATTCAGTACATGAAGGATGCTGAGGTGCTGGAGCAGGTCCAGAGAGGGGCAATGAGGCTGGCGAGGAGCCTGGAGGACGAGTGGCTGAGCGAGCTGGAGCTGTTTAGCCTGGAGTAAAAGGAGGTTGAGGGGAGACCTTATTGCCCTTTACAATTACTTGAGATGAGATCGTAGAGAGGTGGGGGTTGGTCTCTTCTCCCAGGTCACTAGCAGCAGGGCAAGAGAAAACTGCCTCAAGTTGTGCCAGGGTAGGTTCAAACTGGACATCAAGGAAAGTTTCTTCACTGACAGAGTGGTCGGGGATTGGAACAGGCTGCCCTGGGAGGGGTGTACTTGGCATCCCTGGTGGTAGTAAAAAAGCGAGTAGATGTGGCAGTCGGAAACAGGGTTTGGTGGGCAGGGTGGGGTTGGATTGAAGTTTCGACTGTATGACCTTGGACGTCTCTTCCAACTCCTATTGATTCTGTGATTCTCTGTGTTTGTGTAAATGGGAGGACTTTGTATTTTGCTTATAAAGTGCTACCAACGTAGTGAAAAAACACTGGGAAAGGAAGTATGTTGTGTTAGGATGATGCAACCCGCTTCGTGAACTGCAGCCGTCCCACCTGTGTCCAGAAGGGGTGAATCTCTTGTGCCTGTCCCAGCTGACGTCCAGCAGCGGCCTTTGTCCGTCTCCTTTGGTTGAGTTTCAGAAGTGGGTTGTGTGAGGTGCGCTGTGCATTCAGGCGGGGTTTAAGATCATCTTGCCAGCCGAGTTGAGGCTTCAATTAAAAAGGAAGAGAAGAACATTTATGACTGTGAGGGTCTTGCTGGTGATGACAGGAAGAGTTGAACTTGTGAAACCAACAGATCACTAATCTGGGTAAAGCTTAAACTGATTAGTGTTCTGCGCACAATGGAAAAATGAGGTGAAGTCCTTTTGGACGACAATTTAAGAAAACACCTGAATAAAACCTCCTCACCACAGTGGAGAGGATGCAAAAGCTCTCCTAGGAAACCTGATTTCAGGTGTTTTCGTGTAGACTTTGAAGATGGATTAAATGAAAGGTCCTTCAAAACTGAAACAAACAAACTGCACAGCCTGGAAGGCTGCTGCGTGCTGTGATAGAGATTTCCCAAAGCTGGCTGTGGGATTACGGTGCACAGTCCTTCCTGACAGCGCTGGAGAGCTCTGCGTCTCGATCCCTGGGGTGACATCATAAATCTCTGGCTTCCTGTTCAGAGCAAATCCACTGCCCAAACGGAACGTGTTCACGTCACCTCGGGGAGGCAGGGCCTCCTCCTGCTCTCCGCAGAAACGACAGCAGAGGTTGACCCTTTGCATGAGAGACCTCTGGCTGCCCTGCACTGTCACTCCTGGGGCTGCTACGGAAGAGCTAGGCGTGGCCTCAGGCCAGCTTCGGTGTCTGGAAGGGTAGATGCAGAATGGTATTTCTTCTTGTCCCCTACAGACGTCCCGGCCAGCCTCCGTGCTATCAGCACAAGGCTCGTGCCCGAGACGGACAGTTCGGTGTGATTCCTGCCTGGAGCGTTCTGGTGGCCAACGTCAGTTATTAACCTGAACGTCCCAAAACACCAGACAGTAGCACTGTATTGCCAGAAATGACTGTAATATATCGTAGAGTCATAGAACTCAGGGGTTGGAAAGGACTTCTCGGGGTCATCCGGTCCAACACCCTCCAACAAGCAGGGACATATCTAACCAGCTGAGGCTGCCCAGAGTCCCATCCAGCCTGCTCTTGAATAGCTCCAGGGATGGGGTCTCCACCACCTTTCTAGGCAGCCTGTTCCAGGGATCCACCACCCTCAGATTCAAGAACTTTTTCTTGATGTCTGACCTAAATCTCCCCTTTTCCAGCTTCAAACCCCCAGCCCTATCATTCCCTGCCCATGTGAACAGACCTCCCCAGCCTTCTGACAGGCCCCATTCAGGGACTGGTATCTTACATGACATAGACCAGCTCTCGTGAGAAATCTGTTTCAGAAACCCAGGTAAAAGTCACTGGGCAATGGTCGCTAGATGATACTCCTGTTTCTCTCAACAAACAGCCTGGGTTTGAGAGCAGTCTGAGCGCATCTGAGTTTTGACTTCCCTCTTCTTTTTGCTCAGGTTCCTTCTGATGATGGGAGTTCTGTTCTGTTGCGGAGCCGGTTTCTTTATCCGAAGGCGGATGTACCCCCCTCCGCTAGTAGAAGAACCTACTTTTAATGTGTCTTACACCAGACAACCCGTCAACACTGCATCAGGTCAGAGACTTTCACTTTTCGCTTAGCTCCTACCTGTGGCGGGGCGTTTAGAAAGGGAGAGGTTGAGGGCTTTGGTTGCTCCCTTGGAAACTCTTGAGATTTTGTCCTGCTGCGGCAGGGGGGTTGGACTCGATGATCTCTTGGGTCCCTTCCAACCCCTAACATCCTATGATCCTATGATCCTATGACCGAGGACGTAGTGCAGCCACCTCCTGTAATCAGTGAAGTTGTCTTTCCAAATGGCTAAATGCAGCTGCGGTGTACAGATGTGGTTTTGAACCTGCAGTTCCTTTACCGCTGTGTGTCCGTGCACGGCAGAGGGCTGGTGAGGTCTCGCTTCCCGGCGCGGCCAGAGCGATAGGGATGGGAAACGAACACTGACGTGAAGAAGGACTTTGAAATACAGTGGATAACGTGTGGCAGAGGCGAAGAAAAGCTTAAACCTTTTCTTCCTCTGTCTGGCTCTCTCGCAAGTCTTTTTGATCTACCGTCCTTGCTGCAGTTTTTCTGTTGCTGGTCTCATTGCTGTCTGTCTGGTCAGAAGTGGCTGTGACCATCAGGAGGCTCTGCCTAGAGGGAGGGAGCCTGTTGCTCATCTGGTAACACATTTTTCTAGGTTTCTTACCCTCTGGTTGTCAGATTGTCCCAGCTGGGAGACTTGGGCAAAACGCAGACTTGCGGATGTTTGGGCCTGTGGGAGCATTGCGAATCCAGCTGTCTCTGGTTGGGAGACCTAGGGCGCCTGGGCTTTATGTGAGTGCACGTGCTGGTGCTTGCTTTCTCCCTGCCTCAGCAAGGCTGGGCTGAAATGTTCTGACCTGCTCTCCAGGCTGTGTAGGCCAGAGATACCCTGTGCCAGAGAGGTGCCCGCATGTGGCTGCACAGGCACGCGGGGTCCATTGACGGTTCTCCTCTTGGGCTGTTGGTCCAGTGTGTGTCCTACCGGAGAGAGCTGAAGCCAGAGAGCCGTTTTCTTTCCTGACAACTTTTGTCAGAATTGGCATTTTTCGTTGGTTTCGTACCGGCTCTGAAGTGGAAATGAAACAGAACATTTTGTAGCGAGGAGGAGGATTTCTCTGGAAATTGGGTGCCTCAGACCTCTCTGTAAAAAAAAAAAAAAAAAATTGTCGCTAAGCCGCTGCATCTCTGTGGGTTACTGTGGCCGCATGGAGGCAGCCTCCTTGGAAGTGTCCCGGACCTCTTCTAGCGAGCTGAGCCTACGAGCATGGTGCAGATGCTGCACCGAGGTTCTTCCCGCTGTCGTGCGGCTGTTAAGCACGCACAGCCTTTGCAACGCGTTGTCTTTCACCTCTAAGGTTGTACTCGGAGTTGTGCGTTTCCCCCACCAAACCCCGCTCAGTCACAGGCCTCAAAGGATAACGAGATGCTGCAGGCACCCTGACCCTTCATTCACCCTCCTTGTGCTGAAGTCCTAAGAGATTTGTAAGGCTTCCATTCCACATCTGTTTTTCTGCTTGCCTGAACGAACATTTCCACTGAGAGTGTTTATTTTTCAGCAGTGGAAGGTTGGGAGGAGGCAAACTAGCCACACTAACTGTTTTACGCCTGAAAAGTAACCTCCAGGTGATTTGAGCGGGGACCGTTTGTGGCTGGGTTGCCAAACTCCCGATTTAGCGGTAGCGCGTGGTGTCGTGCGTTTCGTGGCGCGTCTCAGAACTTGAGTTGTGGGCGGATATGAGATAAACGTGAGCCCTTTGACCTGCTGGTGCCACCTGCTTCCGCCGCCATTAGCGGAGTGTTGTTAGTGGTTTCACTGTCACTCACGAGCTTTGGGCTCTCGGCTAACCTTGTCAGTTCTATGTCACTCACTAGTTCTGCTATTCTGGAGATGTTCAGCAGTAAAAGTGATGGGAGTGTGTGGTCAACCAGACTCATTTTCCACAAGCTCCTCTTCCAGATCGACAGCACTGGCCAGTTCACTGTTGAGGTGGAGCCCGTGAAACCCAGCTCCTCGTCTGTGTGCTGCTCTTGTAGGTGGAGGCAGAACAAGGGCCTCTCATCTGTATGGCAAAGAAAGAAGCTGTGGAGCAGCCTTCTCTGCTCAGAGCAGCGAAAGGAAAAACTACGGTGGCAGCATGTTTGAAACTCGCCATGTTCCAGAGGAGATGGCTGCGTTCCCGCTCTGCTGTCTGTCGTCTTTGCTCCCGAGTGTCCAAACAGAGCTCCCTGCGCAAACACCCCAGGACAGTTTGCATTGCTGAGCTTTATGGCTCTACCCATCTGATTTAATACCCTATGGACATGTTTTTGGGTTCAGAATGCACCTCCTTCCTTGATGTATGAAAGGGTGCCTGAAGCTTCCAGAAGCCTGGGTTCCTGCTGTGGCAGTGCTGAGTCCTGGTGCCAATAAGTCATGGAAAGAAAAGCTTGAAGGGAAGTCCACCCCTTAGAGGCTGTGTCACGGTAGGAGGCTGCCTGGCACCAGATGTGCTCAGAAATGAGTTTTTGGGGTTTTTCTTAATCCAGTTTTATTTACATGGAGAGGAAAAGAGGAAAACTCATCAACGTCGTGATACAGAGATGGTCTCGGACTTCAACAGCTGGAATTGTACTAAGTCATGTCTGTCCCCACCCCCAGTGATATCCCTTGCTGTTCCCCACGGCAGCAGTCTCTGTGCCTCCTCACTTCATGGCTCAGGCATTCGGTGCTTGATCGTGCATTTCCTTTCATGGTCCCTGCAGGCTCTGACTTAATGTCCTGAATTTAATCTGTGCGATCTTGTCCCTTTGTGTTAGCCTGCGGCGGGGCCATAGTCAGCTTCGGCTTGGGGTTGTGCTTTGCACCAGCCTTTCCTCTTAGATGCGTTGTGCTTAGCAGGGAAGTTCTCCAAGCGAGATGCGCTCTGGGTTTCCAGCAGATCCGGTCTGCAAAATAACCTGTGAAGTGCTTTGGTAAAACGTAACACACGAAGCAGGGCTGTGGTGCAAACCCCGGCAGTGTCCGCGGTTGGGTTGGCCGGGGCTCTGGGCAACCTCATCTCGTGAGAGACTTTGCTGCCCGTGGCAGGGGGTGGAACTAGATGATATGTAAGGTCCCTTCCATGGACCCTTTGAGTGTGCAGAGCACAGGCCCTGGGAGAGCACAACCTGACTCTGCTGCAGTCGTTGATACTTTTTCTGTCCTTTCCTTTCTTTCAGGGTCACAACAACCTGGAGTACCCTATTACACAGACCCAGGCGGACCCATGATGAATCCCATGGCCATGACTTTCCACGTCCAGCCCAATTCCCCACAAGGAAACCCAGTGTACCCACCCCCACCTTCCTATTGCAACACACCGCCTCCCCCCTATGAGCAGGTGGTGAAGTCCTCCACCTGAGGACTTTGGCTTTCTGACCTGACTGTGTGAGAAGAAGGTGCCGTTGCAAAGTGGCCGAGGGCATCCGTCCTTTTGAAGTCCTCTCTCCCTCCTCTCTCTGCTCCTTTAAATTAAAATTAATTGCAAAGGGTAATTTTAAATTTTTCTCTTTTCTTAGAAGTGGATTTGCCTTGTTTGTCTTCAAAACAAGAGCGGTCGTCTTTGTAAGGCTTTTAATGGAAATCTGCGTTTAAAACCTGGGTGTCGTTCTCTTTATTGCTTTTTCTGTCGTGGCTTTGGTGGTGGTGCAGCAGGCTCCTGGCAGCGGCGCTTTACGCGGTCCCCCCTGTGGCTGAAATGCCCCCGTCTGGGGGCAGCATCGGAGCAAGAGGGAGCGAGAGGCAAGGCAGTGCTTTTGCAAGATGGTGGGGATCACCAGAATTTTTTTTCACAATTTTCATGCACGGTTTGATTCTGATACGCAACAGGGAGATGATGTGACAGAAACCACTGTGACTGGAGCACCGGCGCTGTCGGTCCCTGCAGGGGCTTTGCCGAGCGCCCTAGAAACATGGGAGCCATTACTTTTGAATGGGGTGTGCAGAAGGGGAACCAGAGTGGTTTTTGGTCAGTGCCTGGACTCTGCCTGTGTGAGTGACAGCCTGACCCCCATGTTTTGCCAGCGGTGAGATCGTACGAGACAGACGATGACCTAAGTGTTGTCGGTGAGGAGGAGGTGTTACGGTCTCAGAGCTGCCTGCGTTGTGCCTCTCAACAGAACAGAAAAGCAGAGGTAGGTTTTCTTTCCTAAAGAGGAACATTACAGGAAGAGGCAATGGGAGCACGTTCCCAGGCTTTCTGCCCTGGACAGTAGTGGGTTTCTGGCCGCTGAGAACAGTGGTTTTCATTAGGGTCTATATATATTCCGTTCTGCCCTAGAGAGTTCCCAGTAGAGTTGTCACCTGCATCTGTCAGGTCTGTAAAGCTGTTCTCATCTCTAGGACAGGCAAATAAATGATGAGACTCACGCTTCGGAGCAATTCTTTGTTCTGAAGTGCTGAAGGTTTTGGTTTTTCTTACTACATCCCTTAGCGGTAGCCTTTTTCCTTATGATTAGTTCTGGATCACCGAATGATCTTTTTGGCTGGTGAGTCAACAGTGTCTCCACAATGGCCTGCAGCTGTGGTGCGGTATCTGTGTGAGACCTGGTGTAGAGCTAGCTCAGCCTTCAGCAAGCTCTTTGCTCTCTCAACCTTCCTCTCGTCTCAGCAGAGGTGTCCTTATGTGTTCTTCAAAGATTAACACACAAGATCTATTCCCGTGGCCTAGTAATTTTTGCACTATGCATATCTTTTCCCCCTCTGAATTATGCTCTTTGCCTGCAGAGCCCTGAGTAACTGAGAAGTAAGCACTGTCCTGCTGGTGGAGCGAAGTGTATTCCATTTTAAACCTGTGCAAATACACACCTCGCACCTGGAAAGGGTCCAGGAGCACCTTAGTTTGTATCAGGATATCAGGAAAGGGCACAGGCTGACGTAGCCAGAAACAAAAGTCCAGCGGCATGGAAGAGCGGAGGCTTCGTGTGCTGGCATGAAATCGTCCAGATCACACCCGACTAGGGAGGAAGGTGAAGTCTCTGCCTTTGCCTATCTCACAGAGGAAGGCAGTCGGAAGACGGCTGAGATTAGCTCTACCCAGCCTGGTACTTTCAGACACGTGCAGGTGCCTGTGGGCCACGTATGCCATTCCTTGGTGCTCGGCACAATGTTCTGAATTTTCAGAACGCAGTGGCACGGGCTTAAATGTGAGTGCAGGGTTAGGACAAATAAAGGCTTGATCTCTCAGACTGATTTTACCATCTTCCGTTATATCCACTTTTCAGACCCCGCAGAACCATCTTTGCCGTTCCTGCCACGTCTAACGGCCCATTCACTGCTTCGGGGAGCACCCGAGGTAATCCACGTGCCAGAAGCGGGCCACCTCCACACAGGTGTCTCTGAAGGGTAAGGAGCCGAGAGACCCTAACTGATGGGACCGAGCAGACGATAGTCTCGGTCATTTAATGCAAATGCAGAGTCAACCCAAACCCAAGAAAATTAAAGAGCGATAATATGAAAACGATTGGTTCTGCAGTCCATTCGCCACAGACTACGCATGCAAACCAGGCCGAAAGAATCAGTTGTCTACACTTGCTCTGTCGTTAAACGCGTGCAAATGACACGAAAGGCTGATTCTGTTCTTCGCTGGAATATGTCAGTAGTATCTCCTCATAGCCCTCCTTCTCGAGAGCAGAATCTGACCTGAAAGAGTGATGAGTTGGAGAAGGCAAAGGTACATTCCCTTCTTCCAAACGTGCTGCTACTTCTCTCTGGTGTGGCTGGGTCAATAAGTGGCAGTACACAGCAGAAAGAAAATGGGTGAGAAAGGCAATGGAAGAGATGGGAGTAGCAGGGGAAATGGAGAGGCCAGGGTGGGAGGGACACCCTAGTTGAGCAGCCGTCCTTCCCTGAGCTAAACATTTGGATTCATGAACAAGAAAAAGACTGATACAGTGGGAGTGATTCGGCCTGGATCTTCCAGAAGCAGCAGCCAGGTCTAGCAGAACTGAAGAACGTGGGGCTTTGTGTCACCCTGGCTATGGGAACATTCTGAGGGTGGAGGATAATGTGGCAGGAGCCAGCGCAAGGATTATTCCCTAATCAGCCCGGTGTAAGTCTCCTATGTTTCCTAGAGCGTTTCAAAGCACTTGGACACCCTATACGGCACCATCCGGCAGCGTACGGACAGCAACGGGGAATCACTGAAGCACGTCTTTGAGTACGGTTGGCTTTTCAGAATTGCTTTCTCATTCCTGATGTGCACGTTGAGGGAGGAAAAAAAAAACACATCTGAGAACCCTGGCTGAGGACAGGAAAGAGGAGGCTGCTGGTTTTCTTACACTGTCCCCTTTCCCTTCCCCCAGGAAACAGTTGAAGAGAATTAAACTGGGCCTTGGTTCCCGTAAGCAGTGTCTCAAGTCAGCGGCGGTGTGCTCTGTGTATGCAAAATACACACAAAGTCTCTGTTTTTAATGGTAATGAAAAGATTCCCCTTGATTTCAGCTGTAAGCTGCAGAGATATAACTAGAGCCAACTGGGCTTCCACACTGTGGCACCTTTCTTTGCCATCGGCCAACTCAACGAGTGTCATCTACCAACTGTAAAACCGCAGAGTTACTGGGTTTTGTGTGGTGGGATCTGTTTTCCCGCAGCTTAGGAGCAGATCGAAGGCTGTGCTGGCGCACAATCTTAAAAGAGAACACGTAGCGCGAGTCACCGGGGAGAAAATCGTGACTAGATGGTATTTCTGTGTTCCCTGAGCCCTGCCAGGTCTCCTGGCGGTCAGTGCCAAAATGATACTGATCCACAGATCAGAAACGGAGGGGCTGGTGAACTGGTCACTGCTTACCTTTGTCAAGCCAAGCACGGTCGTTAATTCTAGATCTGCCCACCATGGCTCAATGCCATGTTCCAAATAAATTGCTTTCTTGCTGCTGAATGAGGAACCAAAGGGGCGCGAAATACCATAACTTTCCAGGTTTGTCTCTCATCTCATCTTTACTGTAAGTGTAGCCTCTTTGCTCAGCCCTTTGTCCTTACTGTTCTGGTCTCCCCAGACTCCAGGTTTTTACCCCTCTGGCTTATTTTAAATCTCACCGATGCAGAACAGCAGGCAGATGCAGAACACCAGTCAGAAGGAGGGATGTTTGCCTGAGGGAAAAGCCAAAGAGGGCATATCCATCTTTTTCACAGAGACCAATGCGCGGAAGGGAGGGTTCACAGCGGTGCCTCCAGCAACGCAGCCTTTTTCTGCCTCTCGGCAAAATGGGCGTTAAGGAATAAACATCAGAATGTGGATCACTCGCCCAAATCTTCCTCCTAACCCTTCAAACCCTTGTCTTACTAACTGCAGTGTCATCAACAGCTTACGGTTATCGCTGTCGAGCAGGAAGTGTAATTTACTGGTTTTGTTCTCTTGCTTTTCTACTTTTTTTTTTTTGGGTAAACCAGAACTGAAGTTTGTCGAGATCAAGACTAAAACAATGTGCTGACACACAACGCAACTGTTCAGACTGCTTTCCGTGGTAACGAGAAACTGGCAACTGGACCTACTGCTAAGCAACCAGATTGTCACAAGATCCAGAAGTGCGTGTCTGGGGAAATGTGTGTTCCAGGCCCCGACGAGCAGGAGGTGTCCAGCTGTCATTTTCTTTCTGTTCTGGGAAAGAAGAAAATGTTTCCTACGAGAACATAATTTTCCTCTGTCTCGGGAAATTATGCACTGAAACAACACAACCAAATGAAACAGCAATATGAATCTTTACCCTGTCTCCACATGATAGGCTGCTGCAAGACTCCAGAGAGCTTTCATATGGATTGCATTAAATATAAATTTCAGACTCACCTTTTCTTTCTCCGAACCATGAGATTAGGAAGAACCGCTCAGTCCGTGCTGCCAGGGTGAGAGATGGACCCATAACAGCCACGTGTCATTAGTAGGTTCACTGGCAGCTGCTAGACCTTCCTGAGCAGGGGCTGGCTTTTTATGGCTCGCGTCGTGTGTTTGCTGTTAAGGGATGAACCGGCAAGGAAACCCCCGGCAGCTTATGCTTGTGTCAGAGTAGCAAAGAGGTTACCTGGAGGTGCGCTCTTTCCGGCAACAGCTTGCAAAATGGACGTCGCGGATGGGACCTGTGGCCAGTAAGTCTTTTCTGGGGACATTCCTCACCCAAACGCTCTCGGAGCCGTTTTCTGTGTCACTACCCCGGCGCATTAAGGTTTTGCGCAGCTGGCTGAAGGTGTTGGACTTGCAGGCAAGGAGAACAATGAGGGACAATGAGCAGATACCGGCACACTGGGTTTTTTTAGAAATTAGACAGCTGGCTGCAGTTGAAGGATACACGTGGGTAAGCTTGGCCTTAGAGAGTAAATTGTGCCTTGGCCAAGCTGAAGGTAGCTATTTCGAGAGCAGGAAATGAGAGTTTTGGAAACGAAGGTCACTGTGTTACCAGTAACATTTTAATTGATTTTATAAAACACACAGCAGGATCGGAGTTCCCCTCTGGGATCAGTACCTCTGTGACATGCCAGCACTTTGTTGTGTTATCGGTACCTGCTTTCTTTAAAACCGTCACCTCTATTTTTACCGCTCTTTGTTGCTGGTTTGCATCGGTTGCGGGTAACGTTCCAAGCGTTTATGTTCCTCCCGAGTTTTCTAACTCTTGCGCGTCCTCACCTCTGTGGCCCCCTTTCTGCGTCAGGCTTGTGAAACTCGGACAACGGTCTTCCATGTTTTTTCAGAACTGTCCAACGAGCTCTTGTAAATTAGTATTACAGGCCTTTCCAAGCCCTTCCCGTGGATCCAGGATCGGTGCTTTTCATACGTCTTTTCCTTGTTTATTTCTAAGCCTTCAGCTTTGTGCACGAGGATGACCGGCAGCATTAGAATGTTGTTGAAACGCCAAACGCAGGAGGTGCTGGAATCGTGTCTGGTGTAGCTCTAACCGAGCAGAGTTTACTATCGGATCTTCATATCTATGAAGACGTAGGCTGCTTGTGCATAAATTCCTTTAGCTATCTAATTAACTCATCATGTGCAGCCAGGAATGAAGCAGATCTAAGTTCTGCGGACTCACAGCTTCCAGAGTCGCAATAACAAAAGGCCAACAACTGCATGTCGTGGGACCAATGACCAAGGGCTTGGTGCCTCCTGCTTGTGCTACTCGATCGACCGCTAAATGAAATCCCCATCGGTCCCCCCTCAGTCGCGTCGGTGCTCGTGCCATGTACCAGACACGCTCTGTGTCACAGGTTTCCTCGTTCTTGCCAATCGCCTTGGCTGTTGTGCGTAGTCCAGGGACTCTTCACCCAAGACAAATCTCTCTTCAGAAAGATGCTTTCTGGCATCACAAAGCCACATCTCCCGGCACCCCTGCACTTCATCCGCTGAACACAAGGTAGCCAGGGCTTCCCAAGCTCCTTTGTACGTTCCTACGTGTATCTGTGGAGAACATAGACCTGTACAGCACACCTCCGCAGAGTCTGCATTAATGAGTGCTGTCCTCGAGTCCACCCTCCTCCTGGGCACAGCAGTCTTCCAAGCAATGGAATGAGTCCAGAGGAGGCAGTGGAAGTGGTTTCGGGGCCAGAGCCCCTCTCCTAAAATGACAGGATGACAGAGGTGGGTTGTTCAGTTTGGGGAAGAGAAGGCTGCAGGAGGACCTGATAGTAGTGACTCTCCAGTCCCTGAATGGGGCTACAAGAAGGCTGCAGAGGGACTGTTGACAAGGGCCCGATAGGATAAGGGCCAGTGGTTTTGCATTGCAGAAGGGCAGATTGAAATGGGATGTTAGGAAGAAGTACTTTAGCGGGAGGGGTGTTGAACACTGGAACGGGTCGCCCAGGGAGGCGGTTGAGGCCCTATCACTGGAGATACTGAAGGTGAGGCTGGGCAAGGCTCTGGGCAACAGAGACAGCCCTGCTTCCTGCAGGGGGTTGGCCTAGATGACCTTTGGAGGCCTTATCCAACGTGGGCCATTCTGTGATTCTGCGATCTCATGATTTTTCCTCCATTGGTTCACATTTTTAAAGTTTTGTCTTGTTCCAGCATCTTGCGGTTTATGACCCCGAGTACCTTTGTTGTTCTCAGCTCCTTCGCTGGGCTTCTGTACATCCTGCTTGTGGCCTCGGTACCAAGAAAGGTACCGTGTAATGCCCAGGAACTTGTTTTTCATGTATTCGCTTGGCATAAAACGCTCCTAAACCGCTGTTTTTAGGCTTCTTAACTGGATGTCTTGCTGCTCACGTTCAGAACAGCTTCTAAGTCTTTTTCTGTGTCCTCCTGTTGAGAAGTGTTAATGCCCACCAGTAGCCTGTCCTTCTGGGCTTGTTGCTACACCTCCTATAGGTCCTTTCAATCCGTAGAGAATCCCAGGCTGGCATCCACCCCAGCACCCCGGAATCTTCTTTCTCCCTCCCTTTTGTAACATTCGACCTTCTGGAGTGCCAGATCCTCTCCCTGCGCCAACTGAATGCCATCTACTTAAAACTCTGCCTCGTTTCCGCACAAAACTGTGGACAGCTCTCGTGGAGGAGCTGCCGTGGCAACCTGAAGTCTGTCGGCCATCTCACGTTATGCCTGATGTGCAAATCTGCACTTTATTAAACGCGTTCTGATGCTTCCGATAACTTTACGATCATTCAATTTTCAGCTCCTGCTGCTGCATTCAGTCAAAATTTGTCATCCGGAAGGAAACTTCTGGATTAAATTGCCAGCTGTTCAGGGCATGGAGGTAGGAGAGTGCTCTTCTCTCCTGCCTGGAGCATACTTAGAGATCACATTCTCTGATACTTTCTGGCTCAGCTGGTGGAGAGGACTTAAGATTTGCGGTGGGATGGGCTGCTAGGGATCACGTTTACTTCTGTACTTACCTACTGAGCCTTAAAAACTCTGTATACCTGTAGCAATCCCTTTTCGAGCACGTTCCACATTAGCAGTGACATTGCGGTCAAAGAGATCGAGCGCAGGTACACTAGTAGTAACGCACGGGCTAGAGAATCCATAATGTTACGCCACAATCCCGTCAGGCACTAACAGCTCGGCGGTCCCCTGCACAGAGCCCACAAAAGCTCCACGCGAGCCCGGCACGTCCGTATTGCTGCGGAGACTTTTAATTCGCTGACATCATTTGACTTACGAACGCCTACTCCGTGTCTGGCTCCGGCTCTTGTTGGTGACAGATGGAGTCTCCTGATTTTTTGTTACGCAACGAGGCTTAAGTGGGGGAAGACGATTTAATTTCCTTCTGGATCTTAACTGTAAGTGTAATTGCATGGCCAGTATTTTTCCTTCTGTTGCCCGATTCTGCTCTTCAGAACAGGTTTCAGACTCTACTGGAACCACTTCCTCTTGCAAAAAACTGTCTGCGTAAGAAAGAGTGCAGAGACCGTTGAGGCTTAGATGNGTGTCCAGAGAAGGGCAACAAGGCTGGTGAGAGGCCTTGAGCACAAGCCCTATGAGGAGAGGCTGAGGGAGCTGGGATTGTTTAGCCTTGAGAAGAGGAGGCTCAGGGGAGACCTTCTTGCTGTCTACAACTACCTGAGGGGTGGTTGTGGCCAGGAGGAGGTTGCTCTCTTCTCTCAGGCAGCCAGCACCAGAACAAGAGGACACAGCCTCAAGCTGCGCCAGGGGAAATTGAGGCTTGAGGTGAGGAGAAAGTTCTTCACCGAGAGAGTCATTGGCCACTGGAATGGCCTGCCCGGGGAGGTGGTGGAGTCGCCATCTCTGGAGCTGTTCAAGGCAGGATTGGACGTGGCACTTGGTGCCACGGTCCAGCCTTGAGCTCTGTGGTGACAGGTTGGACTTGATGATCTATGAGGTCTCTTCCAACCTTGATAATACTGTGATACTGTGTGATACTGTGTGGCTTTTCCCTGCAGAAGCAAAAGAGACAGAATCTCTCAGCTGTATTTTTAAGGAGCGGTTGCACAGGGTTTACACTTGCGTCTATAGCTTTGAGTAGCAGCTTCTGGCTGGAAATTCTAAATGGATATGGGATATGAGGACTTGTGGAGCTGTCAGTCAGCGTCTCCGGGAATGAATGAATTTCTTTCCAGCAGCTGAGGGGCAGGATGCTAATTCTGCAGTTACGGCAGATGTGAGCCTAGTGCCGTACATCAGGGGGTCGACGTGTAATGTCTGAGGAAAGCACAGGACGGTGACTATAGTGTGTCAGGGCCTCCTCTTGTATGTTTTGAAAGTCTGAAACAATGGACACAGCTGAATATCTGCAGCAGTGACGATGCAGGCAAGGTAATCCTTGACCGGTGGGCTGACCCAGCTTATTTGTAAGACTTCATTGGGTGGGTGAAGTTAAACATCCCTCATTGTTACTGTTTTTGCGGGTGAGACGCCCACCCTCCACATGGTTATCTGTGAAGAAGAGAGGGTGAGGTATGTGAGCGGTCCAGGTAAAGGAGTGGAGCACAGGACTTCCTGGGCCCACATGGTAGTTTTGGGTAGTCTCTCGGAAGATGTCTTTTTACAGCCTATGTTGCAGGTAGCACACCTTGTTTGGGAGGACCCAAGAGGCCACCGAGGGTTTGGAGAAGGTGCAGCTCTCACCAGCCTGGTCAGTGTCTAAGAGCTAAGTAACCTGTGGGTCGCCCAGTGAGGTGCTTATTCAGCTGTGCAGATGCCTTTGGAGTTGGATGAGTCTTTGAGGTGGTTGCAAGGAGGATCATGAGGGCAGTGGCTTCTCACAAGCACAATAGTCATTCTGTATGTGTCACCACCTTAGGTTCATAGAATCACAGAATAAATTGGGCTGGTCGTAAGATTGTTAAGTCCTGCCTACGACATAACATCATCACATCGGCTAGACCGTGGCAGTAAGCATCACATCTAGTATTTTCATAAAGACCTCCAGGGATAGCGGCTCCACCGCTACCCTAGGCAGTGCGTTACAGTGTTTTATCACCATGTCTGTGAGGAAGTGCTTCCTAATATCCAACCTAAAACTCCTTTGGCAGGTTCAGGCCCTGCCCTCTCATCCTGTTGCAGGTTGCCTGGTGGAAGAGCCCAACCCCCACCCGTCTACGATATCCCTTCAGATAGTTTAGAGAGTGATAATGCTCCCCTGAGTCACCTGTTCTCCAGGCTAAACAACCTCACCTCCATCAGCCTCCCCTCAGTAGCCTTTCCTTCCGGTCCTTTCACCAGGCACTTTGCTGTCCTTCAGTCCTGCTCCAGCACCTCAATCTTTTTCATGAAGTGAGTGGGCCAGAACTGCCCCCACTACTTGAGAGGAGGCCTGCCCAGTGCAGGGAAAGGGTTCTGTCCTTCATCCTGCTGGCCACACTATTCCTGATACGAGCTAAGATGCTGTCGGCCTTTTGTGCCATTTGGGTTAAGCACACCGCTGACTTGTGTTCAGCTGGTTGTCAACCGGTACTCCCAGGAGCCACACTCCAGCCACTTGTCCCTCAGTCTGTAATGAGGCAGGGGGTTGTTGCTGCCAAAATGTAGAAACTGTACTTTGCCTTGTTAAACCTAGTACCCTTAGCATCTGCCCACTGACTCAGCCTGTGCAGATCTGTCTGCAGCATCCTCCTACCTTCCAGCCCACAGACACATCTCTCCAGCGTAGTGTCATCTGCAAATTTACTAAGACACAGAACACTAGGGATTGGAAGGGACCTCAAAAGATCATCTAGTTTGATCCCCCTGCCACAGCAGGATCACCTAGACCAAGTTGTACAGGAACATATACAAGCGGGTCCTTCCAGAGAAGGAGACTCCACAACTCCCCTGGGCAGCCCGTTCCAGTGCTCTATCACCCTCACCATGAAGAGGTTCCTTCTCATATTTATATGGAACCTCCTATGTTCCAGCTTACACCCATTTGCTCCATCCTCATGACACCCACCCTTCACATATTTATATCAACTGCTGCAGAACTTTGTTACGTTCCTCTCTGACCAACTCTCCATCCTATCCAGGTCTCATTGAATGATAACACAGCAGAAAAAAAGAAAAAAACCCCAAAAAGTTATCAAATGTGACCTTCTTTTTGTGCCAGGCATCTAAACAACACAGGCCGAGGGGCATACAGAACTGTTTTCAGTGCTGATGGAAATTCTGCTACTAGTTGTCCCAGAGCATCTTTTTTTGAGCTCTGAAAGAAGGCAAAAAGCAACACTGCAGAAGTCAAGTGCCAAATCAAGATTATGACTTCCCTTCTTAAAATCTCTGCTCAACAAAGAGAAGCCTGGATGCGTAGGATTTATTAAGCAAACATTAGATAACATTAAAGTTATTTAGTTGATCACAGATCTCACGAAGGTGACTAAATAGCTTTCCAACAATCCTGTGGGAGATATCAACAAAGCAAATGCTGGTAGCATACCGTTACCCACTTTAACTGCTAATTCTGTTCTTGATTAACTGAGTGTCTTCTCCCGAACTCTATTTTGAGATGCCACACTGTCAAGGAGATTACTCTAGAGCTTCTGTCGTCTGGATGGAAAGAGAGCCTGTGACAGAGGTAAAAAAACTTCTGATTACTATGTCTGAGCTTGAACTGCAAGTCAGCTGTCTTCCTGAGAGCAGATGACTGTCACAAGATCCCCTCATCCACACCATCAGTAAAGATGTTGAATAGAACTGGGCCCAGTGCTGATCCCTGGGGGATAACTCTGGTCGCTGGGCACCAACTGGAGGCAGCACCACGTAGAAGAACTTCTAACAGAATTAGCGCTGAACAGCGCTGTTGGACAACCCAGCACTGAGCCAAGAACAGCTGCCAGGTGCCCCTGAGAACGGCCTTGGAGGCCTCAGCAAGGATGATAAGCAAGCAAGCTCATTATAGAGGAATGTTAACCAGATTGTGGGAATCAGAGAATGGGGCCGTGTTTGGGAAAGCTGGAGGGGCCGTCCGATCAGGTAGTTTGTCGTATGATGGCCAATGGGCTAGAGGGCAGCTACGCGTAATACAGGCCACGTACCCAGTGAGTGTAACCTCAGTGCCGTGTGGACAGGGCATGACTGTATATAAACAAGGTGGTTATGGGAATAAACGAGCTCGGCACCTTAACCATATTGGTGTGCATGTCGTTGACTGGGCTAGCCCCTCGGAGGCCCCCCTCGTTACAGCACCATTTGCAACCATGCTCCATGCCCGGTCAGCCAGCCAGTTTTTAACCCGGCTGAAAGTGTACCCATCCAAGCCATGGGCTGCCAGCTTTTTCAGGAGGACGCTGTGGCTTCTAGCAGAAATGACGGCTCCAGCTTCTGACTGGAAAGACTTGGTGAGTAGAAAACCACGATGCTTCTAAGGACAGAGGATGCCACAGAACAGGTTGGTGGTAGCTGATGTTGCGTTTCCTGTTGGCACAGTTCTACATTTTCTTGTTTTGGTGCTTTTTTTATTGTTGCAGGTGCAGAGGATCATATCCCCTGCAGGGGAATGCCCCATGTAGCTCACGCACGCTTTGTCGAGGCATCTCTGGCATCGTTCCTCAAGTCTCGGATGCCTGCGATCATTGGCATTGTGCCACTCAGATGCTTCTCGTGTCACCAGCTCAAAGGGTGATCTCATGTTGCACATGTTTCCGGTCAGAAGGAAACCTTCCAGGCTGAGGAAGCAATCAAAGATGGCTCGTGGGCACCTGCCACCAGGTAGGACCAGCCGGTCTCTCTTACAAGGGAGGATTATTCTGAGTCACCGTTTACCAAGGGATCGTAGGGCTGTAGCACCAGGAGTTTGGCACCCTGATCAACTCTGTCAATTTCCCTGTGTCCCAGAAGCCTTGTGGTCAAGTGGCACCTAGGCGTCCTCTGCTGCATGCCAGAGAGGGTTGAGTGAGCGCTTCCAGTCCGTTTCTGGATTGGGGGGCAGACGCGGATAGATGCACCGTGACGATGAAGGTATAGCGGTGGCATCTGGAACTGCGGTGAGTCGCACGTTGTCTCGAACACATCATAGAATCATTACAGATTGGAAGGGACCTCGAAAGATCATCTAGTCCAATCCCCCTGACACAGCAGGACCCCCTAGACCAAGTCACACAGGAACACCTCCAGGGGGGTCTTGGACATCTCCAGTGAGGGAGACTCC